>JAFIDM010000006.1:32611124-32626986 GCA_023159025.1 Thereuonema tuberculata | reverse complement strand
AATGTTAAATATTTAGTATTATTTTTTTTTTAATTCTTCGCACTCAATAAAAATAATTGAAATAATCTGTTGGAGATTAAAGGTTTGATCCTATTCACTGATTGTATTGGCTTTATGTAATATTAGAGATGTGATTAATAGTTCTGTGGTCTTATTGATTTTTCTGCAGTTGATTTATTCGAATCTCACCAAACTAATCTATGTGTTCCATTAGCTGTATTAAGTTGGATTAATATCTTTAAAGAGGTACAGTTATTACGATTATAATGAAGCATTATTGTTATTATATCAGTATTTTATTTAATCAATTACTAACTGAATTTTAAAAGGTATTCATTAAAAGTATTTTAATGTTACATCTTTTATTTTATTTTATTTGTTTTGAAATTCACTTTTATTTGTTTTGACGCTGTCTCAAGTGCCGTCATTCTTAGCGCTTTTTACTATACATGCGTAATTCATTATCAATTTGAGAATATACGAGAGCCCTTCGTACAGGCACTGCCTCAAAAGATTTGAAATTTTAGCAAAATTTTTTTTGTTTTTGTTTAAAGTAGACGGCGCTGGAATTTGGACCTTCTTATTTTAAACGTATTAAGTATAAGTTAAGTATATTGTATATCATCGTTACATGGACAAGGTTTTCCTCAATTCCTTTTACCCGCGGGATCAAGAGAGAGGCTTTTTTTGAGCAGTCTTAAATTGAATCGAATCAACGTACGTTTGTCGTCCAGTTTCGTACCCATTCTGATTCTAAAGAAAAACATTCATAATCGCTGGTGCAGAATTCCAAACCAATTGGTCAAAATGCCTGAAATTAGTTATCAGACACACGGAAAAATTAAATGCATAAATGGACTGTTTTTCTTTAAAATAAATTTGAAAAAATCACTTCTAAATCAAAACAAAACTACAAGCAGTGTATTTTTTTTTTTACAGTTGAGTTTAAAATCAAAAAACTTTATCTACATTTTTTTACTTTTTTGAAAATCAAATAAAAAAAATATTGGGCTAACATGACTTGCTTAGGGCTGAGGAACTTTTTCTGAAGAACTCTAACTGAGTTATGTAAAATAGACATTTCTACTCCTACGCTGTTTTTAGGGGAGAGCTGATCCTTCCCTTTCCTTTTATGTACTTTCTCTTTCCACTTATTCTGTTTTTCCACACCAACAAAACATTGTCCTCGTGTTGTTCAAACTGAGCCCCGTATTCCTGTTGTGATTTGACTTAATGACAGTCATCTTAAGGAATGTTTGGAGATTTTTACGAAGAACGGCAGGCATTAGTTGATGGGAAGAGTTTTGAACTGATTTTCCAGCGGTCGTTAGCACTGCGCCGGCGTCTAAGGGAATAATAACTTCATATGACAAGAGCTCATCGCGGCCATGTTTGTTGTGTGGTTGAACATCCTGTAGCAGTACACGGAGCGCTGTTCATAAATCGTTTCCGCTGCACAGTAACAAGCAACGGGGAGGAGTAGAGGTGGCTGCGACGCCTCGGCTATGACCGCCAAAGCAGCAGCCGTTGCGGGGGTGGAAATGAGGAAAGAGTGAAGGTGATCTACGACCTTTTACTGCCCCCTTCCGGTGAGATGGAGCGGAAAGGGGAGATTAGGCGGCGCTCGCAAAAATGTCGGATTTCGGTGGCAAAAGGTTTGCGAAGGCTCTCTTCTTTTGTTATTTATCTGTCTTAATCTCGCGACGATTGTTAGCGTTTATCACGGCTTAATGGCCGTCAGGAGATTTACACTGCCTACCCCCAGTCCCCACCAACGCTATCTCAGCTGCCGAAGATAAACGTGAAAGACCGAATTCCTGTACATCAGGGGAAAATTAGGCTGAGATGGGAACTTGGAATTGGTGATTGAAAATACATATGTTAGAAAATGAACTGTCAGGCAAAGATGGCTGACAATCCTTTCTGTATTCTTGATTTCTTCCTTAGTCGAATTTTAACAAATACTCCCGTTAAAATTCCCGTCTTGTGCTAAATGTCTTCATTGTATTTTTAATTATACGATAGAATATCTTTATTGATCTTTTGTTTTTTTTAATGTGTGAAAACAATAGAAAAGAAAGCCTCCATTTTTTTCTTTAATTTATTATCGGCTGTAACAATGAGGTATCACGTTTTTCATTTCTGAAATTTAATAAAAATCCACGTGTAATTAAGGCATCAAAACCCATTTATTCTATTCATAACAAAGCGTGCGCACGAGGACTTAATACGCAATAATAAAACGAGATTGAAATTCATTGTTTCAATTACAGCGCTTTTCTTTTGGAATTTCTGTTAACTCCTCGTGGAAATTTCTACACAGCGAACTGCGCAAAAACAATCATCAAATGCTAAAAGTTTGATATCTTAAAATTAAGCACGCCAGCTTTCAAGAAGAACCTTTCGCCGGTTAAAGATGCATACGCGCATACGGACTGAATGATTTCTTGAGTCATACTGTTTTTGGGAAAGTATGCGAAAAGGAAGGAAATGTCAATTTTGTCATAATCTGAAATAGCAATGTTTTGAAATACAGGTGAATACAAGAGGAATATTTTTTTGGAATTATGTTGGGGAATTTTTTCTTATAAACGCATCGTTTGTTATTTAGATTTCTAGAATATTCTCTGTGATATTTAGGAGGAAGTTGACTGGATGCAGTGGGCGGGAAAAGCAGATGATCTATCGGTGAATCATAACTCAGTCTTTCGATGAAAAACTCGCCAAGGAATGAAGTAATATAAGACCTTCGATGGAATCGCCCCATCCACAGTTCTCCAAGGGGATATGAACGGTTGGATCTTAAGACCTTGCGTCTTAAATTAAGACGATGTGCTGAACAAGACGTTGGTGTCTTAGCTCAGAGGAATCTTTTCAGAAAAAAAAAGAAGAAAAAGTTCGTTCCACTCAATAAAAAAAGAAGACATGGTAATGTCAAAAGAAAGTTTGTAAGTTGAGCCTAGAACAAAGGCAGTTTTGTAACAAACCTGTAAGGAGGGTTTGATTCTAACATTCAAGCCTTTTGTTTTTACGACGTTCTCATTTCCAAGAGGTAATTGTAGACGATTTTGCCCAATAAATCATTGGTTGGGAAGTTTTTATCGTGGAAAGGCACGAACACAGAAGAAAGAACGAAAACACTCAAATCAAGCACATTTGTAAGTTGGAAACCCCCCCCCCCCCACCCTCCTTCACCAAAAGACTGGCACTGCTACGTATTTTGCGTAATTTTTCTCCAAAGCAATAAGCGAAGTCAAATTTTGTAAATCAATTCCACTGCAAACTGAGTTTCTTCTCAGACCCGATCCCCCATCCCCGTCCCCGGTGAATTTCTGTCACTGAAAATGGAGGGATGCCAAAAGTTCCGTCTCTTGGGCTTTCTTAGGATTAAAGTTGTTGGAATTCCAGTGATGTGTTAACATGTTGGAAACTTAGCTGAGAAGAATGAATGCTATTTTGTTTCCTACTGTCTGCGCAGAACTCCTTTTTTTACCACTAAAATCATGTAGAAATTGCAACAGCCTGTTTGCGTAAAAGACACAGACAAAAGAAGACACGGATCGAAAATTAATGATTTACGTATCTGCTAAAAGGCGCTCTTCAGTGATTTCTTCGCAGTTCACTCAATTTTACAATCCTCGTAGTGTAAGACAGCATCTGGTTAAATTCGAATAGGAATTTGCATCACAGCAGCATGAAGGAGCTGCCTCTAGCCATTATGAATCTTCAGCCTTAACAATAAAGTAATGCATTTCACTTGTGCTAGATAACAACTCGATGCAAGACTTGACGACGATCTTGCTGTGAACAACTCACACGCCCAGGCCTTTATTTCACATTTATGGATGCACTAGCCGGATACCGTCGCTTCGCTCCGAAACCTTTGCATAAATAGCGTAAAAAAACAACTTTATTTATTTAGTAAATTAATATCGAGATCGGAAAATATACGAGTTCGCAGTCCGATGTGGCCTTCTCCGGATAACTCAGATGTATTGCGGATTGGCCGCCACACACTTCATGATCATTTTAAAGCGAAAATATAAATCCTTTCTATTCCCCATCCCGTGGGAATTTCGAAAAATCCCGCCTTATTTCTTATCTATATCATAAAGGGAACCTCTGTGAAAAATTACAGCTTTCTAGGTCCAAGGATTTGGACTGGGCGTTGATGAGCCAGTGAGTGAGTGAGTCAGGACTTTTCTTTTTATATATAGTTTTTTTTTAATTTTTTTTTTACCTTTTGTATTGTGTGTCTTAATATTCATCACTGAAAGTTGAGTGTGTTATAAATTCTCAGAACCAATATCTACTACAAAGGAATGTCTTTTTTAAATTATGGCTTCTATTCAGATCTGCACAAATAACAAATAAAATGTAGTTTAATAAAAAAAATAGGAACTAATTTTTGTGGTTGTAATGCTGGAGTTTAATAAAATGCTTGTACTATTGCATGGGACTAAGTAATCTAGGGCTAAGTGATTAAATACTTGTTTTGCTTATAATTAACGTCGAGAAATACAAAATTCTCCTTACTCCATATCGAATTTTCAATTTCGAGCCCTAAGGGGTGTAAACGGGGAGGGGGTGAAGAATACTTCTACGGGTTTTCGGGTTTCAAAATAAGAATATAACATTAATTTGTAATGATCACGTGATTTTTTTACCTATTGTAAAACAATAAAATTTAGCCATAGGGGTGTGGAGAAGGGTAGAAAGGGGTGGGAAGTCTTATATCCTCTCGTTACTAATTTCATATCTAGGGATCTAGAGTTACAAATTCCAATATAACAATACTTTGTACCAATCACGTGATTTCTGTATCAACTGGGAAAGTTTCGAGGTGATCTCACAATTTCAATTTCTTTCTCAATCATATCAGGATAACTCTTTTTTGTAACCCCGTACGAAGAACGGGTATTTCAGCTAGAATATGTACTTATAATTACAAAGAAAGTTTAATGTGCCTGTGATAAATTAATCAATAAATGAAAAAGGCACCAAAGTAAACAAAAGATTTCGCCTCTGAACTATCAACAGTGGGAGTGTGGGACGGCCGTTTCGTCCTCTTTATGGACTCATCAGCCAGACAAACCCCTCCGTCGAAAGCTCAGATCGCGAAACCAAGTAACGAAAATCCACCGACGCACCCGCCTGTGGGTTCCCAATAAAACAAAAGCAAAATAAAAAATCAAAACAAAAGAAGGAGCTTCAATTCCTGGCCTGCGAATCCGTCAGGCTCAAAGGAAATTGAAGAAGGCAAACGTTTTGCAATCTGAGCTTTCGACAGAGCAGTTTGTGTGGCTGATGAGTCCATAAAGGGGACGAAACCGCCGTCCCACACTTCCACTGTTGATAGCTCAGAGGCGAAATCTTTTGAATACCTATGGTGCCTTTTTGGTTTATTGATTAATGTATATATAATGTTTAAAATATTTTTATTGGTTAATTAATTTATTATTTTAATTCATTTCTCAAGCTTTTTTGTTTTTTATTATTTTCCTAATTTTTTTTTACTTTTCCATATGTTATTGTACTTTTTTTTTCATTATTATGTTTAATTTTTTTTTTATTATTGTAGTCGCCCTTAAATTTATGCTTTAGCCACAAAATCATATTCGCGTGTTTTTTTTAATTGTTTCCACAACAAAAAAATATTCTAAGCAAGTAATATTCAGGTTCTTTCAAAAAACTAAATTTTGTTTATTGATGTAAAGTTTAACATTAAATTCTCAAAGTGATTCTCAAAACGATTTACAAATAAATCTCATGGTTACAAAACAGAGACTCGTAAGGAATCCCAGTGTCTTGCAAATGACGGTTATTTTCTGCAATGACGTCTGTTGTTGTCCGTTTGTTGAAAGGTCTTGTGTTGAAACCTTGCAGGGGAGGTCTGATGAGAAGTGAAGGCACCTATCTCTTTTCACTTGCTATTAATTCGTCCGCCCGAGGCTTTTGTTTCGCCTCTGCTGTGATCATACACCAGGCAATTCCCAAACGTGCTGTCAACTAATCAAAGTGTCGAGTTATGCTGTATTCGTTGTCAGCCGCGCTTAAAACGCCACCAAAGTTTATGACGGTTGTTCTACCAACATACAAAAATGCAGAATCAATATTCAAAATGCCTATACATTTGTATAGGAGGCTTATATCGTAAAAGCTGCAGTCCGGTTGCGTAAGCGACGTAAAACCTAACTAAAATATGTATTTATCGCTTTGCGTGTTTGATACAGCAAAAAGATTAAACCAGAATTGATGTAAAATTTCTTGAAATGAAGAGTGTCTCAGAATAACTTTAAATCAGCTTATTTTATATCTACATGATGTTTCGGAAGTGGTAGACAAAGCGAAGAGATACGGGTTCCAAAGGTCATTTTGAGTCGAAAATATTCTATGACATTTTGTTGTAGGGGCCGTAGTTTTAGAGTTAGGAAATGAATGCTTTGGGAATGGTCTCTAATCAAAGAAAGCTCAGTTCACATTAGGAAGTTTAAGTAAATAAGGTAAAGGCTTATTACATAAAGCAATCCGGATAACAAATGTCAAGACTGAAAAGAGGTAGGATAATTAAAGAAAATGCTGAAATTGGCCAGAACTAAGCTTTCTTTGATTAGGGACCATTTCCATAGCATTCATTTTCTAACTCTAAAACTACGGTTCCCTACAACAAAATCTCATAGAACAATTTTCCCTCAAAATCTCCTTCGGAACCCGTATATCTTCGCTTACATAACCATTTCCGGAACACCCTGTATATTCAGGATATTTTAAATACAGGCATATGTGGTATTACGACATATTAGGGGCCAGATCGTTGTCGTAAAGCGAGAATCATCGGATTGCGAAGCACTATCTTTATTTTTACTTATTGATACGTTTTTTGAGTTTTAATTTAATTAATTGTAGAATATTTTTAAAATTAAAAACAAGAAAATTGAAATCCCAGAGGCTTTACAAGTTCATATTTAAATTTTCAGGATTTTACGTGCATTGGAAAAAGAAATATATAAAAGAAATAAAGGGTTTGCAGTCGCCTGCAGTTGACTGAGTTCAGGATCTTAAAGGGTCTTCAACCTGGAAGAATGAACTATAAGCGTTTTTCATTATCAGATACATCATTATATGTAAGTAATTCAGTTAACAACATATGGAAAGAATAATATTGCAAAAAAAGTATTACAATGACTTTTTTTCGAAACAGTTGGGTTCGTTTCAGTCAGTTCCCACTGCGCATGCGCTCACTGTTGCCAGGAGTCTCGTAGTCTTTCCAAGTGCTGCCTAGGCACTGTTTCACTCTGTGTAGAAGTGGGACTTCAGGCGATCGTACCTACGAGTTGGAGTGTAATTGTGTTGAACCTGATATCTTGAAGAGAGATCGGAACTTTAATGGACCTCACTCTTGGATAACTCAAAAAAATATTTCTATCCCCAAAAAATTTTAATATTGTAAAACTTTAGCTGAAATTTGTAGTTTGCAACAAAAATTTCGACCATGGCACGAAAAAAAAAATGAATATAATTTTGTGCTAATTTAAGGACGACCAATAATAAATAAGAAAATTAAAAATAATAAAAAAAAAGTACAATAACTTAAGGAAAAAAGTAAAAAAAAAAGTTAGGAAAATAAGAAAAAAAAAAAAAAACCACGCGGGCATGAAGAAAAAAAAGATGAAAAGAGAGAATAAAAAAGCAGATATTCCTAGGGATTCGAACCGACAACCTGCAGTATAAGAATTCTGAGACCTTAAGTAATAAGCTGCAGCTGACAACTGAAATGAGATGATTGCATTTCTAGCATTTAAGCTAATATAGGAAATCCAATGAAAACAATGCCAAATATCTCGAACATGGGGAGGGGGGGAGGCTTTGGCCCCTGAAAATACCCTATTCCTACATTACTTGGGCGTCTGAACACGATGGTGAAGTCCCTTTGTCTATCCAATCTTTCGTTCGGGAGTTTTGGGAGTGGGGGTACAATGACAACAATGCCAAATATCTCGAACATGAGGGGGGGGGGGGCGTTGGCCCCTAAAAATATCTATTCCTACATTGTGTATGCCTCTGAACACGATGGTGAAATCCGTTTGTCGATCCGACCTTCCGTTCGGGAGTTGTTAGGGGTGGTCAGACACGGACGGACGGACAGGACAATCGCAATAGCTACCGATTTTAGCCGCTATCACAATAGCTACCAAATGGGTCGCTAAAAATTGAGCACCAGCTTCTCAGGATTACGTTTGGAAGTTGACTCGTCAACAATGTAACTTTTTTACCCTTGACCTTATTTACTCCGACTTAAGAAAACGAGATGTTTTCGTGTGACGTGGGATAATTTAGTTGACATTTAGCTTTTGCTACAAGGAAAGAGGGCCATTTCAGGAAGTTATTTAATTTCAACTTGAATCCATTTTAATTCGTTAATGGGATGAATGGGATTAACCAGAATTATAATCAGATTTAAACAGTTGGCAGCTTAAGCTGGGAATCGATTTTTGTTTGAGGGACACAGACTGAAGGAATATTCACGCTGGCTTTAGAAGGAGACTGGGGCTCAGTTTAACAGCAAATCTTTTTCAATATTTCTTTTATCCAAACGATGATTTGAATTTCTAGTTCGACTCTTGCTAAAGTAATACTTGAAATGTAAATAACTTCGGAATATTTCTGATATATATTTTATTGATTTTTCAAAAGAAGTAGAAATAACATTAAAAATTATCTTTACAATAAAAATAACACGATGTTTCAGCAACTGTAGATTTATTGCCTTTACCAAGATTCCTAAGATTTCGCTATTATCTTTTCAGAATGCGAAAAGATAGCAATAGAAGATTGATTCATAATTGGCAATCCCCAAACTAATAAACTATCTTTTTACACTTTGTTATACTAACTATCACTAATTACTTAACATTTTATACATAGTTTGCACTTCTTTAAAAGATATTGTACTTGAGAAAACTTGGATGATATATTTTACTCAGAAACGCATTTAAATTTAACTCAACGGTCATTTTGACCTCGACTTACGAATATTCACTTTACGAGGACCTTTTCAGGAATTTTACTACACTACATCCGGCCCTGGTTGATCCGGATCTCCGGCTAATCCGGATCAGATTTGTAGACTTTTTTTTTATTTAATTAATGTTCACATAGATAATAATTTTAACTATGATAACAAGAACATAACTATAAGTACGCCAACATTCGCTTTTTATTTTGATTAAACGTACAGTTCCTGCATAGATTGTACAATAAATTATGGTAATAAAATGCTTTTTGTCGAGTTTAAGAAAGCTTTACTAGAGTGTCACAGGGCGTTGAAGCTACAAAACATAGTTTTTTATCGTACTAAACGGTAAGTCTGTTTATTTAAGGATTTGTTTTGCTTTTTACCTATATTACCATCCGGATTATCCGGATTTTCGATTTTCTGGATTGCCTTTGGTCCTAGTTTGTCCGGATAAACGAGGCTGTAGTGTATTATCCTAAATTAAGAGAAACTTATGGAATTCCGAAAGCAACCACGTACTGTGCTTTCACTGCATAACACTTAAAACCTGCAGATAAAGCATTTATTTGTGGGCCCGGTAGCCGAGTGGGTAAGGGCGCTTGGCTGCGGGTTGGAGGTGCCGGGTTCGATTCCCGGCCTCGGCGGAGGACGGGAATTTTTCCACGCTTCTTTCTCCTCCAAACGGGCCCTAGGGTCTACCCAGCCCTCTATGGAATGGGTACCGGGTTTCTTTCCCGGGAGTTAAAGGCGGGCGAGCGACGGGCCGACCCCCCCGTCCTCAACTTTGTCCCGTAGGTTTCTAAACACTGGAGCTCCAGCTGCATTGCGCGGTCCTCTGGGCCTGATCGCAACTTTAACTTTCTTTAAAGCATTTATTTGCCGGACTACGAAATGTGACAGAATTCGCAAATTAAGATCAAAAGCCATAAAAACTATGAGAATGAGAGATTGATAACAAGGAATATTTCAGTTTGATCCGTTCTTTGAACCAATAGTTGTAATTTGATTTAATTAAACATATTTTTTGGACAGCAAGTTGGTTTCGCTGAACAGCATTCGTAAAGATTGTTACTGCGTTTTGCTTTACGAAAGCTAACAGTGCAAAAATGAATTCAACGGGAATAAACAACGAAATTGAAGATTTTAGGAAGTTTTTTTTTTCTTTTTTTGATGATTATTTTTGCTAAAGAATAACAAGTAAATTCTCTGCAAAATGTTAATCTGATCTTTATGTATTTACAGGGATATAATAGGTCAGCAACTTATCATCTTTAAAAAAGAAAACTTAGAAAAAAATGGTTAAATTTCATTGCATATCAAGCAGGAATATTGAAGTTTCTTTGTCAGAATAACCTAAAACCATAAATTTTCTTTACTGTTCATCTGGATAGGTCTGGCTGACGAGTCGAAAAAAGGACGAAACGGCCGTCCCAGTCTCTCACCAGAAGAAATTCAGATATTTTTCATTTTCTGTGTCATTTTTTTTAAGGTTTTATATTAATTTCTGACGTTAAATCTTTTGTTTATATTAAATCAGGTTGGATACAGCCTTGGTTCTTTATATGCAAGTATCTTTGTGCCTGACGGTTTCGCAGGCCAGGGTTTGAATTTGTTGCCTGTTTTGGTTTCTTTTTAAATGTGTTTTCTTTTGGAGGGAGACCACAGCCGGGTGCGTTTCCTTATCACATCTGCACTATCTGAGCATTTCGTCTGGTGAGTGTCTCAGGCTGACGAGTCCACAAAAAGGATGAAACGGCCGTCCGAGACTCTCACCGATGAAAGCTCAGATATTTTTCATTTTCTATGTCATTTCTAAAAAAAATATGCTTTTATATTTCTTTACTTGCATTTTTACCAGACATCAAAAGAAAGAGAAACTAAACGCGTTAGACTTACAATAAGCTTTGCGAGACGTACGAAACAAAATTTAAAGTAAAATATTACAGGTAGAAACTTAACTTGCGTGAAATTAATGTTATAGTTTTAAAAATAGGCAAGATACACAATAATTAAAAAAAAACATAAAAACAAATTAAATTCTCGAACAGGTTTGATCGAAACCTGATCGAAATTTTAATGTTTTTATGTTTTTTAATTATTGTGTATCTGGCCTAGTTTTAAAACTGTAAAATACTAGCCGGAACCCTTGCTTATGTAGCATTAAAAAAATAAATTTTATTTATTTAGCAAATTAATGTTGAGATTGTCGGGGAATATAGAACTTCACAGCCCGTTGTGGCTTCTCCGGATATTGCGGGTTGGCACCACATCAAAAATTTAAAGCGAAAAAAAAATCACATTTTTGCATGTATCTTCCAAACGCATTAACGAATGAGTGATACATCGTTCGATAGAACTTCCAAATACCAACATTTTCTCAATACAATGTTCTCTTCCAACTTTTATACTTTTCGTTTAAATTGAGAAAAAGTTATAATTTGACCCTTTATAAGGCGACATCTTGGAAACCAAAAAAGTTTTTCGAAAGATTTTTGTAGCATTTTGTTTGTCTTAAAAAGCTCTACATTTAATCCATTTACATGACCAATCTATCTCTTATAGTTTGGTCACAAAATTGGAAAAACGGGAAGTCTTATGACAATGACAGACAAAATAACGCTTTTATATAATAGAATTACATTAACACCTGGGACTTACTATCTCAGGGTTATCCTGGACGGGGTATAATTCTCGTCCCCCTTTCTTGAATTTCACTAGCCTCGCCCTGACTCAACTTTGTCAGGTTGAGCTACTTACGTGGTCCCTAGTTGGCCAAATTCGATAAAAGGAAGGAAGAATTACATTAAGAACAAACTTTAAGGCAGAACTGAAACCAGAAGTTTCTTTTTAATGAATAAATTCAAGTTCTAATTTTACTTAAGTGAATTAAAATTATTTCAATTCTAAAAGAAACATTTGAGATTCAGGTTCGACTAAAAGTGGCTTTTTGTTTGTTTTGTTTTTTTGTTCTAGCACTTTCTTTTCCGATTTACATGTAAGAGATTATAAAACGTTAGAGCCAATATACAAAACCCTGCGGTAGTTTAATATCATGCGGGTTTGAAGAATGAGTAACGAAATAACAAATAAATGGTAAGATATCTCCAATACCCTTTCATATACCGTCCTCGTAACGTTCCTTCATTCGAGAACGTTCTGTTAGAGTCGTAAATAACGGTAACTGACGTTATTTGATGATTCCATAAAGAACTCTAACATAAAGCAAATTCCCTAAAAAAAAAAACTTAATGTCGACTAAGTGATAACGCAAATAAGAATAGAGAAGACACAGTCACGAACGACAGATGGTTCCAGAAGAAAGTTAAATTTGATTGAAACATATACAGAGATAACATTAACCGAAAAATTACTGCTGCTCCTTCAAATTGCCAAAAGCGAAATTGATCATAAATGATTTATTGAGTCGATAATGGACAATTTATAGGATTTTAGCACTTTCCATAGAAACCAGAGAATAGACACATATTTGGAATTTATTATCTCAGACTAATTTATTCTTTAATCAATTAATTTTCTTTAATTAATTCGTCAAAGAGGAATCCAATGAGAGGACGGCTTAGCGCTAAGTGTGATAATGAGTTCGCCAATGTGCACAAAAGTAGAGGGGTGCAGGGAAGGGGTGGGAATTATTCGAATCGTCGTAACTTCGCCTTATCTCTTGTCGCCGATAAAAGGCAGTATCTTCGACGACGTCTTTTCGCGCTACTTTTTATTCAATAGCTGGAGGAACGGTCGTAGATAAGAGTGGAATTCTTTGTGTCAAATAATAAGGATCTATAATTACTTGGAATTAGCATTTAAACGCTCCTTGGGAACGAGCGAAACGAGAGCAAACAGTGTTCCAGTGTCCCCACTGCGGAAGAAAATTCACAGCGCGGACGCAGTTCCATCAAAAGCGGGCAGATATTAATCCTTGAAGTTCTTAACTTCGAAAACGGTATTTACGTCGCAAGTAGAAGCGTTTTTCACTTTCCAAACGCGAAAACGTTGAACTCGCGCTCGCAAACCTTAAGTAAAAATTTGTGAGGTGATTACTAAGAATAGAAGAAAACACATCCAGTTATTCTTATTTTGGAATCAGTTGTCGTACTTAGAGAGTTCCATAAATAGACAGGAGCCTCGAATAAGTTCTCATCGACACAAACGCCACAGTGACGTAGTTTGCTAATAAATTAAAACGGAAGTGGTTCGATTTCCGTTGTTTTTTGTTTTTTTTTTATTGAAGCAGTTTTTGTATGTCTTTACTTTCATTCCCCACAATAAGAAGTAAAGATATTTTTTAGCTACCTGTATGGGGCTCTTGCGTTTTCCTGTCCGTCCGTCTGTCTGTCCTCCCGAACGGAAAGTCGATCGGCAAACGGACTTCACCATGGTTGGAACGGGATATTTATTTCTGCCTATGCGGTAAAATGCGGACAGAGTCGACTTTTTGTTTCCGCAAACAAACAGTCGACTATGCCTCAAATTGTTATAGATACGGTCGAATAAAAATATAGATTGTATAGTAGACACTCTAAACTAAAGCATATTCAAATTTCAAGTCGATCGAGTTAGTAGTTGTCCAGGAAAAAATTCATAAACTTCATCGTTTTTCGGTGACAATCGGCTGTCGTTGCGTGGCAGATCACTCTCCAACGCTGTTTAGGTGGGTCATCCTTAATTTTATGCTTTAGCAGAATTTTTTTTTCTGATTTTATTAAAAGTTATTGAAACTGCACTGAAGTTGTAATTGAATACCTTTTTACTTCTCATAGTTCAGTAAATAAAGCTGCACAAAATATGCTAAAAATGATCTAAATAGTACGCTCATGAGAATTTGGAAGTAGAATTTAATTAGACTTAATATTAATAAAATGAACATTGAAAGCAAACGTATTTGAAACAAAAATGGAGTTTTGAAATTTTGATGAATCCATTTTAAACCCTAAATGTAACTGAAAAATCACGATTCAATAATATTAGACAGAGTGGCAGTTTTAGAAGAAATAAACACAAGGCTGGACAAAGTTAAATAAACATATTTCAATCATTCTCACAAAATAACTGTAAATCTGTATTGAAATCACCAACAAGATTCATGTACTCGTTATTATAGGTAAATACATTTGCACTCATTTCCTGTATCATATTGTGTTGTCTAGGAATAAATATAATCCTATTGATTCGAATTTGCGTTATATGGACTTAAATTAATCCTTCTCTATTCAAATAAATTACTTCCATAAGCGCTTGAAACAAACATAATTAGAACAATTCTACATAATTATTCTGTTCAAGATACATTACTTTTATAATTAATATTTCTTTTGTATTACAAAGGTTTTTTTATGAAATTCAATGTAATCATTGTTGTGAATAAGTTTTAATAAAATTAGTTTTCTTACCTCAGACTTAAGGAATACGATGATGTAATAATGTAATTCTTAGTCTTTCTGTGATCGACGACGTTGTTCTATAGCTATAGTTGTTTTATAGTATCAACTTAATCTTTTAGGATCTTGAAGCTATCGTACACCACAAACTTAATTATAAATAAATAAAGTTAATTGTAGAATATTAAACTGCAACGCAGAATATACTGTAAATATAGATTTTTAAATGTCATTAATCTAACCTTGTTAAACCAGATACTGGCATTTTTGGAGTATTTCGTATTTTTGTTCTCACCAGATTCGCGAAGCTCGTGAACGTCTTTTTCCAGTTTCAATAAAATCTTAAACAACCCACTTATCAGAGAGATTTACATAAGAATAAAGTTGGAAAAAAAAAAATCCTGCAAGAATCAAGTCCATATGTTATTTATTAGGTTAATTATTTAAAAAATTTAGTTGTGTAGTATTGCATTATTGAACCCAGCCCTTAGAATTTTCCGTATTTTTATTATGTAACATTACCAGATAGAATTACAAATATAGTAATATTTTAGCAAGGATTCAACTTAATGTTAAAAGCTATGTTAACTTAATCAACTGGGTATAAGTATTTCAATTTCAAGTTCTTTGGTCTATGTTATGTTTGAGTTCAGATCCTAAAACACTATAATTTCTTCGGCAAAAGATATTTTGGAAGCAGTGATACAATGTAAATTGTACAGATAATTAATACCAAAGTTTATAGGTCTTTATTTTTGTTAATATTCGTAATTGGATAAATATTTGATTCGATAACATAATATCTGAATATTTGATATCAATCTTCGAGATTTAATGCATTTTTGAGGCAAGTTTCGACGGAAATGTGAATTAAAGAAGATAAATGACGGATCCATTTAATATTAAAAAGCTCATTCTCCAAAAAAAAAAAGATTCAACATCAATAGAAGCAACAATTCAATTGAGTTTTTTTATTGATGTTCAGAATGTGCGTTTCAAGTATAAAAATCTTGGTTACATATCATTTTTTTGTATGTAATTTTGCTGAATCATTACTTGAGTTTTTTTTGGGGGGGGTTTCTAGTGCTTGGGTCACATGACAGTTTCGTAGAGGGAAATAAAATTGTTTGTTTCATTTTATGAAGAGTTGAAATAATAATCAAATGAGATAATAACTTGTTATTTTGTAAACTATTTCTCCTTATCTTTATTTCAAAATGTGGTTTCAAACGCGCACATTAGGAAAAGAATATTAATTTTGCCAACGGCGCTAAAACAATGGACGCCAATAAGTCTGCAACAGTATTTCTCCTTTTTTAAAAAAAAAAAAATTCAAGTAATTCAATTTCTTTTTAAAATTTCGCAATTTAAGAAACAAATATTAATAAATCACTAAAAATATTTATTTATTTATTTATTTATTTATTTATTTATTTATTTATTTATTTATTTA
>JAFIDM010000006.1:32595758-32606030 GCA_023159025.1 Thereuonema tuberculata | reverse complement strand
CAGAGAAGTAATGCTAAGAACCTCACCAGTTTGCAGAACATTGTCTACTAAAAATTAATGGAATTTACTTTCCCAGTCAACGCCGCGTGTTTCATGTAATTTCTCCATTGCCGAAATATGTGGTAAATTGTTTTATGAATTATAAAAATTATTTGCGCATCTTCAGTAGATATATCTTGTAACTTTTTTTTTAATTCTCATGTAAACTAAATATACCTTACGACGTTAAATTTTCATTCAGTTAGGCTTAATAGACGTAATAGAATATAAAAAAAATCCTATGTTTAGAAAAATAGAACTTAAAAAATAGTAACACATGATTTGAAAAAGATCATGTCTGAAATGTATTATTATAGACATAATTATGGATCTCTCATCAAGATTATTACCTTTGGCTGCCTTTTTGTTGAAACATTTAATGTCTTTTTAATGAAGTTGAAACAACACTCCTTACCTGTGATTTTCTTGCCACTCTTAAATCTGTTTTGATATATTATTGTGCAGTATTGGGTAAAACAAACAGTAGTGAAAACCATAAACCACGAGTGGGAGCAGTAAATTTAATTAAATATCAGTTACATAGTACAGGAATACCCTATCTTAGCATTATCCATCCAAGGTGTGTACAGTATGTTCTTAAATGTTCGTCGTTACGGCGGACTTACAGTTCATTCTGTTCCTGCAAATCTTCTTCCTTTAGATGACACGACCAGGAAATATTTTCATGAAGAAACTTCCTGCATATCACAGCTTTATGACAGGTAAGCACCTGTTCTAAGACACTGGCGTGATTCTCGTTTATTGTTACGGTTCATGGCCGTCCCGTGCACCCTTTACGCTGTGCCATCACACTATCCGTCGATCGGAATTTTTGGATGACGCCAAGAATCACACCGTCACTTAGGGCGTGTTTCCGAAACATAAGCTGAAACCCCTGCTTCACGTTTGTAAAGGCTGGTGTCCGTCTTTTCGTCCTAGACTGTATGAACGATTGTAATATTCGACTAAAAATTACCTTTTCTTCAGTTCTCAGAACCATTATTGCCTCGGCTGATTCAAAACCTAATACCAGTTATTTATACAGTTTACATTCAGATAGACTGTGACGTTCGCATACGCCCAAATACGTGGGCGTGGGCTATGGAAAGTTTTGTTTTTTTGTTTTACCAATACTGTATAAACTTAGAGTTCTCTTCTAAATTAATCTCAAAATCTTCTAAACGGATATCTTCCTCTTCAGCAGATGACAAACCTTATATATCCCTCATAACTCTCTTCTCTTTGGTAGTCAAAGAGAATTTGCTGCCATATATTACATTTAGCTCCCAGAGTTTGCATTTATGGAAGATGTGAAAGCATTCAGTATTTTCTTCATCCTTTTGTACGTAGCTTTTATCGTTGGATATTGTGTATCCAACAATAAAGTAAATATTTTTCGAAGCATTTGCTTTGCTTTATTCCAATGCTCAAAATATGGACAGAAGTTTATTTGCGGTTTATGTAATGGAGGGACAGTGAAACATCGGAACAGAGAATAGTAACATGTATAACTACATCCACAGTCAAATTAAGTAACGTAAATAAAAATATCTTAATAAAACGAAGATAAGTTACACGTCTCTGCTTGTAAGATAGCAATAACTTATAACTCAATGATTCAATAAAATACGGTTGTTTCTGTAGTCTAAATACATCAAATATCTTGATAAAATAGCAGATATCTATTTATTAAAAATTAAAATTACCACGTTTCGATAACTGTAGACCCAATTGCCATTATCAAGTGAAAAAATTACAGACAGAGTAGATTATATAAATAGTGAGACATTCAAATTATGTAACAAATACTATTATAGCGGTGCAGGATAAAAAGGATTTCACAAAGCTCATAACAATTTAGGCGAGCGAAGCGAGTCTCTCCATTCCCAACTAGATCACGTTTTGTGAAACGTTTTATTCAAAATCTACAGTAGCTAGAAATAGGAAATTTTGAATGCCCACATAGGAATCCATGTAGAAGTGTCCAATCGTATTTTCAACACTTAAAAACTGTAAATTTTATAAGAATGATTTGTTTTTAAAAACTAGGAAAAAGTCACAAGAAAGGCTGTAACAAAAGCATCATTAGTTCTGAAACCGAAACAAAAATTTAGAATTTCTAATACAGCGTCGTAGCATTAGTCACTTTAAAAAATACATTCAATCTTGACATGTTTATATATATATTTATTATATAAAAACATGTATATATAAATATTTTTTGAAATGATTTTAACAAGTGTCTATTCAACGCCCGGCGTGCTGCTAGTTTAAAATAAAATACAATAAGGCTTATTTTTTTAAAATAGGCGCAGTCACTGAGATATGTATTGTAATTTAAATAAAAACATAAATATTATAGGGGATGACAAGTAAAAATAAATAAAAAAATTAAAGAAAATATAAAATTAAAAAAAAATAAAGAAAATAAAAATAAAATACTGTACCTCTTAAGCAGTAGGTGTTGTCGATATGGAATCATATACAAAAAATAAAAACCAAAGGTAAAAAAAAGGAAAAAAATCTAAATAAAAATAAATTAAAATAATTATTACAATATTTGTTTGTTAATAAAAATAGGTGTAATTTAACTGATTTATTTTTCACATGCTAAAATATCTGAATATTACGATGTATATTTTATAACTAATTTTTTTTATCTCCTGAAAATTTAAAAAAAAAAAGATTTTTTGGGGGGGTACTTAAAAAACTAGTTTAAAACAAGTCTTAATTTTTTCGATATTTTTTTTTTTTAAGGGTAGCCATTTTTTTCAATAGGTAAAAAAATCCTTATCTTTATAAAAACTGTGGTAATGCATGACAGTCAATTCATTTCTGTATTTATTTTCATCTGTAATTCTGTGTTGTTAAGTCTCCCCACTCCCCCAGCATTCTTAATCTATTTTCTGTGATTTTATTTCTAATTCTGTCTCTTCTGGAAGCGTCCTTGCCGAAGCATCATCTTCACCTCCGCATACAAAAAAATAAACAATAAAAAAATGAACCGGAAGTTATACCGCCGGAAGCGGAAGTGATCGATTTCAGGCTGTGATTGTCCAAACGCAATTCTTGTGAAGATGTGAGCAAGAACTGTGTGTGGACATCAATGCTTGAAATAAGAAATCAGCAGGGAAGCGCCCTCCTCGGACTAACAGTGAACTAATCTCCACGTCTCCATCTTTGACTTTCATCTTTTATGCATTTTTCGTTTATTTGTTTATTCTGTTCTCTTATTAAACTGTATTCATTTTTAATCTGAAATTTGTACTTTACTAATGGCATTAATAAAAACTTCAAATACTAATATAACTCTGTTTCATTTCTTTTACTAACAATTACTCTATTACTATTAAAGTTAATTAATACTTGCTGTCAAATAAAATAAGTAATTTCGTACATCGCAATGGACCACTTGAGGTTTACGCCCCTACCGACGTCACGTATGACGTGTTAAGCACATGCTGAGAGATCTTGTGGGATAAACAAACAGAAAGCCCATAAGGCGAGTATATAACTGACAGTGTGAATTACTCAAAATATCGATATTTCAAGATGGAATGGTTCAGTACTGTGCAGTTCCTTATTGTAATAATTCTGTAAAAACGCTTGGAATATCCTGCTTTAATATAATATTTCCTCTATATCTATACGGGTTAAAACAAAGCACATGGCTTTGTTTATCCCACAAGCCAAGCAGTAGCCTGGTGGGATATTTTGGAACTACGAAGCCCCGCCTATCCTCAAGTGGTCCATTAGAATTCAAAATTGAAAAAAAAATAAACTGTACAACGGAAGAGTAAAATATTTCAAATTTAAAAACAAAAAATAAAAATAAACCAACAGTTTCGATGACTACCAACCCATCATTATCAAGGTAGACAATATATGTATACAGGAACAACGACAGTACGTTTAGTAAAGACCCTGTTTGGTTACACAGACCTTTGATAAACCTTTAGGTTTCCAACTGCAAAAAAAAATCAATACCTAGTTTAGGTTTATTTTTATTTTTACATTTTAATTCTTTTTACTCTTTTATCACGCAACTTTTTATCAGTTTTGAATCTTCATTACTTGTACGTTTACTATCTCAATTAATAGGTGCGCAGGCAAAAGGGGATAAGTCACTCATTGGTTAAATGGAAGTTTGGGTATTTAACTGTCTAAGATGAGAACAGTCTAATAATTTTATAAACAATATAATAAAATATGTGATAATAAAATATGAATTTTTAAGCTTACTTAAAATTCACTGTTTATTTTTATCTTTTTTTTTTTGGCAATTCGCATTTTGGTTAAACTTTAGGTTACGGTACCCCAATGGCCGCCCGCCGTGTGGTTTGGTGCACACTATTATCTCAAGATCGCAGTTAGCCAGATGAGGGTTAGTTTTTCTAGTAAAAAATCGTGCAAAACCATTTTAAAATAAGCATTCTACATTTAGTAGTTAATTGTTCTTTTCACATTATCTGCCGTCTTGAAAATGGCTGTTGGGCGGCCATTGGGGTACCGTAATCTAAAGTTTAACCCTCATTTTCTAAGTTTGTTGACTTTCCGTCTTTCACCCGCACACCTACGAAATACAATTATATCGTACGGCTACAATTAAATATTGATAAGTTATATCATATCTCTTTTAAATTAAGAAAAAAACTAGTATTCCTCTTAGTCATATCATTCTATATGATATTATTTATATTTACTGTGTTTTATTGAAGTTCATGGTACAACGTAATCGATTGAAAGTGAACAGAAATCCGTATGAAGGTTGTTAAATTGACGTTATGATGAGTTTTCTAGTAAACATGTATCGTATATTACGCTATTTTTGATTAATAATAATAATAATAATTTTATTTTCATTGATACATTCAATGAAAGTCCTGTTAGGATCATCCATAAAGAGATCCTGTCAACAGGTGCTTGGATTATGTTGTACAAAATTTTTATAATTACATAAATTAACATCATTAAAAAAAAATACAAGTATAAATCACAAAGGAATTTTACATATTTAAAGCCATTGTTTTATATTTAATTTACTAAAGAAATACTGAGAAAAAAATATTTTTATTAATTATATATTTTGAAATGATGAATAATAATTCATAATAATAATAATAAAAACCTTTCCCGAACCGAAATTGAAACTCGAGTACTCAGATAAGTGTTTCTCAGAAATTTTCAAAAATAACAAAAACAAAAAAAATACAACACGATATAATTGGCGAAGCATCTTCGGAAATAGGCACAAGAAAAAAATCGCAAAAAAAAAGAAAATAAATAAAGTGAAAAAAAAAAACTACGAAAAAATAGAAATTAAAAAGATGCCGCTTTGGAGGTTATTGAAAAGAAAGAAAAAAGTGAACAGTTCGAAGATCAATTGAGAAGAGACGAATGTATTACACGAAGCGAATCACACTCTTCATTGAGATACTGTAGCTACAGTGCCACGAATTTGGCGTTATTTTAGTCAGTAGCTCCTTACCTGTTCTGATATATATCAAAATCAATAGGATGTTTCTTATAAGATGCCAATCCTCTAAAGATTAATTTCTATAGGACAAATTTCTTTTGCATTATCTTCCCCATATTTCGACTGCAAATTGTATTCCTGAAACTTTAGTTTTTCCTAACCCCCTCCATTTTCCCTCAAACGCAGATTAAGGGCATTTCAAATCTTAAACCATACATACCACCTATCGCACGGATAAGAAAAATAAATTTTAAGATATTTTAATTTGTTTCTTGGAAAATGGTTCCAATTTTCTAGCTTAAGATAAAATGAACTGAGAAAGCTTGCATTTATATATATAAGTTATATATTGAGTTGGTCATAAAGTTCGTTCGGGCTTTTTTTACTTCATTGGCTTGAGGAGCGCTTAGGTGTCTTAACGTCATTCGATACAATTTTGTTAGATTGTATTTGTGACAGCTGTCGTTTCAGCGTGCATTTAAAACAAAAACTGATCAACATTGGTGAATTTGTGTCACTAATTTAATATTGAAGATGAAAGACAATAAGCACATAAGACCGCATGTTTCTTTGATGACCAGGCAAAAACTATTATAGCTTGGCTGAGAAGTTCTGATTCATCCACCCTATTCACCAGACATTGCACCTTCAGATTTCCATTGATTTCGGTCTTCACAAAATTCTCTTAATGGAAAAAATTTCAATTCCCTGGAAGACACCAAAGACGCCTGGAGCAGTTTTTTGCTCAAAAAGATAAAAAGTTGTGGGAAGATGGAATTAGGAAGTTGCCTGAAAGATGATAGAAGGTAGTGGAACAAACCGTTGAAGACGTTGTTCAATTAAAATATTGGTGCAATCAAAAATATGTCTTTTATTTTTACTTAAAAACCGAACGAACTTTTTGGCCTTCCCAATATTTTATCTTCTATTTTTCTTTATAGTCTGGGCTATTTTATTGTGTGACCGCAGATGATGATTCAATCTCATTCTGTGTGGTTGATTTCTAATAAAAGATAACTCGGTGTTGATCAGGTTTCTCCATCAAAGGTTCTTCTCTCTTTCCTCAATCCATTCTTCTTTTAACTCTCCCATCAACCTCTGTTTATGGCTTCAGGAGATTGGGGGTGGGGGATTCGCTTAACACACTCTCTCGCCGTTAAGGGAAGCTATTGCTTTAATCATTGTAATATAATTTATTTTACGTTCAAAATAAAGTCATATCATTTTGTTTTGTAATAAAAAAGATAATATGTGAAAAATGATAAGAAAAAGAAAACAGCACATGAACAAAATAGGAAATTGCCTTTCTGATTTTAGATTATGGGAAGGAAATTGGGAACGGCCGTTTCGTCCTTCTGCGGACTCATCAGCCCAATTCCCGCCTTCCCTTAACCGAATCAGAAAGGCAAGACCTGGTTAGTGTAAGCCACCGTCGGCTTGACAGTGACCCCACTTTTTTTAAAAAAGATAATAGTTTTAAAAAGTTTTTTTTAGAAGAAAAATCATGATTGCCGTGGATGGAGTTTAAATATTCTTTAATACTTAAAATAAAAGTGTAAGAATGTTTGCATCAAAGAAGCATTCAAAATAACTGTTTCTTTTCTTTTATTTCATCCCGATAAGTTTTTCTTATATCCAAATGATAAACATACAGTGGAATCTGGACGCATCGTTTCATTAGGACAGTGGAAAACAAGCGAATATAATTTTGAGCTAAAGCATAAATTTAAGGGCAACCCATAATAATAATAAGACAATAAATATAATAATAAAAAGAAGTATAATAACGTAAGGAAAAATAAAAAAAAATAGGAATTTAAAAAAAACAAAACAAAGACGCTTACATTGAAAAAAAAAAACCAGTAGATATACGGATTCGAACCGGCAACCTACAGCATGAGAGTTAGAGACCTTACCCATCAGGCTAAAGCTGACAACTGAAATGATATGGTTGCATTTCTAACATTTAAGCTAATAGCAGAGTGCCAATGAAAACAATGCCAAATACCTCGAACGTGGCCCCTGAAAATATCCTATTCCTACATTGTGTTTGGGCCCTTTCCCAATGGCGAAGTCCGTTTGTCGATCCGACCTTCCGTTCGGGAGATGTTAGGGGCGGACGGACGGACGGACAGGACAAACGCAACAGCTACCGATTTTGAACGCTATCACAAATGAATCGCTAAAAAAAAAACGATAAATACGGATAAACATTAGCTCTGGGAAACCATGAAACTTAGATAAACCGAGATAAGAACAATTTGATGATTATTATTCATTGAAATGTCTTGATACATTACAGGATATTTAAAAAACTACTTCTTGCTAAAAAAACCTCTTTGATTGACATTCGTTTTATGCAAACTTTATGTCTCAATTGGGAAGCACGGTTTGAAAGGCCTATTTAATGCATTCACAATCACCGTCGCTCGTGCTGTGCTCATAAAAGACAGATTTTACAGCCATCAGCGCATTGTGTCCTTCGGCAAGTTCGGCACTACTCGGGGTTCGACTTCTTCTTCTTCTCCCCTCTACACTTCCGGACAATAAATTCGACATCAGTGGTAAAAAATGTTCGGTTTCGTTGCCGCATTTGGCAAATACTTCTGGTTCTTACAAAGCATTACTGTGAAGAAGTTCACAACTTTTCCTGAGTCTTTCGAAGATCCCCTGTAAGAATATACATGCATCTCAATCTCACGAAAAATCACTGGTATTTCTTTATGGGTTAACTACAACTTCGTTTCAAATTTAAAAAATTAAAAAAAAATTAAAACATCTATTATGTGGGAAAATATGGCATCAGGACCTTGATCTTCGACGCGATAAAACAACAGCTTGAGTATCCGTGGAGGCGAGGCAGTGGTTAATTCAGATTAAGACGGATAATACGTTACGCGGGGGAAAGAAATACAACGACATTCCACTGTGTTTATATAAGAATGGCATATTCGATTTAACATTTTAAATACCTCTTGACTTGCATCAGCGAGAAACGAACAAAAGAAAACAAAGAATACAGTTGAAAGTGAATATATTCTTTCCGTCCGTCCATCCTTCTTCTGAGTTCGTGGTAAATGGTTAGGTGTATAAAGGAGATCTCCTTGTGCGAATCTAATTCTTAAATTTCAACTATTTGGTATACATACACACACACACACACACACACATATATATATATATGTAATATGTTATATATATATATATATATATATATATATATATAAAAACCGAGAAGAAACTGTAAATCATATAATCTGTGAGTGCTCTACAATTGCTAACACAGAATATAAAAAGCGACATGACGATGTAGCCAAGAAAATACATTGGGCACTATGTCGTAAATTTGGATTCCATACATCAGAAAAACCCTGGCATCACAGTATAGAAAAGGTCTTGGACAACGGGCAAGTTAAAATCCTCTGGGATTTTCGTATTCAAACAGACCAGCATGTAACAGCTAATACGCCCGATATTACATTAATTGAACAACAAAATGTGACCCTAATTGACATTGCCATCCCTGGGGACTGTAGAGTCCAGGAAAAAGAACTGGAAAAAATCAACAAATACAGGGCTCTGGCACTTGAAATTACACGAATATGGAATAAAACAACTACAGTGTTGCCAATCATCATTGGTGCACTAGGAACACTATCACTTAAATTTTTGGACTATTACACCAGACTTGGAGCACCAGCAATAACAACAGCTGAATTACAAAAGACAGCCATCATTGGCACTGCGAACATTTTACGTCAATACCTTAGCAACACTTAGGCCCCTGGTTGAGGCCCGTCTTGCCTAAGAAAATGCCAGTGATTAAACGTGATTTTTTGTGTTTGTTTGGGTGAACGTTTACACTGTGTAACTATTTTTTAAAAGAGTAAATTTATTTATATATATATATATATATATATATATAAATATATATATATATATATATATGTGTGTGTGTGTGTGTGTGTGTGTATACCAAATAGTTGAAATTTAAGAATTAGATTCGCACAGGGAGATCTCCTTTGTTATATGTCGAACCAAAAACGAAGGGATTGAAAGCTGCCTACAAATGTAGACAATGGTCATGATAGAGATTTTTTTTTTGTTTTCAATAAAATGTTTTTTGGCGAGCAAAGGTCAAATTGTAGCGATGCATAAATATAATTGAAAATGATTTAACTGTTGATTTCGATGGAAATTAAATCGTCAGAAGGCTGAAAATGACATCACGCAGTTCTTTGTAAAGCGCCGCTTTAACCGTGAAGAAAAAAAATGCAGCATTTGCTTTATAAGTTTATATTCCCATAGTCATTTGAAACCTAATCACCATCATCATATATACAGCATAAATATACATTGCCGAAAGTTGGTACATCAACTATCTTATTTTTGTAAACAATTTACTCCTAAAAATCCTTAATATAAACAACTCCTTTAATTCCCACAATATTTCGTCCTTCTTTACGAAGGACTTCTTCAGGTGGTAAGGACTACAAGAATACCAAACTATTCTTCTTCCTCTACATTTCATTAGAATTACAAATAAGAACTAAAAAAACACATTTTCATTAGGATTAAAATAACAACTAAAATAAAACATTTTCATTAGAACTATAAATAAGAACTATTAGAACATTAGAACTACAAATCCATTAGGATTACAAATAAGAAATAAAATATAACATTTTCAATAGAACTACAAATAAGAAGTAAAATAAAACATTTTCATTAGAACTACAAATAAGAAATAAAATAAA
>JAFIDM010000006.1:32525699-32543857 GCA_023159025.1 Thereuonema tuberculata | reverse complement strand
GGCTTCCCGGTACGAAAATTCCAAAAATATCATTCATCGAATCTTTAAGTGTGTGCGTTTTTAAAACTTAATTTTTACTTTTAAAATAATGTTAATGCACGTGAAATTTTGCTGTTATGATTATGCTATTATTATGCTATTGTGTTTGCTATTCAGATTAATGCTTTATAAGCTAAGCGTTCTATTAGTGGGGATTAATTTATTTTCCTTTTTATTCTTATTTTATATTTGATGTGTTTTAACTGAAGGGTCATTCTTTTGTTTACTTGTCCTTCGTTTATGTTTCTTTTGATTCCACTGAGCTATGAGTACTGGGCGAATCGAACTAACTGCTAGGAAGTTTGAAACAGTCTGTCTTGGCTTCCCGGTACAAAAATTCCAAAAACAGCTCAGCGAATCTGTGTACGTTTTTTTTATGTTTATTTTTTTCTTGTAAAATAATGTTAACAACATCAAATGCTTGATCAAAACAGTATCCCTTGGCAACAGAAGAATTAAGTAGCTATTAACAAACCCAAGTCAATCTGAAATAGCTGAAGTAATGCTGTGTTATTAAATCGAATCGTTCTGTTTAAATACAGTAGCAAAAAATTTAGACATATTCATATTCTGTTAACGTTTCTTTCTCTCGCTAGACGGCATTAATAGTAATGTGAAGATACAATTAATATTTAAGATTTGTTTTAATAATAATTCATAAAATTAATTTTTATGAAGAATAATGCGATATCATACTAATACATCTAAACCCCATCACTGTCACATTGCAGTGCCGACTGAGGCGCCGCCATAGCGGAAAAGTTGCCTTATTATGTCATTCTCTGAACTTAGTTTTTTTGTTTTTGTTTTAAAAACAATAATTTCTGGAACAGTTATGGAATTAATCGCTAATATCTCGTCACGCATCCACCGCAGTAAGTGTATTTCCAAAGATGAACCACTTTGAGATTTGTGAATGGTGATTGCTAATACCATCCGAGTCCTTAAGGGGCATCTAGTATCCATAAAAGATTTATCTGAAAAGCTCAAAACTTACGGCAGTTATCCACTCAGAACTTTCAGGTCACGCCCGACTTCTAAGCCCCCTAAAAACCCGTGTACAGATGTCGACTTTTTTTGTAACTTATTCGTAGTTAAACCAATGCCCTAAAAGCCCTAAAAAGCTCGTGGCAAAAGCTCTAAAAACAACATGAGGATAAGGCTTTGAAGATAGGAAAAACGTCAGAAAGTTGAAATTTCTATCGGCCGCCATTTTGAAAGGGGTGCTCCGATTTGATTGAAATACAATACCAGCTGAGTTCTTAAGGGTTTCTAGCATCCCTAAAAGTTTAAACTTAAAAGATCAAAATTTAAGGCAGTTATCAATTCACAACTTTGAGGTCATGCCCCACTTCTAAGGCTCGCCCCCTAAAACCCTGAACAGATTTCGACTTTTTTGTTACTTATTTGTTGTTAAATCAATGTCTAAATATATATTTCGTGGAAAAAGAATTTGGATGGCTTATATACGGTATTTGTAATCTACGAGCCTGAATAGCGCTTATCACAAGGTCCCGGGCTCATCTGTTCAGGTAGTGGAGAACGCAATAGTGAATTAATAATCAGTGTCCTTCGAAAATTGTTTCTAAATTTCTATTCAGACACACTGTACGTTGTAACCCTAAGATAGGGAAATAGATAGTCAAGAAAAAAACAAAATCAATAATGTATGAATATACGTAAGCAGTTACAAGTTTTCCACTTCGTATTTCTGCAAAAAAAAAAAAAAATATGTATATATATATATATATATAATTTTCCTTTTAATGAATTTTCCAAAATCACCGGGAAAAAAATCTGAAATATCTGCTTTCAGTTTCCTGCCTTTCTCGGCATTTGCTTTAACCCTATCCGCATTGTCTTTATCTCTATTCGTGTTTGTTCGTCCAAACACCTTGTTGTTATCGTGGCGCGGTTCTAGTGTAAACAAGGCACTTATTACGGACCGCCGACGCTTTCAGGATAAGACTCCCTCGCCCGGACAGCGCCGCTGCATCTCAACTCCAAGCAAAAATGGCTTTACTTAATGATTTCAGTTTCATTTTTGACAGGCAAGCAAGAGGAGACGGAGAAAACCTGAAATTACAACAAGGATTTTAATTAATATAAAGTATCTCCGTTCCGCATTTTCATTAAGCTTGCTTTTTATCAATCTCATTTTGTTTCTTTCTTTTTTCTGCTTTCTTAATTTTTTCTTCAGCTTCTAAATGAAACCCGGGATTTCAAGTAATCCAGTAAATAATTTCGTTTTCTTATATGGCCGTTTCTCCACTTCATTGTTTCTCCTCTTTTTTTTTCTTTTGTTCCGTCCTAAAACGCTTCAGCTCTTCACTTTAATCTCTTTCTTTTGCTGCTCATTTCACTAAGCTTAGACATTTGCATTTTCCCAGCGGTGGAAATTTTCTCGTTCACATGGCTTGTTAAACTCTGGCAGTTAATGAGAATTACAAATATTTGCACATATTTAACGACGGTAAATTGCCGTTACGAAGTAATAAAAAAACATCATTGCTTCGGTGTTGAAGCCATGGCAATTTCGCGCCGAAACTTGACTTTTTTTTTTTTTTTTTTGGCTCTCGCTCCAGTTTTTGTTAATTACCTTTTTAATTTCTAAATACTGAATATTGAGTTTGCAGCCTTTTTTGATGAAAAACGAAAAAAAAAAAAAGTTAATCGTGTTAACGATATTAATGAATTTGATGAACAATTACAAAATGAATTAATGTCTTTCTTTTCATGGCTTAGTTTTTAGTCTATCGTTAAGACGATGATAAATAAAATAGCTCTATGTCAATGTATCTACTCGTGCTCTCTGTCCCCTTGCTAATACATTCTGAACCGGAGAACGATCCTCTTGCAACTTGACTTGCATTATTGTTGGCACACAAAGATGGTAGAAATCTCCAGAGCAGGGGTGACCAAACCGCGGCTCGCGATCCAAATGCGACTCTTTGGCATATAATGTGCAGCTCTCGGAAATATATTGGCTGAGTCTTTGCCATTAATATAATACGCATTTAGCCGCGCCGGCGTGGTCGTGCAGTCTCAGGCGTCGGACTGCGATGATGCCAGTGTGCTGGTGCCCGGGTTCAAATCCCGGTTGTGAGTATGGCTGTTTCAATTTCCTTTCCTGTGTTGTAAGCCTCTTCTTCACTTTCTCTTCGGTCTGACGTCATTCCGTAATGGCGTCCTGGAGAAGGCAACGGGAAACCACTCCAGTATCTGTTCCCAAGAATAAGTTACGGTTTCTCCTAGGGATCGCCCTTCGGGGGTCACTAGGGTTCCGTGGACTTTCAACCAATCTTCGGATTGCATTACTGTGTATGTATGTATAATGCGCATTAATATAATCCTTTTTACAAATAATATAAAACGCAAATAAAAATTTTCAAGCTTTATAATTATTAACCAGGTGTAAACTGAAAGTGCACTGGATTAAAACATGAGTTTAATGTTTATGCAGAATAACTTAATATTCAGAAATGCAAATATTTTGTATATATAGGTGTATATTTTGTGATTATTGAAACAGATATGTTTTTTTATAACATGAAAAATAAGATTAAAAACGCACATGTTTAAAGATTCGCTGAGTTTTTTTGGGGGGGAAATTTCGTACCGGGAACCCAAGACAGACTGTTTGGATGTTCCTACCTCTCGTCAGTCGGATTCGCCCAGTACTCGTAGCTCAGTGGAATCAAAAGAAACATAAACAAAATACAAAATCAAACAAAACAATATCAAAAAACAAATTAAGAATGAAAAGGGCAGTAAATTAATCCCTCTAACAGAACGCTTAGCTTCTAAAGAATTAATTTGCAAAGCAGACGTATACATAATAGAAACATTTTACGTGCGCGGTACATATATAACAAAAAAAATAAGAACAAAACCGCAATCCTAAGGTGTTAGGGCCTCTGGACACGATGGTGAAATCCGTTTGCCGATGCGACCTTCCGTTCGGGAGTTGTTAGGGAGAGACAGACACGGATGGACGGACGGACAAATAGATCGCTAAAAATTAGATTGTTCTTTGTCCTTTAATAAGCATACTAAATTTTAATTGATGAAAAAAAGGCAGTGTTTTTACATCGCAACTTGCTAATGATTTCTGAATCATGATTAAAATTAATAGTATTTACAGAATGCGATTTACCTTATTTTAATTTTTTTAGAGGATGGAAGATTTGTACTATTTGTATTCAACAGACAGACTTTTTCGATTGTGTTATTTTTTTTTCGCAATATTTCGAAAACAAGGAAATAAAGAAAAAGGATGATTTCAACGAAAATATACTTAAGGTTCTGTTAGTAACTTCTTGTTCCAATTTGGTTGTATTTTGAATGCTAGAAAAACCAATGATTATCACGAATATTAATGAGTTGTTTTGTACTTGTCTAGTGATCTAATGAACAGACACCTCCACAATGGATTATTAAACTTAGAGATTTTGATTTTTTTTTAATGTTTTCTATTGTTTTCTTTTGTCGAATATCTGTGCAGATCGTCTAGAAAGCTAAATACATTAATTTCAAATAATAAATAAATTACTTTTATTGTAGAAGCTGACTTCGCGCAGTTAATGAACAGAATCATAAATTGAGTTGTATTTCGATATTAAATATGTTCCATAATTGTTGGGGGTTTATTACATGACATGGAATAATCGCAATCATTGACTTCAGTATTGTTATCAATTAATATTAATTACTGCGTGTCACGTGGTTCCATTGAAGTATTAGGTTTCGATCAACTGATATTCTAACCGAAATAGATAATGGTAATTATTACAGACATTAATCACTTTGCATCTATTGTGGCCATTATTAAACATTTCCACTGAAATGCCGTCAAGAGGTTTCCTAATGGCGCTGTTTGGCTGAATCGCTCTTCAACCTCGTGATGGAAACTTCCCAAAAATATTGAATGCGTGGGAGGCTGTTTTTTTGTGTGTGTGTTTGGGTGTTGACACAGACGCTGTTTCTTTATGGGTCTGGTAGGAGGCGATCAACATTTTCACCAAGTATTGATGATTCTTAAACGAGTTGATTGCGATGGCCATACTAAGAAAACAAAAGACTAATTTTACGTTCAACTATCCATCCGCCTACTGCAGCGTCATTAATATTAACGTAAAAAAAACTGATGTAATAAATATAATCAACTATTTTTGGAACAAGCTTGAATCTGTATCTCAACAAAAAATGTTTAGGATTTTATTTAGACGACAAAGTTACTTGGGATATACACTATAATTCTATTATAAAAACAAGGTAACGATAGCGATTAGTAAATCAATCACAATGCTTCGCAAGGGCTTCTGATACACATAAGAAACTATAATTGATATTGCTTTAATTTCCTTATTATTATAAATGTGATTGTTGCGAATGCAAAAGGCGTAATTGTTGCGATGATTGGGATTATTGTGAGTGTTGCTGAGCTGTATTATCAATGTGATTGCTCCGAATGCAAAAGGCGCAATTGTTGCGATTATTGTGATTGTTGGTGAGCCGATACCTGTTCACGGACTTTAAAATATCTCTTTTTCCATCTGAAACACGGAATTCCTTTTAAACAAAAAATTAGTTATGTAAGTCAAATTTAACGTTCGTGACATTGCTTTTACATAAAAAGACAACAGAACGCACATAATTAAGCAAATATTCACTGAGCTAATTTTGGTATTTGTACTGGGAATCGGAGACATTACTGTTTCGAGTTACTACGTTCTCATCAGTCCGACTCGCCCAGTATACCCAGCTCAGTGAAGAAGGACAATATACAAAACGGACAAACCAACAAGACAGTGACACATCAATTAAAAAATATCAAACAATTAAATCAAGAATAAAAAGGGTGAACAATTAATCCCCGCTAGCATTCCGCTTAGTTTATGAAGGATTAATTTATTAAAAGGTTAGTATATCAAATCAAATTTAACGTACAGGACTATTACACAAAAAGAAAAAAATAATGCACATAAATTAAGCAAAAAATTGAAGTACTATTTTAAATAATAAAAATTAAATTATCACATTAAAAAGGTGAGATTGTGTTTACAAGTGACATCCCAAAACAGCTGTTTCTCGCTTGATTGGCGATCATCAGTTGGGAGTAGTCACTGTAAACACACTAGATCTCATATAGAGATGAATATAAATATAAGTAGGCATGGGTATGGCACCTCCAGAAACACTAAACTAAAAATAAAATACATATTAAAAATAAAATAAATAAAATTCTTGTGCTGCCCTCCGGCAGCCTCTGAGAATTTCCTATGCGCAATTAAAATAAGAAAAGCGCAATTATCTTTAAATCTTTAGTTGATTAAATCTAGATAACGGCCTGGAATGTTGAATTTTCATGAATAAACAACAAATTAAAAATATTAACAAATTAATATGAAAAATTTTCGAGAATGTTTATATTAACTTAAATAAAGTGTCCTTAACAGAAAAAAAAATTATATTAGAAAAAAAATTTAAGGTACTTAACATTAAAGAAAAATTTATGTACTAACAATTTTGAAAATTCGTCGCTTCGCTCCAGAAGCCTTCCATTAATTATTCGAAAAACCAAATTACACGCAGTCAAATAAAAACCGAAATTCAGAACTGAAACTAAATTAAAGTTTAAATCTTAAACAATACGTGCAGTACAATATTGAAATCCAACGTATCGTGTAAATATACAGTCATTCAAATCTGTGCGCGATTTAAAACTGCAAGATCGCCATCTGTCGTCAGTTTTAGGAATGTTTTACATGAATTCATTGGCAACTGCGCTAGCGCCATTTATGGAGAATTGAATGTTTTTTATTCATCCCACGGGAACTACTTGATCTATCGGGATGAAAAAGCAACCTAAATCGTACTCCATGTCCTAGACTACCTGCAAAATTTCATTCCCATCCGTTGCGCCGCTGAGACATAGGACAATAGCAAACAAAAAAACTTTGCTTTTTTTTTTCGCTTTTAGAGTAGTAGTTAGGAAGTCACTTAGGCGAAAAACAATTTTAATGAGGGAAAAACAATTAGACAAAAAGTGGTTAAGAATTTTCGAAATTAAGAAATTAAATACTAATTTGGATCTAAGATTAGAAAATCAAATAAATTGTAAATTACTTAAACAGTTAAATTGGGACAAATAAAATTCTGAAAATTTAAAAATACTACAAATTTTAAAAAAATCAATTATAATCCTCGCAGCGTTTCTTGAGTTCTCTGGAAAATTATCATCGACTATTTTCGCCACTATTAATGCTGCCCGTTACGCAGGAAAGCAAACGTTCTTGCTGATGAAAATCTATCGTTTCGTTGAACAGTAATTTAGTAAATAGAATTGAAATTCTTTTGTTTTTTAAACGATCAACGTTAAGAATAATCTCCCTGGATTGACTGTTGATGGCTTTTCCTTGAAGTTTTGAGTGGGAAGCATCGGCCGCCATTTTTTTTTTCAGTCTTTCATGCGAAACAAACTGTTAAGAAGCTACAATCGATGATTGTAAAAATTATGCTGCCTAGTGGACCAACGTACAATATACTCGCATGCCTTGGGACAACCATTCTTTGAACCATACTTAAAAAGGAAGATTAAATGGAAAGAAAACAAAATATAGGCCTATATTGCCAATTCGGACCTATTGACATATTTCTCTTTTCCAAATATTATTGTCTGTCTCATGGGAATGAATGGTCTCAGGGGCATTTTTTGAATGCATTGGAGTCTATAGGGTCTCTTTTCTTCCACTACTTGATATTGTTGTTCTTGGCATCAAATACTGAAATACAAAACATAAAATATATAAATAAATGTATAAGATATATATATATATATATCTTGTATCAAAAGCCACTGGCCCAAGGTATACGATGCAGTTGTGGCCCGAAGTACACGAGTATCTATACTTCAACAAATATGGCTGTCTGCACGCCACCATATGAAGAACTTACAAAGTTTCATCACCATTATACCAAAAACCGTAAATGACAATACGCGACACTCATGGCTTAACAGCGGGAACAAAATTGCGCAGCGATCCTAGCGGCTTGGCCTGAAAGAACGAATCCTCGTATCTGCATATCCAACAATTATATAATATAAATAAGTTAATCTACAAAATTATTGATAATATTTGTATTAAATAAAAACATCAAACTATAGAAAATAAATTACAACTAAGAATTAAATATAAAATTGTAAATATTGAAGAAAAGTTTACCTATAAGACTATTGTAAGCAATTTCGATAAATCTCAGTTTCTTTAATTTTTTTATAATTACAGTAGTTTAACAAGATTTGGTTGGCTACAACCATTTGATTTTTCAAAAATTAAAAATAATTTTGGTTTAAGAACAAATGAATTTATTTATTCAAAACTTTTTCGTCAGATGAACTGGGAAAACTAAGATAGCAATAGCATTAAAGTAATAAAAAATCAATTAATTTCTTAATTATCTTTTAATTATCTTTTCACGAGACGGCTTACACGAGATTGTGTAGAAAAGTAATTTTGGAGTTAATTATCTTTTCACGAGACGGCTTACAAAAGATTGGGTAGAAAATTTTTTTTTTTATTTTTATAAAATATTTATATTAATTGACCAAATATTAAATTTATATTTCTTATTTTTATTCATTTACTAAAATTCCTATTCATTTTGTTCTGTCTAGGTCAATATTTATAAATATGAACTTCTTTATTTACTATTTATCAGCATGCATATGTATTGAAATTTATTGTTTCCAGGCCAAGCCACTAGGTTCGCTGCTGTCAAATTGTCTCCCAGGTTAACAATGGTTTAATCCCAGAGTGTCGCGTATTTATGATATTTGATTATGTTCATCAAATAACGGGTATTCCAGCGAATTTACAGTAAATAATCCTTATGTGCTAGTTGAAAGTAAACCTACACTTATCGGGAGTGAAAAATTTTACTTTTTAACTCGTAAAAATAACTTTTTGCTCTTTCATATGTAATCCTTACGCAAACATGTTCAAACATGTCCAGATTGGTGATAAATATGTCACTAAGAAAGACATAGTGCTACAAAGAGATCACTAGATCACAGCATGTCCCAGATATTCAGATTTGTTCAAGTACACTATGGTCTTGATACAACACTCTTCCTTATACTTTGATTGGCAAACATTAAAAAAGAAAATCGCCTTCCTTCTTGCAAAACTTTTAAAGAGTTTTACAGACAGCAAAATTATTCTGATTGCAATTAGCATTCAAAATTTGTCTTTATTGACTAAAGTTCTTCCATTAAGCTATTATTAGATTAGGATTTCTTTAATTTACCATTAAGTAAATAGTGACGGTAATGCAAGTTTTTTAATGTAAATAATAAATTATAAAAATTATGTTCTTGTATCAATTGCATCACTTAAGTATTTTTATTTTGGAGAAACTGGAAGTATTGTATTTTTCACCTAAACGACAAAGTTTAAATTTTGTAACATTTACACAAAAAATATTACACGACCAGTTTTGCTAGCATTTCCATCATCTTCAGGTGAATTCATACAGTATGCTCCCCAATTTGAATTAAATTGGAAATAATTTTCTTTTTTTTAGAACGAGCCACAATTTATTAGAAATTAATGAAAATTAGCCAGTCACGAAACCATAGATCATTATATGAAGTTATGAACGGTTAACTAATAAAGTTATAAACTGTTCAGTGCTGAAAAAATTAAAAAAGCCTACATACATAATTAAAAAACTTTTTAAAAAAATTACAATAATTTTCTTTTTTTTTTGTAATAAGTGTTTTTTAATTGTGTGTGTAGGCTTTTTCAATTTTATCAATTTATTCACACATTCGTGTTGAATAAAATTCCTGTTTATTGAGTTACGAAAAATAACTGATTGGAAATTCACAATAAATGATTGGAAATTCATTGCAAGAAAAAAAAAAAACATGCAACTGACAACTGTCAATATCCGATCATGACTTATGGTTCACCTTGTATAACGTCTTTTTATATATACAGGGTGGACCAAAAGTCACGATCGGATATTTCTTTTAAGTATGTTACAAAATAAATAAATGCGAAAATCAATTCAAGAACTATGAAATTCGAATAGATACATTAAATAATGACAATGTCGTAATTATAACGTACAAATCAGTGTCATTGCAGCCCTCAGTCGCTTAACTTCTCGGTGTGTTGACCGCCATTTTCCGCAGAGAGGTGGATTCGCCGCGTCTGCTTCCTATCTCAGCATTTCGGTGAGTAATCGTCATGAAGTCACGGTGAATCTCTCCATGTGAATCTGCAACAGAGTTCATCCCATTTCATTATTGTGTAGCGCATCATTAAAAAACTCCAATCGTGACTTACGGCTCATCCTGTACAGTAGCTTATGAAATCAAAAATGCATGACTCTAATCTGACAATTCTTAATGTAGAAAAATTCGAGATTATATAGTGTTCTTATATACCTTTGGATTCAATACGTAAGTCGTAACTTAAACACGTACAGGCCCTTTTAAATGAGAGACATATCATCATATGCCCGCACTTCGTAATGAAGCTAAGGGAATTTAAAAGTAACCAACACACATCAATAAAAACACTGAAGACATTATACTAACAATGTAAGTATGTAAGAAATCAAGAAATGGCAAGATAATATTGTTCAAAATGTAAGTTTTCAGCCTTAGTGCAAGGTCCACCGGGTTCGGTTCTCATGTGGGTTTCGTGATGGTGGACGATCCGCGCTGGGCAGATTTTCTCGGGGTTCTCCCGTTTCCCCTGCACTTCTCCCACCATACTTTCTCAGTCTTTCTCTCCATCTGTCCTTATTTCCGTGGAATGGTGCAATAGACCTCCAGTCGCAGTGCTTGGCTTCTCTGCCACCCACATTCACTCCATAACATAACGTAACATAAAATAACATGACATAACATAACATAACAATTACATAATATAGTACAAGGTCCAACCTTCCAACAGTATTTGAGGATGAGTTTACATATAAGGGGTGGATGGTGATTGTACAAGTTCCTGTTAAGGAGTTTTTGATTCACCAAAGATTTCAACGGACCCACAAGTAAGCTACCTTTTCGTATTTCATTTATTTATTGTAATAAAAAGGACTTTGATTTTGTTTTTATTAGCATGTGTTTGTTTGTTTGTTTTTTTTAAACTTTCACAGACTCCATTTCTTTCACGATTTGGAGAAACGCTGATGTACGTGTCCTGACTTATAATGGCCTCCAGAACTCTATGTTGAAGTTATGATATTTCATTCAAAATCATAGAGAAAATAAAAATAATTGTTCAAGCCTTTATGGTTAGTTGTAAACTACATTAAGATATTCCTCAGATGGGAAATAAGGATCTGGTGCAAGTTTCGTGATGAACTCCTAACAGCAACAGATATCGACCCAATAAAGAAAAAAAAAAAATACAGCTATAATTCTCATTCCCCACGATAGATTATATTTTACTTGATCGTATTGATTTGAGAGAAATGTAACTAGCAATTCAGAGGTCTCAGGTCCATAAAAATTCAACATATTGTTCATTTACTGTAACTTTTACTGATGAAAGATAAAATCCAGAAAAGGTGTCTCGTGGTCTCAGTTGTAAAAGCGAAATATAAGCGGGTTTTTCCTTTTACATTTAATTTTAATAATTTGATTCTTTTTAGAATAATAAGAATTTAAGTTTTGAGGCTTATCTGGAAGTAAGCAGCTATTATAATTTAAAAAAAAAATTATAATTTCATAATTCTTACGGTGCTTTATTTCAGACATGCTCTTTTTTCTCTTTATTTACATATCTGTACCGCAATAGACCAAGCAGGTCCTTGGGTGCGCGAGAGGTTTAGACTCCCAGTGATTCTCGACCAACGGGATAAGTTGAGGTCGGATGGTAAGTATCATGACAGAAGGCTGGGTGAACCCTAAGGTCCGTCTGGAAGAAAAATTAGCGTGAAAAAAAATCCCCGACCCCGCGATGAATTGACTCCGGGTTCGTCCAGTCCAGTGCCTAAACCGCTGGTCTCTTAGACCTATTTTCAGATGTTAATTCTAAAAGTGATTGAAATAGAGAAAAAGTCAAAGGTCATTTCTGTTTGAAAGTATTAATGAAAACAGGAGAAGATAGAAAAATCCTCCATATATTCGTTGATCATTAAAAGTAACTTTTAAGATATCAGTAAAACATAAAACAGAATGAAATCGTTTCCGTCTTCTATTGTCTTTCTTAATAACTTTATGCAAATTGGATGAAACGCAGTTTCGACTATTAAATGAATTTTTGTAAGATAACCTTTGTTAAAATGTCTATATTTCGCTAATTGAATCAGTCTCTAGATACAAAATAGAGTACTCCAATGTATTATCGATTCTATCTCTCGTATCATTTTGGATGGTGGCTTAAGAACATTCTAGAAAAATTCCAGTGTAGATTCCTGAAAAGTGTTTGATTTCTGAGTCCACTGGTCTCCCTCTGGTATTTTGGAACCAGACCTCGCATATGCGTACACACGGTTCCAGATTTTGGAATATCATTACGTAATGCAGTAGAGTCCAGCTAATCCGGACCCCGCTAGTCCGGACGGGATTAAAAAAAAAAAAGAGAATTTTTTTGAAAGAGAAAAAAGCTGTGTTGTTCATAGACAATGCACCGTGCCATCCTCCTGAAGAAGAATTGCGAAAGGGGAACATTTTTGTGAAATTTCTGCCCCCGAATGACACTGCTTTGATTCAATCAATGAACCTAGACTTGACAATCCTACATCAATTCGTAGAAAAGAAAAACGCCCATTTTTTTTTTTTTAGTTTTACCCATCTAAAACTTAAGTGCATTTTAAGGCAAATTCCGTTTAATCCCGACTTTCGATGATCCGGTCAGGGTCCGGACCCATCTAGTCCGGATTAACGGGACTCTACTGTATTTCTACTGTTTGTAATTACACTAAACTTTTCACAATCCAACTAAAGACTATAGTTGAGTGCGATATAAGTTTTCAAGTGAATTGCTGAAGTAGAAAATAGTTCTTGACCACATCATACTTCTCTGTTACTATATAAATTACTACCTTGTTACACGCATCCAAAAAAACTTCGTGGCAATTAGCTAATATATATACTACAGAATGTAGTATTAAATCTAAAAGTAAGCTGTAGGGAAAGAAAAAACGCCCATTTTTTTGTTGTTTCACCCATCTAAAACTTGTTATGTGCATTTTAAGGCAAATTCCGTTTAATCCGGACTCTCGATGATCCGGTCAGGGTCCGGACCCATATAGTCCGGGGTAACGGAACTCTACTGTATTCGAAACTCATAATTCTGTATGCAAGTCAGGATTTTTACTTACAGATGTCCTCCGCTCATTCGACAGGTTAGGGACTAACACACTGTCGAAAACTAGAAATTTTCGTAGGCTGTATCGATGGCAATGTGAGCCAGTGAATAAAAAGCTCTGTGTTCCATATCGCCTTCCATCACACGGAAAATTTACACTTCTCAATTGTTGTCATACCTATGTTTTATATATGAAAAAATAGCATTGATTTATTTTAAAATCATTCAGTCAATGCATCGCATAGGCGAAAGAATGTTTTTAGTTAATTAAAATAAGAAGTATTCATTTTTTTCACCTTTTCGTATTTCTTTGTTTCCAGTTTCGATATTTCTCGTTAAATCTCGACCAATTATGATATATATTATTATTAACAATTTATTAACAGAAAAGTACATTTCAGTCCTACTAGGTTGTTAGAAAAACAACCTGTGTTGTAGGTGCTGAGATTTACAATAAATACAATAATACAGAAACATAAACAATTTTAAAATTTTATATAACATTAATGAGAAATTTAGGTAAAATCTGTGAAATAGTAATAATTTTTTTATTTTATATGTTTTCGAGATTCCAATCGCTCGTCGATTCAAATTTTCAGACCGAAATTCTGTAATGATTTTGATTAATAATGTAGCGTTTTCTGGAAGCATCCATGAAAAGATAAGGAAAAGATGACCTCCGTTCGTGAAAATCATTTTATAATTGGTAATTTTGAATAAATAGATACAAATCGATTGGACTTCAAGTTCTACAATTCGCCACCAGGAGCGCTAGTGTCAGATGGCTCCTTAGAGATGACATGCCATCTCCCCAACATGCACTATTATAATTATGCACTATTAGAACACCTGCGAATGCGTGCGAAAGCTAAATAACACACTGTATGTACACAAAACTACAGTGAAATGAACAAAAGCTTATTTTTAAACATTTTGATTCTTGCACGCTTGGGCGATGAATATATATTTAAATGAAGTGCGTGTCGCAGAAATGCATGGAAAATCGTGGAAACATAGGTCGAAGCAACAAAATAGGTCGAAAGAGCGGATCACGTTTTGATTGCAGCGGATTATAATTGAGAAGGGCCAGAACAGCGGATCGTCAGTATATATTAACAGCATATATTAACAATTAAATATTGTTTGTTTTTGCCTGACGAAAAAGTTCGATTACTGGAACTTTGAAATGTCGCATTGTTAGTCATCTGATACAAGTATCAGAAGACTTATAATCCCGTTTTTGAGGACAAGTATAATTAAAATCTCATTAAAATCATCATTAAGCACAACAATCACAACAATCGCAACAATTGCGACTTTTGCATGCGCAACAATCACATTTATAATAAGTAAATTAAGTCAATATCAATTATATTTTCTTACACGTATCGGAAGACGTTGCGAAGCATTGTGATTAGTTTACTATTTTAATTTTTAATTGTTAATATATTTTGAAAAGGTGCATTATATGTCTTTAATTAATTAGTTTTTACCTGTATGTTAAAACAGTTTAATTATTATAATATAAATTAGAAATAAGTCGCTTTTATGTTTTATTATTTTCAAGGAGAAAGATAAATGCATCTTAAGCAAAGAAGCGTTAATCTCTTTAAGAAGCCTCTTCTTCTTTTGTTTGTGTCTCAGAGACGAGCAGTTGAAGAAAAAAGCGTGGATTAAAACGTTTGGATTTGATTGTTTCTATTCACAGACCAAAATCGAGGAGGGAAAACCAGAGAAGAGCATTCTCCTTGGATTTTCAACCCGTGTATCATTTAACTAATTGCAAAAGCTGCTGCGAGAGGGCGCTTAACAGGCGGCCATATTTCACTGGTTGGGGATTAACCTCACTCCCAAACTTCCGGTGGAGCTCGCTCGCAGATAATCCCCCGGGATTTGGGCGGGGATTAGCATCTCGCTTCTCACTTACTCGATTGGGAACGAATGGATAAGCAGAAGACCGAGAAAGCGGACGATGGACTTCGATATTCGTCGATTGATCGATCGGTTTCGGCTTTGGACGGAAAGCGGCAGTTCTGGCGACAAAGGCCCGATTGTCAACAACTCAATGTTAGCCGCCTTTTCCTCTCTTTCTCTCTCGAAAGATCGGTTCCGTTGGCGAAGATATTTAATCACGAGGAAGTGCGCCTTACCTCAATACATCTTCATCAAGGGGATTACCTATGTTGATTAGGAGAGTGCGAACACGTGCAGCCCTCATTCACGAAACCCTTCTTTTACCACCTCGGATTTACATCTACTGCATAAACGAAATTAGAAAATCTTTACATTTTAGTTTATAAAAGCAATAACAAAAAAGTCAGAAGAAGACAATTCAGGAAAAAAAAAGGGATGGTCCATATTTTGTCAGTATTCCGTGATAGGCTTCCAAATATCGTCATACAGTGCCACTAAACCGGCCACGAACTTTGCTTTGTCGCTATGACGGATACAAAATTACAATGAATGCATTGCTATTGGAAGGATTTATTTAATTTGTTTATTGGAAGGCTTGATTATAACTCACATTGTGAAAATTCGAACATCTTTTAGCAAATGATCTTGAATGTCAATTTTGTTTGATGAGTACTTTGATGTTGTCTCTGTGTCGTGAACGTGACAATGCAACAATAAGGTGGCCATGAGAAAATACCGCCTCGCTCAAAAACTCTCCCACGATTGCGAATGCGGGCATTGTTCGTTACACACTGATACATCTGCACTGTAGTACACGTGAGACTTGCAGGACAGCTCTAGTCTGATAACCTTCATATTTTTTATTTTTAAAAAATGTGGGCAGCTATAACGAGAAATACAGATCTCAGAGTTAACTGTATAAAATACATATTTATGTATTTTTATCGTACTACAACTGGAATTGAAATTAGAGTCATTTCATCCAAATACAGTGAAACCTCCGAATAACGGACAGTCACGGGACCGGAAGTTTCGTCCGTTATTTGGAGGTGTCCGCTATTGGGGAGGACTATCTTTTTTTCAATTTTTAGCTTATAGCATGTCATTTAATGAAAAATTACGTACAATCTTAAATTTCTACAATTAATATTGCCCTACGAGAAAATATAAACAATTGCAAACAATTTTCCTTTTTAAATGAATGCTAATCCATTAGTCTTACTTAAAATAATAAGAAAATTAATTACAGTATTTCATTTTTATTTTGTCTCTATTCAAGCTGCCCTAATTGTGGTATCCTGCACTTCTTTCTTTCATGCGTAGTTTTGAAATTCTAACTATATTTCTTAGGTGCCTATTAAATTCTGATTTTAACATATTTTATAAACATAAGCTTTTTAATAAGCTTTTTAATAAATATAGTAAATCAGCAACTTTCTAAGTAACTTTTGCTAAAGAATTTTGAAACTGTGATCAAAATAATACACATAACAATACTACAACTTATAAAAATCTAAAAACACAGTCTCAATCTACGGCATTATAGTAGAGGCGACGAGTTTTGAAACTCCCAGAATGCAACGCAGATTATATATTTTCCTTTCCTGGCCGTTCGCTTCTCTTCTATTTGAATGTTAGCGAACGGCCAGGAAAGGAAAACTATAATCTGCGTTGCATTCTGGGAGTTTCAAAACTCGTCGCGTCTACTATAATTCTCCCTAAATAAATTTACCTCTATTATAAAAAAATTGGCTAATATATATTTCAGTAAGATAGATAACATAAAAATAAATGATATCAAAACGTATAATTCTATTTTTGCAGAAATTTTAGTTGAGTTATTTAATAAGATCTTCCATTCACAATTTTTTTCCGGAAGTATGGAAAGTAGCTAAAATTGCTCCCATTTATAAAACAAACGATTTAAAAACTATTGTCCTATTTCAGTTTTAAAATTATTGAAACATATATTGCTGAAACTATTTATAATTACGTGAATAAAAACAATATTTTAAATAAACAACAATATTTAGTCAAAACCTAACTAGTACTAATAAGCTTATGAATAATATATCATTCTTAAATAACAAGGTAATTAATGCTTATAGACAGTGTCAAAAGCAAAGCGGCCCCATATTATAAACAATTTTATAAACAAAATTTTATCGGACGCGACCACTTTTAAACCCCCAACTTCCGATCAGGGAGTGGTCGTAAAGGTCTGATTTTTTGGACGTGGTCACCTACTGTTTGATGCTGAACACAATGGTGAAGGTTTCATTCTAATATCTCTAACCGTTTGGCCTCTACAGAGAGTGACATCCTATGTTTTACAGGCAAGCTGTAAACTAGAGGCCGCTAAAAATCTTAATATTAATCATTTTAATTTAATTCTATTTATTGATTTCAAAAAAGTGTTTGATAGTATTAATCACTCCTTTACAATCTTTACAATTTAGGGATTGCAGATAACTTGATCAAACTACAAGTAATTATTATCAAATCATAAATTTAGAATTAAAATTAAAAATAACTTCAGTAAACTATACAATATCAAAAAAGAAATACCGCAAGGATCTACTCTAGGCCCTTTGTTCTTCATTTTATTAGACTTAAACACTGTTTTTTCATATCCCAAATATTCCACAGCTCTTGCTTATACTAATAACCAAAAAACAAGCTTATGATTATTAAAACAAAAAATAAAATAATAAACCATGAACCAGTTCTTATCTTACATAACTATGAAAGTATACAGTCATCAAAAAGTAACAAAGACTATAATTATACTTGAAATCATAAGTGAAGCCGTACACCTGTTTAAAATTAATGAAAATTTAATACACAATAAAATACAACTAGTTTCACCAACTC
>JAFIDM010000006.1:32486349-32504577 GCA_023159025.1 Thereuonema tuberculata | reverse complement strand
ATATATATATATATATATATATATATATATATATATATATATATATAATGAAAAAGGTTAAATGTGCCACCAAATAAATAAATAAGCACAAACTAAAAATTCTGAACCAGCAACGGTGAGAGTCTGTTTCATCCTCATTGTGGACTCGTCAGCCAGACCAACGAATAGCTCAGAAAGTGCAAAAGTGATAGGGAAACCACTCTCCTTTCTGAGCTGATGAGTCCACAGCAGGACGAAACTGCCGTCCAAGACTGACCATGATGGGTCAGATATTTTTAGTCGGTGCCTCATTAATTTATTCTTTTATATATATGTATATAAGTTTATGTATATTTTCATTCGTAGTTCAAATGTGCATGATTCTCTTTTGCTATTCTATCTCATTACGATTTGATTTTGTTAGTTCATTCCAAATAAACCTTTATTATCCGTAGTCAAAGGGAATTAACAGTTGAATGCTTTAAATATGAAATTGATTGTCTTTGTTGAGGGAATATCTAATGTTATACAAAGAGAATTGCTTTCTCAAATTCATTGCAAATCCATGTATTCATTAATAAATTCTGATTTGTGGTTCGCGCCCTCTACACTTCAGTACCAGAATGTCGCAACCCTTTCTCCTAACCCCTCTGCTTCAAGTTCAAAATGATTTGAACTCTTAATGGAACCCCATTATTCTCATCTTCAATGAGCTCAGTGGATTAATTTTTCAAATCTCTACTTTGATTTCCTGATCGTTATTTGCTATTTCTTGTTGCTTATCTTTTTTTCTTATATTCCTAAGAATGAATGTATTACCCTATACTACGTTTGAACCGATGAATTGGACTTCCTGACAAGCATATTTATGGACATCAAATGATCTCATTTTTTTTTTTTTTTTTGATAATTTTTCTACGTGAATTCTCCTTGAGAAATTTGCACGTGTACGTAATCAAAATTCTCATAGAAAGGCATTAAAACATTAAAAGCGAAACAATAAATAAATCGAACATCTAATCAGTCCAACAATTAAATTGTTTAATCATGCTGTCGCTGTGCACGCGCTTTGAATAGGATTAAAAGTAATTGGATTTTTATATATATATAAGTAAATATTATGTGGATGAAAGAAAAAATTGAAAAATTTGCCTTCTTTCAATATTATTGTTTTTACGTTTAATTAGAAACAAAGAAAATTTTAAAAAAAATTTTAAGAAAATAAATGTCAAGATCATTCAAGGGTTTCTGCTTTTTATTTTATTTCTTTGTATCTATCATCCACTTAGGCCATACGGAATAGAATTGTGCTTATTATCAGTGATGTTGTTTTTCGATGAGTTAGTTTATGAGGAACTACTTTCGTTTTTAAATATTTCTTATAGAATAACCTTTGGCTCAAAAATGTTCTTCTTAATCTTTACTTTAAAATTTAACAATTGCTTATAAATTAAAAAATCTTAAGAATTTATTATCTCATGTTACATGTGATTAATTTTCAATTGTGTAAAATATTTTAACATCCTTATGCCCAAATCACACCAGCATATTTTTTCATCATTGATTTGCTTCACTGAAATGATCATTGTTTTCAGTGAAGTGTTCCCCGTCCTTGCTTTCCGCCATATCCACGAAATATGATGAAACAGTGCATATGATTGGCAGAGCGCTAGCCAATCAGAGTTGAGCTCGAAATTTCTGGCGAAAGTTTCCCAGTTACAAAAAGATGGTGTTTAATCTTTTTTTAGAGGTTAAATTCGTGTTTCGGCAACGCAATTTCTGTAGAATTTGAAATGACTTTTAGCAAGCTGTCAATCTATTCGAAATTAATTGTATATTGTATTCAAGCATCTCTACTATTTAAGTGAAAGCGAAGCTTTACAGCGGCAACCTCACATGGCCCTGCTACCGTAACGAAGCTCAAGAAGAAATGAAATTTCTCTTTAAAAAGTTGACATCTGCACATTCTGACGCATATAATTAATTTATTTCAGTAAAAATATTGTTTATTTTCGAAAAATAATCTCCTCACTGTGTTATTTGATTCCTAATAGCCTTCGGATTCAATCGAAACGGTGGCCAAAATGGCGCTGGTCGGTTACTTCGGTCTCGAAGCTCGTCGATTCTGATTGGGGCTCACTAATTAGCATCGTTGAAAACAACGTTGCGAATAGCGCAATTCTTAAAGTTTTTCATCATTGGAATCAATGATGAAAACAATGTTGAAAAATATGCTGGTGTGATTTGGGCATTAGCATGTGTGCGTGTGTGATAGCTACACTATCACAAAAACTCAGAATAAATATGATGACAAAAAAAAATGTTAAAAACGAAAAGCTTAAAAATTTATATTCCAACCAGCCGGCTACCCTCGCTTCGCTCCGGAAGCCTTTCACATGTAACGTAAAAAAACTCTTTATTTATTTAATAAATCGGAGATCGCAGAATGGACGACTTTCCAGCCCTTTGCGGTCTTCTCCACATTCCCCATCACTTGAGTCCTTCCGCAGTTGGTAATAAAACACGTGATCATTAGAAATTAAATGTTATATTCTAAATTAATGTTATATTTAAATTAAAGTTTAAAGTGTAAACAATATCCAACGTATTAATTACCCGTTTCGTATATTTATCATCGTAGGGATCACCTAATGGAATTAACTCGTGTATTAATAGAATTATCAGGTAACTCGGTGCCTGGGCAGGATGTGATCAATTAATGTTATTTCCTCATTAAAAAAAAAGCCCAACAAATATATTGTTCCAATAGTCTGTAAATAGTTAGAAAAGGTTCTTTTGTTGGAGCTCCAGAAATACTTTGTCGGACATTATTCTTCAATGTTATCATTGTTTCCTGATCAGAAATTTTAAATCCATCCGCGTTAAGCTCCTGACTCAAGCAACTGCAGGCGACTGCAAACCTTTTATTTCTTTAATATAGTTCTTTTACCAATGCACCTAAAATTCTGAAAATTTAAATATGAACTTGTGAAGCATCTGGGATTTCTATTTTCTTGTTTTTAATTTTCAAAATATTCTGTAATTAATTAAATTAAAACTCAAAAACAGTCAATGTTTTGGGGTGTTTTCAAGGAAATACTCGGTATTTTCAACTCAAAAAAACTTGATGAAAACCTGAAAGAATAAAAAATTTGTAAAATAATGATTTATATATAAAATATTTATTATTAGTGCAACATTTAATTTTTCAAAAAAATAAAAATTGTGTTTTTTTAAAAAATTGTGAGAGATTAAATTATTTTTTTAAACAATTAAATATAGCACTAATAATAAATATTTTAAATAGAAATCATTATTTTACAAATATTTTATCATTTCAGGTTTTTGTCAAATTTTTTTGAGTTGAAAATATCGAGTAATACCTTGAAAACATCCAAAAAATTGACTGTTTTGAATTTTAATTTAATTAATTAAAGAATATTTTGAAAATTAAAAACAAGAACATAGATGCTTCACAAGTTCATATTTAAATTTTCAGATGATGTTTGTTATATGCGTGGAAATCAGGGAGTCGGTGGTTTTAGTCAAAAGAAATCGGACTTTGTTTACAAACTTCATGTTAGCATGTATCCAGCTACTAATTCATTAATGGACATGAATATTTTCAATTCCAGTTCATTTTTTTCCCGTGCTTGATAGTTAATTGTTTAAACAACAAACCAACAAAGCACAAAAGAAAAACAAAAGATTCTGAGCTATCATCGGTGGGAGTCTGAGACGCCCGTTTCGTCTTCTTTATGGATCATCAGCCAGATAAAGCCCTCGATGAAGGCTCAAAGGTGAAATCTTTTGTTTTTCTTTTGTGCCTTGTTGGTTTGTCGTTTATTTGATAACGGCTTTTAAATTTTTATTGCAGTTAACTTGGTCACCCCCCCTCCCTATCTCCCCGTGGTAAGTATGAGATACTCCAAGAAGACTCGATTCCAAGCGGTTATAGCAAAAAGTAATATATTTTTTTTTCCTTTTTGTTGACGAAGAGAAGCTACAACAATGAACATTCACATTTAAATTGTAATCTAGTAGGCTAAAACTAATGGGTTATTTTAGGGCGTGATACGAAACAATAATTTGAATGTAGTCCCCGTGGTCAAATGGATAAGACGTCTGACTTCGGATCAAAAGGTTGCAGGTTCGATTTCCGTCGCGAACTTTTCAGTGTAGACATTTTTTTCACAGAAAATTTTGAAGTTCAACAATGCTCATCTGTCGACTTCCTTGCAACAATAAACAGGAACGCCCTTTTCCCCGTATTGATCTACGCCGGACAGACGGAAAAGATTTTAGTAATATATAGATTGTTTACTTGTAGAACAATTTAAGAAAGAAATTCTGTAAGCTTTTCTAAATCTTCACTAACAGGCACGGAAAATTGAGAACCTGTTATTGACCATTTCGAAAGACTTGCTTGTTTAATTCCGGCCTACCATTGAAATAGAAACTGCAGTAAATCAGAGGTTTGTGTTATCGAATGCACAACTTTCGGCCTTTGTCCGCCCTTTCGTAATTCGAGCAACAATGTCGTTCGTTTTGTTCAACGAAGTTCAGTCGAATTCTTTTTTGAAATTTACTTAACATTTCTATAACAGTTACATACAGACGGAGTCCACGACACGCTTTGAAACGAAACTAAATTTAAAATAAATATTACAAAACTTAGGCTTCATCTACATAGATATTTCATGAGTGGAAAAATTACACATAACATTCTATTCACCGTGATTTAATATTTGAAAATTCAAAATTCTTGTAAGTTTTCTATTGATCAATACAGTTTTCAAATAATAGTTGGAAATCTTAATTAGACTTGAAGTTTTTTTTCTCGGTATTAAATTCATTGAAAACTTCTCTATTTTTTTTAAATTGAAATCCAAATGCATTGGTAGTTTTTGGCTTTTGTGGGTCTAATTTCTACAAAAGTCAATATGGAGATTGTATTTGGTAATGTTTTATTTCACCATTAAATTTTCCGCTTACAAGATAAATAAAATTGAAGTTATCGCGATTATTCCTCTTTAAAAGCTGCAGATTTCGGCAGTTTTTTCTTTTTTTTTTTTTTTTGCCTAAAGCTTACTTAAAGTCGGATGTATACAAGATCATGACATCTTTGGTATCGATAGCAACAGGGTTGGATAAGTTACTTTTAAAAAAATAACTGAATTACAGTTATTTTTTAACAACCAAAAAAAAAAAAATCTGTTAAAAGTATACTAAGAATTTATATTTTAAAACTCTGTTGCCATATTACATTATACAACTGATTAATTGTATTACAAAATTATTGTATAGAATCATTTTATTTTATTTTTCTGAAGTTTTATTTAGAATTTTTCTTTAATTTAAATGCATTATAGAGCAGTTTTCTCAATCTTTTTTTGATTCAATGGGCACTTTCGTGAAACCCCACAGCACACACATAACAACGTTCTTTGAAAAACCTCAACATGATTTCCAAACTTTTAAAAGTACTCTAATATGATGAAAAAAAATACGGTTCTTAAGCTAATTGGAATGCAAATTAATAACTTTATTTATCTTTCTTCTTCTTCTTCTTCTTTCTTCGAATTTGGCCGACTATGGACCACGTGAAATAACTCATGATTATTTTTCTACTTTCTTTCTTCTCTTCCAGTATTCTTTCATTCTTTCACTATGTTGTTTCCTTCTTTCTTCCGTCCATTTTGCTCCCGTCTTCTTCTTTGCCTTTTCTTGAAAACCCTTGAATCCCCTGATCTTTTTTCTGAATTCTTCTCTTCTCCATTTATTTTCATTTCTTCCATGTCTTTTCTGACCTCCTTGATCCATGTCATCTGAGTCTTGGGGTTTCTGTCGAAGAAGGTGAATAATCTCTTCGTCAGTCTACCTTCACTCATTCTTTTAATGTGTCCGTAGAAAGCCACTCTTCTTTTCCTCATTGTGTCAGTTATTTTTTCTGTTTTTGCGTAGATTTCTTTGTTGTTTCTCAGTTTCCATTTTCCATCTTCATATTTTGGTCCCAGGATTTTCCGTAAGATCTTTCTTTCCTTTTTTTCTACCTCGTCTAATTGTCTGGCTGTGTTTAGTGCAAGGCATTCTGAGGCGTAGAGGCCTTCTGGCTTAATGACTGTATTGTAGTGCCTAATTTTAGCGTTTATAGATATGGACTTCTTGTTGTATATATTTTTTGTCAAATGGAATGACAGTTCCATTTTTCTTGCTCTTGCTAGGACCGCTTCTTTGTCAAGGGCGTTTGGTTGAATTATTTCTCCCAGGTATTTGAATTTATTAACCCTCTTGATTTTCCCATACTTTGTTGTGATCTGTCTTGGTGCATCTTTTCTATTGGTCATGTATTCCGTCTTTTCATAAGATATTTGTAGTCCAGCCTTTTCTGCCGTCTCTTTCAGTATATTTATTTGTCTTCTTGCATCTTCAATGTTTTCCGCTAGTATTGCAAGATCGTCTGCAAAAGCCAGGCAGTCAATTTCCAAGTTATCTTTCTTTCTTCCTATTTTTATTTTCTTGATTCCTTCCTCTTTCATTCTTTTCCTCCACTCTCTCATTACTTTCTCCAGCACACAGTTGAAGAGCAATGGGGAAAGCCTATCTCCCTGTCTTACTCCTGTTTTCACCTCAAATGGTTCTGAAATCTCTCCCAAAAATTTTACTTTTGACTTCGTGTTTGTTAGAGTTTTTTTGGTGATCGCAATTGATTTGTCATCAGCTCCGAATTCCTCCAATTTATTGAAAAGTGTGTCTCTGTCTATAGAATCGTATGCCTTTTTGAAGTCCACGAATGTCACATGAATGTCCTTGGATCTCAGTCTCCTGTACCTTATTATGAGTTTCAAATTTAATATCTGTTCTGCACATGATCTTCCCTTCCTGAATCCTCCCTGGTAGTCACCTAATTGTGGATCCAGTTGGGCCTTCAATCTGTTTTGTAAAGCTTTGGAAAGGATTTTGTATGTAACCGAAAGGAGTGAGATTCCCCTATAATTGTTGGCATCAGTTTTATCTCCTTTTTTGTGTATAGGGTGGATCATGGCTGTTTTCTAATCTTCCGGTATTTCCTCCGTTTCCCAGATATTTTGTATTATTTTATGTAGGCTTTTGACTGTTTTGATATCTACGCTTTTCCACATTTCTGCTATAATTGAGTCCTCTCCTGGAGCTTTATCATTTTTTAGTTCTCTAATAATCTGATGGATTTCTGCTAGGTTCGGTGGCTTGGAGTTTTCAAATTTACATTTCGGATTTTGTTTAGGGAATTTTGTTTTCGGTTTTTCACAGTTCAGTAGTTTTTCGAAGTATTTTGCAAGTATTTTGCAGTTTTCTTGGTTATTCAGGGCTATCCTTCCTTCTTCGTTTTTGAAACATAGGTTTGGTGGTTGATATCCCTGAATGTTTTGCTTAAAGGCTTTATAGAATGTTCTTGTGTTGTTCTTTTTAAAGTCTTCATCTATTTGTTGTAGTTGGATCCTATCAAAATTCCTCTTGTTTATTCTTATCGTTTTTGCTGTTCGTGCTCTCTGTTCTTTGAATATGATGTAGTCTTCGTTGTTTTTGGTTGAGTACCATTTTTTCCAGGTTTTAATCCTTTGTTCAAGGGCCTCTTCCCACTGTTCATTCCACCACCTGTGTTTTTTTTGTCTCGTGAGTGGGGCTATTTCCATTGATGTCTTAACTTTTTTCGTTTTGATTTCATCCCATTCATCCGATTTTATGTCTAATTTTTCTTGGAATTCTTGTTTCTTTAGCTTTAGTGTTTCTTTGTTGATCCTCTGTATTGTAAAATTTTTGTTTCGTGTCTTTTTTGGGGGGATAAATTTCAGTTTTAGCGTTGTAAGGTAATGGTCCGTTTCTATGTTTTCACCTTTTCGAACTTTTACATTCATAATTTCTTTCTGGTTATTGAAAGAGATGGCGACGTGATCAATCTGGAATTCTCCCAAGCTGTGGTTTGGTGATTTCCATGTTTTTTGTTTTCTGGGTAGGTGTCTAAAATTTGTTGACATTAATTTAAGGTTGAAACCCCTGCACAATTCTATTAGTCTCTCTCCATTTTTGTTGGTTCTTTTGTGTACGGGGTATTCTCCTACTGTCTTTTTGTATTTTTTTTCATTTCCAATCTGCGCGTTGAAGTCGCCTAGTAGGATCTTAATATTTTTTCTGGGGATCTTTGAGAGTTCATGTTCCAGGGACTACCAGTACTTCTCAACCTTTTCTGGGTTTCTTTTGTTGTCTTCGTTAATGGGAGCGTGACAGTTTATTAGGGTATATGTCTTATTTGCACATCGTAGTGTCATGATTGCGAGTCTTTCATTTGGTGAGTAGAAGTCCGTTATAGAATTGATTATCTTCCTGCTCACGACGAATCCGTTTCCTAGGTGTGGTATACCCTTTCCCATTGGGTTTAGGCCTTTTTTACCCTTGAAGATCCTATATCCTTCGGATTCCGTTATAATTTCGTCTGTGAATCTCGTTTCTTGGAGGGCTAGGATTCGGATCTCATATTCATCTAGTACTTTGATTAGTTGCTTTAGTTTTCCTGTTTTTAACAGTGAGTTTATATTCACTGTTCCAAAGAAGCATATTTTTTTTGTTTTGAGCTTCAAAGTTGGTGTTTCAAAGTTGGTGTTGCTTCAAACCGATGGCCCGATTGCGCCGCCCTTTGCGACGAAGGATTCCCTGTTTAAGGTACCTCCTGGAGTAGTTCTATCTAGAGAAATTTTCATCATGCGTTATTTGAGAATTGTGTTGGGGGAAGGATTAGTATCCATTCCGAGGTTAAAACTGCGATTGTAAGTCCCAGAGTGATAGTTCATCCGCTCCTAACATGGAGACAGCCGATGTTTGCAGCCGTTCACTATGAATCAGACGCTGCTTTCATGTTTTGGTCCGCCCCGGGTATTTCATTTCCCCGGTACCACCCATATCTGGGAGGCTTTCCCCTATCCGCCACCTGGGGAGGCGCCCGATGGAGGACTTTATTTATCTTTATTATTAGAAAGAAACTGAATGGTAGTTTAAATTCATGTTTGCTCAGATAATTTGATGTCAAGAATTCAGTCTAGATAATGAGCTTCGGTGAATGTGAGTGCTTAATCTGTTTTAAAAACTGGAAAATTAGCTTTCTCATTCAGGTTTAATATAGCGTTTTCCAAACAATTCTAAATTCAGAAGATATACTAATGCATTGATGTACGACTTTTCCATTGTAACATCAAGTCAATTTTACATTTGCTGTCAAAAAAATTTTTTCAGAAATCCAAAAGATCTTGCATCCTACTTTATTGTTTTTGGATTTTAAAAGTCTTGAAAATGATCACGAAGAAAAGCGTTCTCCATTTTAAAAATATATTTGCCAAATAAGCCTATCTTTTCAGAATGTCTCAATGGACATTGGTTACCTGTGCAAATTCTTAAGTTAAATAGAATAAATCGATTATTTTTTTAATATATTGGCAATCTGAAATTTGTTTATTCAATAGGACTCGTTTTAGGCTTCTGATCCCGCTTTGTCCGTCCGTCTGTGGACAGGTATCATTAAAATCTCATTAAATTATCATTAAGCACAACAATTACAACAATTGCGTCTTCTGCATTCGCAACAATCACATTTATAATTATAAGGAAATTAAATTCAACATAAATTATTTATCAGAAGCCCTTGCGAAGCATTGTGATTGTTTTACTAATCGCTATCCCTGCCTTGTTTAATCAAATAACCTATGTTTTAAATGATACTGTCAAAGGTTTTTCTTTAATGCACTTCTAAATTAAAAGTTCCATTAATTTCTTAGCAGAGAATTTTATTTTTACTAATTTTTTTATTAAGCTAACATTTTTTTTTCGTTCATTGTGAAGTTTATTTACATTGCAAAATAAAATTACAAATAAAAGAAAATAAATAAGATATTTTATAAAAAATTGAATTATTGCTTTCTTGAGCATAATAAAAGCTGTATTTTTCTTTTCCCATACGTAAATCAAAATTCAACACAAGAAGTTTTTTTGAGGAGTTTTTTTGATTTGTTCTCCTTTAAAACACAACATAAAGTGATATTTTAAAGATATTTTTCTTCTTTTTATCACAATTGAAAATGTATTGATCCCTGTGAAGGCAATTTCGAAAAACGAAATCATATTTTTCTCTCTAAATTTTGACTCCACGTTTTATAGTTCTTTATACAATCAAGGAACGTATGTGAAAGGAATGGAAAGAAACCTTTATTCGCCTACAGACATTCGGATACATATTTATTTATTTAACAAAAAAATAAAATAAAAATAGATTTTGATTTAGTTTCTAAGATAATTATCTTCTTAGAAAAGATCTTGAGCAACACCACGTCCTGATACCCGATACGGAGTTTTTCAAACATCTCTTGCTAAACCTACCAATAGCTTCGTGTGAAAGTAACCCCCCCAAAAAATGGAGAAAAAGAAGTAACGACAAAAAGTAACGGGTTTCCGTTACAATAAAAATAACTAAGGTACAGTTACTTCATTAAAAAAGAAACAGCTTAAGCTGTAAAGCCAGATTTACCCTCGCTGATAAGCTCAAAAACGTGATTATGATTATTGATTCTTGTCTTTATTTTTTTTTTCTTGTATTTTAAAAAAGCCTTTTGCGACTGATAGGTTGAAGGCGAAGGTTTTTATTTCTGTATTTTGTTATAGTTATTTGTTATTGTTGTTTGTTTATGTGGGATCTCACTTCCGGGAGCAGAAGAAGGATCGTAAGCTTTCATGTTTTGTTTTGTTTTTTGGTTACCGTCGAAGATAAATCTGGCTGATGAGTTTCTAATAGGGATGAAACAGCTGTTCCAGATTCCCATCATGAAGGTATGAAAGAAAAGCTATGGAAAACTTACGCTTACCGATTTTTATGATAATTAATACAATTTATAACAACAGTGAATTACGAGTGGTACCTCAGCTACCAGAAAGTAATATACTCACTTATTTTCCTTTAGTATCAACAATGGAAACGTTGTAAATTAATTTTGTAACAATTATAAGGGGTAGTTAGTACTCATCAGTTCGCAAATAAATACCTACAGGTTGTAGCCAGCTGATGAGAGTTGATTAGTATGAAACAGCAGTATTGCGTTCACTTTGAACAGTTATCACATTTGTTGACGCTACCTTTTAAAATGAAGGTGCTTTTGTTTTGTTGGTGCAGTTTTAAAAAAACAGACACACAATAATTAAAAGACATAAAAACACATTAAAATATCGGCCAGGTTTCGATCGAACCTGCCAATCTTTTTCAAGTGAAATTCCAAGAAGATACAAGCTACTTATAATAAAAAATTGAACCAATGACAAAACAAATGCAAGTATGTTGTCTCCCAATGTCCTCTGGTGTCAATTTTTTGGTATAAGCAGCTTTATCTTGTTGGAATTTCACTTGAAAAAGATCCCCAGGTCCGATGGAAACCTGATCGAGACTTTAATGTGTTTTTATGTTTTTTAATTATTGTGTCTGTCCTTTTTTTAGAACTACACCATTAATTTCACACACGTTCAATTTCAACATATTTTGTTTTGTTCTTCAGTAAACAAGAAATCAGTTTTTTGTTTGTTTGTTTTACTCTTACTTAAATTAATAAATTCATTGGCGGCCAAGCGTGAAGGTGACACAGTAGTTGTTTAAAGGTGTACGTTCTTAGTTAAAAACTGCAAAAATGACGTAATGTCAACAGTTTTTCTGTCTGTACTTAAGATCGTAACAACTTGTCTCCCACAGCGGTATAATGGGATTACATGGTCAATCAAGAATTTATTTGCAATTAGATGAAAAGTTAAGACCAGACATTTACTTTTCTCATAAACTTTACACAGCTAATGCTACGACCATGTAGAACGTGTCTCCTGTAGTGATTCTTCGGTAAATCTTTTGGTAAATCCTTTCTCCTTTTGGTAAATCGACGGTCAAATGAAAGACAATAGTGCGCAAGCCCTCGTTGACTAATGAAATGGATAAGGCCGCCCGGTTGGCGTAATCGCTATGACACGGCCTCTCACCTCTGAGTACCGGAGTTCGGTTCTCATGTGGGTTTCGTGATGGTGGACGATCCGCGCTGGGCAGGTTTTCTCGGGGTTCTCCCGTTTCCCCTGCACTTCTCCCACCATACTTTCTCAGTCTTTCTCTCCATCTGTCGATATTTCCGTGGGATAGTACAATAGACCTCCGGTCGCAGTGCTTGGCTTCTCTGCCATCCACATTCACTACATAACATAACAATGAAATGGATAACAACAACGAAAAGCGAACGCATCTATTAAATCCGACACAATTGTTTGAGAATACAAGAATAAAGCCGATGCACCTGAATAACTTTAGAACAATAATTTTAGTATAAAATGACACAACTATAGTTTCAAATGCACAAAGTGAGCATTCATTTTCAATAATCCTAGTTGAAAATGAATGCTCACTTTGTGCATTTGAAACTATAGTTGTATCATTTTGTATTAAAATTATTGTTCTAAAGTTAATCGGGTGCATCGGCTTTATTCTTACAATATTCTCAATGATAAACAGTGCACGTAAAATTACAATTGTTCTATACACCTGCTTCTTGTAAGTTTTTGTGCTGTTAATTTATGGTTATTCATATTGTTATTAATTTCTTTTTAGCTTTATATTTTTTTGTATGTCAGGCTATTATTTACATTGTTGTTCGTTTTATTGCTGTTATTGTAGAGTAATTCTTTACATAAGTTGTCTTTTTTTATTCGTATGTAATATAAAAGTGTTCTACTAAGGACGTTTCCTCGGAAGATGAAACGTCAGTAATGTTTAAATGTTTTCAATTAAAAGACAATTAGCATAAAAATGAAAAAAAGCAAGTCTCATACAAAAGAGAAGTGAATCACTGAATTTTCCATTTTTGTAATCAGTTAGGAAACTGAAGGTTCCATTCACCACCACTTGAGGGCGCACGCACAAAAAAGAGAATGGGAAAAGAAAAAAAAAAAAAAAAGGCCGACGTCTTCTGCTTCGTACCGAGTAATTTATGGTCGACGACGAAGCCAAAGTGGTCCCGTTTTGCAACCAAAAGAGTGCGTGGGTGAGGAAGGGAAGAAAAGGAGAAGGGAAGGAGCAAAAATTTCGAACCGGAAACGACTTGCTGATACAGCGGCATCAACTGGCGAAGGTCCGCACTTTTTGGCATCTCGCTTCTATGGTGATGACAGTCTGCGGGGCCCAGCCATTTCCATGTCCCCACCAAAGACAGGCGGAATAAACATTAAGGAGAACGCCCCCGCTTATTAGCCGGCGTCGTCTTCTTCTACCTCTTCGGGAAGAATTGGTGGGGAGAAGAAAAAAAAAAAAAGAAGAAGTTTAAGAACGGTTGGAGAGAGGAGGGGGTGGGATGGAAAGAGAAGAGTTGAAGGACGCCCGCGCAGACGAAGCACCATTAACAGTAGAATGTCGTAAAAAGACTGAGAGAACGACATTGCCTTCAGATGACCTCGTTATTCTCCTCCACTTCCTCTTCTTTTCTTTTGTTCTGTTTTTCAGCTTCTTTTTTTCTTTCTTTCTTATATCGTTTTTATCATCTTTTCATTCATTGTCGTCTCTGACTGTATCTCTCGTATCAATTGCAACTGTAGATCTTTTAATAATACTCTGCAGGCTTTGTGGTATGTTAATAAAACCCAAACAGCCTTTTATTGCTTAGTCCAAGATATAATCGCCACGCTTTGTGCTTCTTTTCCAGCTTCGTAATTTTTTTTTAAGTCTTTAAATTGGAAAAATAAAAAAAAAACCCTCTATTTCAAGCTCTCCATCAACAATTTTACTATCGGTAATTTAGCTTTTTCTCTTCAGGAATGAAAAACAAAAACTCTTTTTTTTTTTATTTCTGCAAACCAAGTTAAATAAGAACTTCTAGACACGCTTTTGCTGATGAGAGAAATGAACTTTATATTCTTTATTTACAATCCATTTAAAATTGCTGTATTGACTATTGTTTCGTTTGTGGCCAAAAAAATGCGATATAAGCAAAAAGAAACCGACTTAACTGTTAATTACTGTAGTGATTTAAAAGAACAACCTTGATATAAAGGCACAGATGTTACTTGAAAGACTTATTAGTACAAGAATAATGTATGGTTAATCTTTTTTGATTTAAGAAACTAGGCCATCCCCCGCGTACATGCGCTTGTTTTTCTATATAACATAGAATTTGATTAAGTAAGAATACACTGAAGCTCGGTTATAACGCGGTTGTTTACATCGCGAATTCGGAAATAATGCTATTTGGTCTTGGACCCCTTCTATTTTGGAAAAGGTATATAATTGTAAAATTCAAAATTTACCGTTTTTTTCGCCTAAAATCAAATCAAAGATGTAAATTAATATGCTTGTTTCCTTATTATTTACAGTAATTGAGACTATATCCACCCTAATGTCACGAAAATGCGTCAAATACAATTTTTTAAAAAAATACCAGAATCGCGGACTTTTTTGTTTAACCAAAATGAATATCGAGATTATTTTTCTGCCAATGACAACCAGTAAAGAGGCCCATGTAATCTAATAGGCGTATGAATACCTAGTTTCGATCCACGTGACTCGTCGTTTGTACAAGATGCCAAGATGGCGGCGCCAAATCGATTTTGGCTAATATAACCCATCAAAGTGTTGAAAAGGTAATGATTTATGTATTTATAAATATAAAATTATCTCACATAGTTCTGAATACTGTAGGTAATCGCGAAATGACCATTTTAAATCGATTTGGAATCGTGTGGGCGATAATAGGGTGCGATATACGACATTTGACGTCACGAAGTAATAAAAGTTCGGTTATATCGCGGTTATATCGCGATCTTCGAAATATTGGATCCGAAAGATCGCGTTATAACCGAGCTTCTGTGTATTATATTTAAAATATTGCAACGTTTCGGCAATTATAGTTGTAATTGTCGTTTTCGAATTACAAATAAATAGACGGATCGGAAATAAATAAACAATCTTGAGATTCAAGAAAAAAAAAGGTTGAATACATTCATTATTGATGGGGGGAAGGGGAAGGAAACATAAGTAAAAAAACAATATAAAGTGAGTCTTAGTCCCCATGGCCTAATGGATAAGACGTCTGACTTCGGATCAGAAAGTTGCAGTTTCGATTCCCGTCGCGGACGTTTCATTGTAAAAATTATTTGTATTTTCCATTCTCACAGGAAATTGCGCCTGACAGACAGAGAAATAAACGATTTTAGTAATATAGATTATGAAAAGTAAAAAAAAAAAATCACAAAAATGCCCCACATCTAAAGATTAAACATTACATAAACAACAGTGGATGAGACCAAATTGTGTACCAAGTGACATCCTGGAACAGCTGTTTCACGCTCTTTGGTCTCACCCATTGTTTATTAATAATTCAAATGCGCAGTCTGATTTTTTTTTTTATGCTTTAAAAAAATTTATTGGGGCCACCGCACTGCTGGCACATGAATTTTCTCACTAATTTTTCTTTAGCGAGTTTTTTTATTGTTCATTTTTATTGGAGGCACCACTGCACTTCCGATGGTCATAAATTATTACGTTATTTAATTTTTTAATTTTGGTTTTGGTGTTACAAGTCTTCATAAAGGTTGAGAACCCCTGTAAGTTAAAAAAAGGTTTGCTTGAATAAATCTCATTTAGTCTCATCGAAAAAAATTTGAAATCGTAATATACTAACAACATTCTGAAAATATTCTGCAAATATATTTTACAATTCAGTACAGATTCGTTTAAATAGTTGAAGATCGTTGAAATTTATATTAAATGACTGTTAATGATATTTTTTCCTTTACCATAGTACAGAATTTTCTTTAGTGTATTCATTATTATGATGACCTAATGGAAAGAAAGTATACTCATTAGTAGCCATGTAGCAACGATCTATCGAAATTTGAAGGAATTCTATAAATTCAGAATTAATTTGGTTTAACAAAAATCCTTTCCGCATATAAATTTTAACGCGACAGCAACAAAAAGTCTTAGACAAAAATACTCTATCTAAAATTAATTAATTGTATTTGAATGGTGTTTACGTTTTTCCAGTTCACCAGTGTTACTAATTTCTAATCGCCTATTGGCTGGAATCTGTTGATACAACTAATTAATTTGACATGTAATAGCATCAGAACTTCAAATGAAAGCAATTGAAATTCAATGATTTAGGAAACCAGACAAGCTTTGATCAATTTTAACATATTTTCCTTTGGAAAATTTAGTGTATTTAAAAAACGGTAAGGCGTACATAGCCTTAGAAGACTTCTTCTATCTCTGATATTAAAAGGAATCATGCTCAAAGTACTCCAGACATTCTTAAAACCGATGTTTTGTCTATTATTATTCTTCCTTGCAGAGGTTCAATATTCTAAAATATTCGTTATAAAAATACAATTTAGGCCTGTATCATTTACCCTGTTAAAAAATATTTTTTCACTAGTTTCGAGGCCTAAATCCATCAATACAAAGTTTTAAAGTATTATTAGCATGATGAATAAAGACTATATTAAAAATTGAAAGTTTATTGCTAAAGTTACATTAAAACTGGCACAGCTATTAGCAGGATTTCACTTTGCTGATATTTTGATAATTAGTGCGCCAACTACACCTTTTTTTTTGTTTGTTTGTTTGTTTGTTTTCTTAATTTTTTTTTCAGGACAATGTTTCAAGGTTGTTGGCGCTCATCAAATAAGGTTTATCCATTGGTCAAGAAATTTCCATACGAAAACTTTATTCAAATTCCTTTTTGAATTAGAAACATTTGAATATGGAATTAGAAAAATCATGTTTATTCTATTTTCTTTTTATATTATTTCAATTTAGAAATATTCTATAATAATAAAATGACCAATAACGCGCAGTACATATAAAAAAACTATTTAATAAAACGACATGTTTCGAGATGTCCGAATTAAACGGCTCTCTTCCTCAGATACAAAAGATCAACAAAGAATTGAAAGGAATAGGAAACATTTGTTGGTCTTTTGTATCTGAGGAAGAGAACCGTTTACTTCGGGCATCCCGAAACATGTCATTTTATTAAATAGTTTTTTTATATATATATATATATATATATATATATATATATTTTGCGGTATTGGTCATTTTATTATTGTTACGTCCCACACGTTAATAATCTTCATTAGAAACATTCTATTGTAATTTTTATAAAATGTTTTGTAATTATTGCAAATGGTTTTTCACAATTCCTTGAAATACAGATCGATTCCTCTACAGAGTCTTAGTAAAAATGAATTAAAAAAGATATGATAAAATTATGTGATGGAATTATGTGATAGAATTATATGATAGAATTGATTACTAAAAAGCTTTTAAAGCACAGCAAGGACTTTACAGCAATTTCATTTAAAGCATCAACGATTTATTTCACCCAAAGGAAAAGTACTCAGGAAAAAAAATTGGAATGTAGTTTTCCGGTTTGGAATGTTTTCTACTTCCTGTCATTCGGTTGTGCGACAAATGGTTGCGTTTGTGTTGATGGAGAAACACACACAGAACTCACAGACCAAGAAGAGTTACTTTTTTCCAGCACTTATTCCATTTTTTTATTACTGTTTTTATTTTCAGTGAGACTAGCGCTATAAAAGTAGTCTGGGATATCCCGCCACCAGATGGCCTCACGCAGATAATGGCCGCTTTTGCCGTCGGAGACCAATTTCCGGCGATTCGCGATGAGGTATGGGTTCAGACTGAAGTGTGGGCGAATGGTATCGCCACAATCATTCTTCTTCCGGTCTCTGCAGCGATGTAGCAATTGTAGATTTATGAAGAGCAGGCGAGTTTATCACTGCTACTACAAGAGTTCGATAAAAGAAGAACACTGCTATAACGAAATGAATAATGAATCACTTTCGCGACACGAAATATTAATCACTGATCAGACCTTACTAATATAGCAGTAATTCAACCGTTCTAAATCCATACTTCTTCTTTAAATCACATCGTAACATATTGAAAAAACTTCATCTACACTTCATTTTATTATCGAATTTTCGGAAGAATTTTCTATCTTCCTTCTTCAAGATTACAATGTATAGTCAGGTGATATCAGATTACAAAAAAATTCCTTAGCATAGTTGTTAACAAAACTTAGCATTTTATCCTTAAAATGCTACTAACATATTATTTACAATTGTTACAAATTCAACAATTCTTAATTTTAATACAATTGTTTTATTTTACTAACAATCATTATAATAATC
>JAFIDM010000006.1:32467287-32484147 GCA_023159025.1 Thereuonema tuberculata | reverse complement strand
AAATTAATTGTTTCCAATACGATACCACGAAAAGAAATTAAAACCAGGAGACAATCCAATTAGATAGGTTTGGAAGAGACAACCGATCAGGAGCACCTTTGATCCCAATTCCAGAGTGCTTCCTGCAGAGGACGAAACCGACACAAGGAAACTAAAAAAAATTAAAAATACAAATTATTAGAAGAATTCCATTTAATGAAATAACAAAATGAATTCATTTCGAAAAGATATAATTTCCATTTGCATCTTGAAAAACGTAATCGTCAAGCTTGATAAGATCAACTGAAAATAAAGGCCCTGGGCATGAGAAATAAAAGCGCCACAGACTTTATGCTAGGGCGCGAAATGCCAATACGGCAGCGCTTGTACAAAAGGGTTTTTTTTTTTTTTTTTAAGCGAGTTTTTTTTTTTTTTGCAACCCATTTTGGAGCTACTGTGATAGCGACCAAAATCGGTAGCTATTGCGTTTGTTCTGTCCGTCCAAACTGTTCCTGTCTGTTCCTCCCCCAACAACTCCCGAACCGAAGGTCGGATCGACAAACGGATTTCATCATCGTGTTTAGAGATCCAAACAACTTAGGAATGGGGTATTTTTAGGGACCAACTTCCCGCATGTTCGTGATATTTGGCATTGTTTTCATTGGATTTTCGTTATTAACTTAATTGTCAGAAATGCAACCATACTTATTTCAGTTGTCAGCTATAACATGATCGGTAAGTTCTTGGACTCGTATGCTAAAGGTTGTTGGTTTAAATTCGTGTATCTACTGTTTTTCTTTTTCTTTTTTTTTTCTTCTCTTAATTTTTTTTTCTCGTCCGCGATGAGTTTTTTTTTTTTTGTTTGTTTTTGTTTTGTTTTGTTTTTGTTTTTTTCTTGTTTTCCTAACTTTCTTTTTATTTTTTTCTCTCTTTTTTTTTATTTTTCTTTTGTTAATGTACTAAAAAATTGATTATGCTTTAGCACAACATTCTATTCACTTGTATTATATTGTAATATTTTCGATTCTATGCCCACACCTTCATTTTTTCCCTCACACTTCAAATTGCAGTTAATACTCGTAACAATAAAAGTGAGCCTATTCATCTAGAATATCTTGAAATAAGAATGTGGGAAGTTTAAACGAACACCCTTCCGCAACATATTAATAACAAAATTAATAAAAACACGACAATTTCATACTGCAACAATATTGTGGTAGTTCCTGCAATTGTGTGCTTGATTTCAGAAACCTTGGAATATGAATTCTGAAACGTTGTCCGTGTTTAGTTTTCGTTAAAGCAGTGAAATATGAGAAGAAGCTGAAGAAGCTTTTTGTAATCTATTATTTACAGCTGTTCCAGGATGTCACTTGTAAATAATTTGGTCTCACCCATTGTTATGAGAAGAAGCTCTTTTTGAGGTTTGAAATTTGATTTGTTTTTGCCCGTCAATTTCACTTCTGTTTTAAAACGAGACACTGACTTCTGTATGACTGCTATCAACAGAAGTTCACGACATTTATCCGTAGGAAAAAAAAAATTACTGAAGTAAAAAATGACGTCATTGTCGAATAGCCCTTACTCCATATAAATAATATTTATTTTTTTTACAAATAATAAATAATTATAATATTTTTTGGGAGGGGGACTCCCCTATTAACACATACTAACCCAATACATCCCACACAATTAAATCCCTAGAAAATCAATAATTCTTAATTCCGCCCCCTCCCCCCCCCCCCACACACACACACACCAAAAAAAAAGCAACTACAAAACAAGATTTTTTTTTTATGTAAAACAAAAAATGATCTTTAGCAGTGTATATCCACAGCTGAATACATTAATCATTTATTATGAACAAATAAATAGTTTTATTACGATTAATAGCAAAGATAGAAAACAACCAGACAACCAATTAGAAACACATCTTACCATCTACTAAATCTTAGTCAATGTATCACATGTCTGTAATGCAGTCCTCAAACAACGAAACGAGCTTCAGAAGTTATTCTAAAGAGATTGACAGCCACAACATTTCATAAAAGTGCCTTCATATATTTTTTCAATACATTTGAAGATAACATAATGAACAAACTTATCCAAAATATTATAATGATTCTTCTTAGGAATTGAACACGTAATTCAAAAAAACAGAATAGAAAAAAATGTCTTTTGAAATTATATATATTTTTTTTACTTTATGCTTATTTTGCTGTTATATCGTGACATGAGTGAGCGTTACATTTTCCCCCTCTGACAATTATACGATTAAGATGACGAGTGAATGGCATTTGGCAGTGATTGGCTCTCATCAGATTTACAAAATGAACTGCGGAATTTTCTGGAACGCTCTTTTTTTTCTTTTTTTTTTGGGGGGGGGCGTAAAAAGTGGTAAAAATAGAAGGTGGGAGAGAATCGATATTAATCGATTTTACGCTGATTTCTGAAAATGGATAAAAATCAGTCAAAGAAGAAGTTGAAGTTGGCGATTAAATTTTTCGAACCTAAAAATGAAAAATAAAAAGCACTAATACGAAAAATAAAAAATAAGTTTTAAAACTTCTGCCTCAGATAACATGCTTCGATTAAATGAAAATCACCAATACACAAAATTTCATTTAAAAATATATATTAAAATCTAAAAATATATTACAAGAGCTTTCGGAGACCTTATGCGGCTCCCTTGTCAATTGACAAGGGAGCCGCATAAGGTCCTTAAAAGCTCTTGTAATGTTGATTAAAATTATGTGATAAAAGTTTTTTAAAAGTCTTTAAAACAGCCAACACACTGAGTTAAAAATTAAAAAATTACTTAAAAAAAGTATTTACAATTAAAAAGTCAAAGTAATTTCTTCCCGTTAACGGGCCATCTTCAGTGAGACTCATTGAAGATGGCCCGTTAACGGAAAGAAACTAGTTTGACTTTTTAATTATAAATAGGTTTTTTTAAATAATTTTTAATTTTTAAATTCAGTGTGTTGGCTGTTTTAAAGACTTTTTTTAGAAAAAAAGCTCTTATAATGTATTTTTCAATTTTAGTATAAATTTTAAAATAAAATTTTGTGTGTTGGTGATTTTCATTTAACATAAGCCTAAGAAAAAGTAAAGTGAATTTTGCTTAGAATTCTTCTATTAGGTGACCTATCAAAGACCGTCTGTCACGTGACTGTCTATCAACCAAAGTTGTTGGTTCTTTTTTTAAAAGCTCCCATTTGTAGCAATTTCTTCGTCCATAAGATCAATATTAACACCTATTAATACTTTTAAACCTTTCGGAGGTAGCTTTGAAAGATATGAATAATCAAAAAAAAAAAAAATCATTTGTGCTCAGAATGAATGGGAATCTCATAAGGACCGAATCTTCTAGTAACATTTCTGCTTTTTAGGATAATTTTAATTGTCGGGATCACAGACGGACAGACATCGCTTTTTTTTTACTTGAAATTCATTCTAGAACACTGTGCCTTTTTTCGTCTCTAATACTGTGTAAAGGAATAAAATTACAAAGTTTACACAAAGCTTATTATTACAGCATGGTAATTATGCTACCAGGTGGATAGAAAACTAACAAAAATTATTGTTTTGTTAATTATTGTTAATCATTTTATTTGTGGAACCACTACTTTGCTGTAAAAGTAAACATTGCTTTTGTGAAATTCTGAATTTAATATAATGTTGTAGTTAAAAATAGGCCTGATGGATTTTGATATTTAGGATAGTTTTAATTTTACTTAAAATTATTAAAATAAAAGAATTACCATTGGTTCTGCAATCATAGCAATTCACTTGGTCCATCGTCAACATTCACAATTTCAATATCAGTTTTGATTTGTCAAATATTTAAGAACCTGCGATTCTGTATTTCTTCAGTTGAGAACGCTCTGTTAGAAAGGCGAAACCGGTCTTTATACCACGTTTTTATAATGTTTTAAATTTTTTTAGTTTTTATTTTTGTGTATAGGCGTCATTTATTTTAAAGCACTAAATTGACTTTAAAGAAGCCTTCGACAATATAAATCATAATTATTATTACAAAAACTTAATATTATAGGTATTAGAGGCAATCTTTATAAAGTCATAAAAAGTTATTTAGAAAACAGAAAATTTAAAATTAAAATAAAAAACTCAATTAGCAAACTCTACAATATTAAGGCAGGTGTACCTCAGGGATCCAATTTAGGACCTTTATTATTCAATTTGTACATTAATTCTATAAGTAATTGTATTTGATTTAGTAAAATATATATATATATATATATATATATATATATATATATGCGGAGGATGTTATTCTAATTTCTAGTAATAAAGATCAATATATTGCCTATTAATTCTCTTCAGAAAGATTTAAATAATGTACCAAAGTGGGCAAATAATAATATTATGACCATTAATTATAAAAAAACAAAGGCAATGGTCATTAAAAATAAAAATAGAATATTAAATAAAGAATTATTTCTTGCACTTCACTATCATAATTGTAAAGAAATGACTTCCAGTGTATATACTAATAGTAATTGTACATGTCAAAAAATTGAATTTGTAATGCAGCAAAAATACTTGGAAATATATTTAGATGAGAAATTTAACTGGGATACACAATATAATTTTATCATAAAATAATTACATACTTACATTTATCTCTTTTATCATATTAATTTACTTATTCCATTTAAACAAAAAGTAATAATTTTCAAATCTTTAGTGGATTCGGTTTTGGATTATTGTCTAGAGTGTTGGATTTTTATGAATCAACAAAAAATTAAAAATATTAATAAATTAATTCTTAAAATTTTCAATAATGTATATACAAATTTCAGCAATTTACCCATTTTGGAAAAAAACAAGATAAGGAGAAAATTTAAAATACTTACCGTTAAAGAAAAATTTATCTATTAAATAATTATGAATAACATTTACAATGTTAACATGGAAAAAAATAATAAAAGTAATGAAAAAGTAACTAGATACAATTGGTTAACAATCTTTCAAATCAATAAAATAAATAATAATTTTGGTCTAAGATTGGAAAACTATATAAAATATAAATTATTCAGTCAAATTAATTGGGAGAAATATAATTCTAAAACACTAAAAAGTATTGAAAATGTAAAAACTTTATTAATCGCTGATGTAATTGATGAGAATATTACTCTAAATTTTTAACTATTAACTTTTGTTAAGTTTCTTTTCTTTTGTATTAGATTATTAACAAAGTTAATTAATCTACTGTAATAATTACATATTAATTTAGCACCTACATTACAGGTATTCTTTATTTTTGAATACCTTGTAGGACTGGCAAACATTAAATAAAAAAAAAATTCTCCATAAAGAATTAAGATTTTCGTTGTTTTGTTTTTTTTTTTTAATTAGCACCTCAAAAAGTCCTGTTATCATTTTAAATTTACTTTCCTAGGAAGGTGAGGCTCCTGAGATCACTTAGTCTTTGTGTATGTGTAACCCAATATGACCTTTGAATATTCTGTGGATCTTGTTGATACTTGACATTTGTATTTAAGGACTTTCAAAAGATTCATGGATGAATCTCTCTTTCAGCGCATGAAAATGACAAACATCCAAGACAAGAATTGCAACAAAGGCTTTTCCGTCAACAATGCCTTCATTAATACATATTAATCTGTTCAGTAATCCACTAATCTACTTCGATATGATTAAAATTTGCCGGCTTTTAGTCTCGTAAGTAATTAATACGGATTTAATTAATTTTTTTCAGAAACTAAAAACTTTCTACTTTTTATATTCAACAGATATAATACTTGAGGAAGCATCGTCTTTTATTATAGACGCGAAACCATGGTCGTGTAAATTTTTAAAATTTTAAATTGTAAATTTTAATTGTGTATAGCTTTATTTTTAACAAAGTTTTTTAAATTTAGTTGTGTACTGTTTTAATTTTAAAATATTAGTTTAAACAGATGTGTCGGCTTGAACTTTGAACTTTATTTATTATTAGATATAATATCTTAAAAATAAATAAATAAAGTAATAAGGGACAATATTTTTAGAAACTTCGTTTGTACGTCCTTTCACGGATTTCCTGTATCCGGAGACATCGGCGTAGTTGTGGGCGAAGACGGGATTTTTCTTCCCATAGTCAGAGAATACTTATCTGTACCATTCTTTTAAGAGAATCGTATTGCTTCCTTTCTTTCAAATAAAACCATTATTATTTACCTGGACGGTGATATTTCGATGTCTGCAGAACATTCCAGATCCACTTCGAAACTTCCGGTTACAAACAAAAGTTTCAAATCGGTTCGGTTTTGTTTCCAAACGCTTGGTTAGTTTTATAGTTAGAACGAACAGCGCAATTAAGAGCTAATGACTTGCTTGTTTCTTTACAAACGAGCTTTTAATAACCGCTGTTTTGATTACGAATAACTATAAATTAGTAGCACATCTCCAACATTTTTAGCACGTTATCTCCACTCTTCTGAAAGTTGGTAGGGTTAAAACAGTGATGAGTAAACATCAATTTCAAACATTTTCAACACCAACTGCCAGGCGAGGTCATGGCCGACGGCTTATGCCCCATCGAGAGCCCCCACCCCCGCTTCTACGTCTAGGAATTAATTTCCACAGCAACTATCTTCCGCTGAAGTTAGTAATTTGTGTGAGTAGTTTGTTTCTGCGAATGGATCTTCTTACAGACTAGGGGGTCAGTGTATTTCCTAATGGACTCGTAGCAAACGAAGCCTTGGGAACTTATTCTCTAGAAGCTACGGTCTGTTTATATTGTTGCCATAATTCTGATCTTGAAAGTTTAATAGTTTTCAAACGGCAACAATCAAAGAAACGATCTGAGAACGACTCACGATTCGATTTCATTTTAGTTTTCCGAGATGGTGAAATAGCAAATACGGAAATTACTTATCAAAATAAAAATAAACAATGTAATAAGTGATTTAAATTGTGTCGATCTATTTGATTAAGTAAAATGGGATACGAAACAAACAACAGAATCTTTAATCAGACTGATGAAAGCTCCCATACGGCAGCTGAAACTAGTAACGTTTTAATATGTTCAAAATTTATTATAAATATTGCTTAATTTTATGTGTTTCATGTCTTATTTTACTTAAAAACAAACCATGTTTCATTTGGAAAAATTATGGAAACTCCCATCAGTGCAATATAAACAAAACCAATAAAAACAAAAGTCTATTCATGTTCTAATTTTGTCATTGTGGGTCAATCTGAAACAGCTATTTCACCATTGTTGTGAATCTTCAGCCAAATTTATCCCTCAATGACAAATCAGAAGCATGAAAGGTTCTGGAATCTGCAACTGCTCCCGGCAGTTGGTTTCCACAAAAACAAACATGAAAAGGAAAGTTTTATTTATATTGGTGCAATATAAATTTTGTTTCCCGAATTTTTCCTTCTAATTAATCTACACGTTAAACCATTTTTATAACGTTTCATATGGATATTGAAAATATTGATAGCTACTGACCTCCAAATGAGAGATGGCCGCCCTGTTTTTGTGAGATCTGCGCATGTATCATCGATTAGTCTGGTCAGGCACTTCCGTCTGATTTAATGACAGGACGCCGCCATGACAGGTAATCGCTTGTTACTTTGCAAAAGAGCATTGTATTTATAAATAATATTTATTTATTTATGTAAATACTTATTGTTAGCAACTGGTGTTGAAATAACGCTAAATAGTCGAGAGAAGTTTTAATTTGGCGTTATCAACATGTCTTTCTCAGTGAAAACAGACCCCGTCGAACGTTATGACAGGAAAACATAATTGATCAGCTACCGAAAGGGCTGCTCAGTTCAAACTTCCGCCGGCCATCTCTCATTTGGAGGACAATAAATCATAATTTTTTGGGTCCTGATAGCTTGTAAAGGGCTCTTTTACGAACTGGAGAGATTGAATGTTGTTTTCTCGTTATTTTTATTCCAATCGTGTCCGAGGGTTCTTATAACCTACCTTACCGATTTTCTTTCTCGGAGCAACCCTCCAATCTCTGATAAGTCCCATTGGGGTGATCGTAGGAGTCTTATCTTCAACGCTGTCCACTCTTAAAAGAAGATACCGGAACGTAATGGTTTTAACTCTTAAGCTGTGGTTTTCGTATTTTAACTACCAGTTTTTATGGAAATCACCATCAAAGATTTCTTCTTTTTCGTAATTAAATATATATTACTCTATTAATATATGATATTTTTCATTATATTCTCCATCTTCTTATTATAACAATATTTCGATCAGCTACAAATCCTTTACTGATCCTTTCTCGGGCATAGTTTTAGGAGTAAATCCCTTCTATCAAATTCGTAAAGATTTAAAGCTATCCATGACATAACAATCAAATAGTTAATAACATCTTCGCATTTTAAACAGCAAAATATATCACTTTTTTTGATGCTTATTTATACTTCGATAATCTTTATCGAAATATTAATGATTGCGATAAGGTTTAAAGAACTGAGGCAAAAATACAGGAAAGAAATTATATAAGGTAGGTTGCCCAAACAAGGCCCAAATAACGTTTAAAGATTTTTTTACATTTCTACTGCAAGAGTGAAAATTCTGAAAACTGTCTTGAAAGGTAGTTTAAGGTGTGCTGTTATGAAAAAGTGAATTTAGAATTAGTGGCATTTGAAATTCTTTCTGTAATAGCACAGTTTTGAAAATATAACTGAAGGGCCTTATTGGGAGCCCCTGTTCCAAATAAGGCCCACTACTAGTCACATGCAAATTCGCCCACAGAGACAAGAGCTTGGCAGTGAACACAGCCAATTTCCAACATTTAGTTCTGACTGAATATTAAGCTACAAATTAATAATTAATTTGTAATTAATTTATAAAATTGTGAATTTAAAACTAGCTTTAATGATTTTTGTTATATTTTTTTTCTCACTATATATAATTACTTTATGTTATAGAATGGAGGGCCTTATTTGGAGCCCCCTGTTAACCCACGCTCTCATGCATTGTTTTACTAAAAAGTATTTAAATGCACGTCAACTGGAAAATATCAAATACAGTATCTTATTCTACTCATTACACTCTTTAAAACGACATAAAACATGTTTATGTATATTAAGTTGCCAAAAAATGCAGACGATTTATCAAATTAAGTTGAAATAGTAACGACAAAAGCTTCGGTCGACTTTTACTGTTCAACTGAAACAAACATGTGAAATTATCCACTTCAACGGACCTAATTTTTGATGTAGCCGCTAGAAGCCAGGACCTGTCTGAAATATAACTAATCTTGGTAAATTGTCAATGTTTTATTAATAAAACGAAGGATGGGCCTTATTTGAAACCGGGCCTTATTTGGACAACCTACTTTATATTGAATATCAGTGGTAGACGTCTTAAGGGACGTCAAGAATGAAGTATCACTTCTACAAATAAGTCCCTTGAAACGATGCACAGAGGAAGTTAAGTGCCTTTGGGTGGAGAACACGGACGCCACAACGTCATTACAGCTACTCTCTGGGTCGCACGATCTCATACAGCACTTGTTTCCCTGGAATCTCCAGATAAGGGTGTCCTGCTGAACCCAATGCTGCCAACATCGTCTAACTGCCAACTATGCTGCCAACATCAGAGCATTGCTCCGATCAAGATGGCGTCAGCATGACCACACCGCTGCTCTTTAAAGCATCTGATGCGACCTCTCTCAAACTTGTTCAGTTGCTGGCACTGTCGACAGATGCGTCGTACGGGCAATTTCACAGTCGAATTGACATAACGAAACAGCAAAATCAGACAGATTTTCATGGCGAACGCCATTCAGAAATGGACTCTTCCTATGCATTATGGTTCATTGGCGATGAAAATTTTAATTTACATATGCAGTCGAAAGGCATCGAGTTTCGCAGCTCTCGATCTATTTTTTAAGAGTACGTTTTTTTTCTTAAGAATGTTAAGAAAGAAAAACAAATAAATAAACCCATTCGGACATTTATGGGAAAATAACCAAAAAAAGCAAAAAAAGCAACATAGATATACGGATTAGAAACGACAACCTTCAGTATATGTGTCCTAGACCTTAAAACATCAAGCTACAGCTGACAACTGAAATATGATGGTTGCATTTCTAACATTTTAAGCTAGTAGTGAAAATCCAATGAAATCAAGGCCAAATATCTCGAACGTGGGGGGACATTGGCCCCTGAAAATACTCTACTCCTACGTTGCTTGGGTCTCTGAACACGATGGTGAAATCCGTTTGTCGATCCGACCTCCCGTTTGGGAGTTGTTAGGGGTGGATAGATACTGACGGACGGACAGGACAAACGCAATAACTACCGATTTCGGTCGTTATCACAATAGCTCCCAAAATGGGTCGCTAAAAAGGGGCTACATTTGTAGAATAATTATAGAAATGTTTCTATTTTTATTGTAGAATCATTATTTTGTTACCATTATTTTGTTTTAGGATAAGGCACTCTTTCTTTGTTTGTTTTTACAGTATAAATATATTCTGTCTTGTTAAAAAACATTCCTGGTCCACAGAGATCCATGATTTCCCGAGATTTCTAATAAATCTGTTTAGATGTAACAACACAACGATTTTTTAATTCTTTTTCTGTAAAAAGAAATTTAGTTTTCGTTCGGAGAGTCATAAAGTGAACATGTACTTTTAAATACACCCGCTGCCCTTCTTATTTTTAATTTTTTTAGCTGTGATTCTTCCTCATAACAATAATCATAAAAGATTTCGACAGACTGTACACAATGGAGTTTTAATTGCGGTAATTATTTGCTCGTGCAACCGTTAAAACGCTGCAACTAATTCAGTTTTCGTAGAAATGGTCATTTTATGATCCAACGGCCAGAAATTCATCGTTGCTTGTTAGTCAATGAAGGAGAAAAGATTGCTTTCATATCGTTATCGTTACTTATTTTCCGTTTGTTTTTAATCATCATCTTCACTTCTGTTTTATTCTTCTTTCCTGTTAAAACAGTGTTTAGCACTGATTAGGAGTTTGGTATTCTGTGTGTAATTTCCATGTAGTTCAGTCAAATTGATTACATTTCTATAGTTTTTAACTTTCTTGCTGTGTTAAAGTAGAGATCTAGTATCTTCTAGTATTTATTAAGATAAATAACAATAATTTAACAAATAGTTGCTGTTTTTTGTTAAATTACTTATTATTTCAAATCCTTCAAGTCCTCAAACTTAGCAAAGCAATTTGTAATTTGTGGTGAAGTATTGAGTTGCCCAAAAATTCATACGGTTTTTAGTTAAAATAAAAGACACTTTTTTCATTGTCACCATTAATTGAACAATGTCTTCAATGGTTTGTTCCACTACCTTCTGGCATCTTTCAGGCAACTTCATAATTCCATCTTCCCACAACTTTTTATCTTTCTCAGTAAAAAAAATGTTCCAGGTGCTTTTCCTGTCTTCTAGGGAATTAAATTTTTTCCATTAAGAGAATTTTGAAATGGCCAAAATAAACAGAAATCCGAAGGTGCAATGTCTGGTGAATAGGGCGGATGAATCAGAACTTCCCAGCCAAGCTGTAACAGTTTTTGTCTGGTCATCAAAAAAATATGCGGTCTTGCGTGCTTGTTGTCTTCCATCTTCAATATTAAATTGGCGATATAAAATTCACCAATTTTTGATCAGTTTTTGTTTTAAATACACGCTGATATGACAGCTGCCACAATACAATCTAACAAAATGGTGTCGAATGACGTTAAAGACACCTGAGCGCTACTAGAGCCAACATATGTAAAAAAACCGAACGAACTTTATGGCCAACCCAATAGAACTAAGTTTTCCTCGCTTTTCTTTGTTATTTATGGATGGTTGGAGGAAATTAATAAAATATTTCGAAGAAGACCCAATGGAGTGAAGGATTGTGATTGAGTTTGTGTTTTTCATCATTTCTAATATTTTCTTATCGTAAATTTGAAATTTTGTATCCGTGACTAAGTTTTGGGTTGTGAAATAGCAGGTGAATATTCAGACAGTAATTTCTGTAAATAATATAGTAAGTTGATCTGAAAATCCATACAATAAACAATTCACATACAACATAATTCACAATTCACATCTTATGAACAATGCCATGAATAAATAGGAAATTAATAATAACGAATTAACTTTTAAATGACGGAATATATGTCTGCTAGAAATTATTAAAAGCGCATTGTTAAGCACATAAACAGAATATATTCATTCAAAATACACCTACATCATATATTTTTTTTTTAATTTTTTAATTTTTATAATTATTTTATTTTAAATAAAAGAAAAAAAATTATTTTATTTTTATTTTATTTTATTTAAGTGGAAAAAAATGAAAAATAATTAAATGAATTTGTGACAGATACAACAAACTCATAATTTCCTAAATAACAAGAATTTAATTACGAATTTTCATAAGATCCTATTACAATTCATAATTAAGTCCTTATTATTAATTACAGATTAAAATTTGAAAAATAATCAGATTTAAATTCTATATTGTTAGGATTTTCTGAAGTACATTTTTATATTAATATTGTAATGGATTGTTTAAGCCACCACACATATAAAAGTTTTAAATTAAAGTTATTTACAGTAAAATTCACTATACATATGTAAAGAAGAAGACTTCATCAATGGACAATCAAGTGCAGAAATAGATAGATACACAATGTTCACGAAATTGATTAAATTTCGACTGTTCAATAATGCTTCTATTATAGTGATAAAAGACTTCTAGCATCGTGCGATATATTAATGACATAATTCAAAAGAACTTTAATCAAGATAAACTTATGAACTTTTTTTTTGTGTTTACAAAAGTTTGTGTTGACATACAGTAATAACAGTATGTTAATGAAGAAACATCAGATAGAAGATAGAATTGGTAAACTTTAAGTAATTGGATCAATAGCAAGAGAGATTGTTATTAACAATCTCTAAGAACAGGAGTAAAATAGTTTTCTATATTTTACATTTAACAAATAGTTTGCTTTATTATTACAAAACGCCAATTAGACTTTTGATATCCATTAACTTATATAATTGGCTAATTTCGTCTGTCTGTCTGTCTGTCTGTCTGTAACTCGATATAATTAAACTATTAAGATAGATCCAGGGTTCTCAATGATACCATTGAATCAGGGGTACTCAAATTGGATGAAATATTAGTTCATTTTGTCATTCCATGTTGTTTCCATGAAATTTTATCCTTGGGAACTGACTAGACAACTGAAATTCTAACAAAACATACGTTCAAAACCAAATAATTTTGTTACCACTGCACCCATTGTAATGAAAATTGACATACTTACTCAGTTTTTTACGCTGATTTCGAACCTCAAAACCATTTTTGCCGTAGAAGCTTCGTTCACAACTTAGCGCAATATTTAGATTACAAAGGTGAGTTTTAAATGCCTTTCGGCGTTTTCAGTCAAAAATAATAATTATTCCATTCTTACTTTTAGTAAAATTTATTTACAAGGACAAACTTTAGATATGGTTGGTATTTAATTCAAATCAAATCATCAATAAAATCAAATACAATATATATATATATATATATATATATATATATATATATATATATATAATTAAATAATATATTAAAATAATATTTATACTAAGTTCGTCTGTCTATCTGTAACTCGATATAATGAAGCTATTAAGATAGATCCAAGGGTTCTCAATGGTACCATTGAATCAAGGATACTCAAATTGGATGAAATATTAGTTCATTTTGTCATTCCATGTTGTTTCCATGAAATTTTAACTGAAATTTTAACAAAACATACGTTCAAAACCAAATAATTTTGTTACCAATGCACCCATTTTAATGAAAATTGACATACTTACTCAGTTTTTTACGCTGATTTCGAAACTCAAAACCATTTTTGCCGTAGAAGCTTCGTTCACAAGTTTGTGCAGTATTTAGATTAAAAAGGTGAGTTTTAAATGCCTTTCGGTGTTATGGGTCAAAAATAATAATTATTCCATTCTTACTTTTAGTAAAATTTATTTACAGGGACAAACTTTAGATATGGTTGATATTTATTTACCAGAGCCTATTTTTAGTCATGGACAGTTATATGTTGTTATTTCTCGAGCATGTCGTGGTTGCGACATCAAAATCAAAATTCTTGATCGAATACATCAAGGACATCTGATAGAAGGATCTGTTCCTGTTTTTGAAAAAAATGTAGTTTATAAGGAGATATTTACTTTATATTTGATAGTTGATAATAAAATGATTTTCCAGATTTATTTTATGCCTGTCGTCCGACAGGCTTTGCTGCTAGTCAATATAATAATTTGTTCACAGATCTCCTACTAGTATAGATATCCGACATACAATCAAATAGCTATCCGAATAATAACTTTTAAATAAATAAATTTATTTCTAACAATTAATTAATTAATTCTATCAATTATTTTTATCAATTTTTTTTCAAGTATTTACAAAACGAAACAAAAAAAATGTAAGGGATTACTTGTTATTCAGATGTGTTATTCAGAGATTCTTGAGGTTGAATTACGCAGTGTCTCTGAGCATCTGATCTTATTTTAATCACGTGATTTCAAACTCAGACAAAATAGTCTTCGTTATTTTTAAATTGCTTCCAGTTTACTTTGATTTTACAAATTCAATCTTGTAAAACTCTGCCAGTTAATTAGTAAATCACCTGAAGGAACAAAATGTCTAGTTTATTAATAGAATTTAATTAATTTAGATAATATTAGTTTCTATTTACTTGTAATTAATTAAGGGTTGTTCAGGAAAATTCTGTTGAAAATTCAGTCTTTAATGTTTCTATGTTGAGTTGATCTGAAATAAGCGAAAACCCATCATTATTTTTGTGTTTTTTCGCCATTGTTTAGATGAACTAAATAAGGGTATTTTTTGTACCAGAGAATTACAAATGTACCAGTTTTGGGATTGATTTGTGATTCAAAATTTGGAGCAGTATTAGAATTCCAAAGGCTCCGTAAATCTGATTTGGATCAGCTAACGACAGGTGCAGTGCATGTCGTCTGCTACTCTGCTACTCTGTAATTACTACTCAATGATCGAGCGTATCCCGCTACGCGACTGAAGAATAGGCGATTCTCGTTATGCGTTGTTCCGCTTTACGTCATTTCACACTTGCGCCGTTTACAGGTAGTATCGTAATTGTGTCATAAACTTAGCCTCGATTACTTTTGATTGGCTGGCTTAAGTTATGAAGGAAATCTTTCTTCCTCTTCCTACTGACTCTTGGATGGTACAAATTTCGGATTACACCCTTCGGAGTACGTACAGAACTGCACCTTGAAAACGTACCCTTTGTTACGTTAGTTATTGTGGAAGAAAATTTCCCTTTTTGACGCTTCTTCGTTATCTGCCATCGTCTTGGGAACGGACCTGTGACGTAAAATGAGATTGACTGCATTAAACCTATTTCATTGCGTAATTGCAAGAAACTTAAAATTAAAATCCTTTTTGATTCTAGAAAATAAAAAATTGCATGCTTAAGTTCCTGACTCAAGGAACTGCAGGCGACTGCAAACCTTTTATTTCTTTTTCCAATGCACCTAAAATTCTGAAAATGTAAATATGAACTTGTGAAGCATCTGGGATTTCTATTTTCTTGTTTTTAATTTTCAAAATATTCTATTTAATTACATTAAAACTCAAAAACAGTCAATTCTTTGGGTGTTACTCGGTATTTTCAACTCAAAAAAATTTGACAAAAACTTTAAATGATAAAAAATTTGTAAAAATAATGTTTTGTATTTAAACTATTTATTATTAGTGCAATAGTTAATTTTTAAAAAAATAATTTAAAAAGTTTGATAAAAACCACACACTTATTTAAAACACCACATCTAAAACATACATACGGGAAGCTTTTCGGATCCGATATGGTCTCCTTTGTCAACCTCAAAAGAGGCCATATCGGATCCGAAATGCTTCCCATATGTATGTTTTAGATGTGGTATTTTAAACATGTGTTTTTAATTTTTTATCAAACTTTTTAAATTGTCCAATTAACACATGTAAAAATATGAAGTAAAAAAAAAATTAATCTCACACAATTTTAAAAAAAAGCACAATTTTTATTTTTTATAAAATTAACTGTTGCACTAATAATAAATATTTTAAATTCAAATCATCATTTTACGAATTTTTTTTGAGTTGAAAATACCGAGTAAAACCTCAAAAACACACAAAACAATTGACTGTTTTTTGAACTATAATTTAATTAATTGCAGAATATTTTGAAAATTTAAAACAAGAAAATAGAAATCCCAGATGCTTTACAAGTTCATTTTTAAATTTTCAGAATTTTAGCAAAAAGAAATATATAAAAGAAATAAAAGGTTTGCAGTCGCCTGCAGTTGGTTGTGTCAGGACCTTAAAACTCACAGTGGAGCTGTTATCCACGATTTCATAACAAAGAAAAGTTTGATTTACTACGAAGAAGTTAACTTATTTTTCCTTTTCTTTAATTATACACTGAAATTTGAACTTGTTTTCCATTAAATCAATTTTTGAACTGTTAAAGGAAGGAACTGTGACGTCATTTGTGTAATTGGTCTGCAAAAAAAAGAAAAATCTTTATTGAAAAAAAAAAAAAAACTAGAGAAAAATGACTTTAAATTTTTCTAAATTCTGGGGAATCTTGAACTTTTTGGCCTGCGCCCTTTTTTAGCACATTACAAAATTATAAGGACATTTAATACAAAAAAGCTGAGTATAAGAAATGAAGAACCCTTTATAATAGTTAAGTTATATTATAAAGTCGTATTATAAGTTATGTTATAAAGTTTAAAGCATTTCGTCTTTTGCAACTCCTCAATTAGGATACACAAAAGACAGTGGCGTATATAGAATATATTTTCGGGGGGGGGGGGCCAAGATTAA
>JAFIDM010000006.1:32452830-32467187 GCA_023159025.1 Thereuonema tuberculata | reverse complement strand
GGGGGGGGGGGGGCCTCGGCCGCCCCCTTATATACGCCCCTGACTAAAGGCGATTTCATTTTATATTGTTAAGTTGAAATTGTAAGTTCGCGGTCCTTTTGGTAATATCTTCGCGGCCCACAGTTGAAGAACCACTGTTGTAGAAGCTCGTAAATTCTCTGAAAGTCCTTCTCCAAACTGAGACTACTACGATAGAAAGACGGACTCAACTCTTATCGATGTCTTATGTAAATTTTCGTCTTTAAATGGTTATGTGTGTGCGTGGGTGGTTGGCAAAGCAGTACCATTTATCTGACCCTTCCGCAGGGAGAACACGACTCGAAGGCCGTTCATGATAAATAGATTCTGTTTCTTCATATGAAGTTAATTATACTCGGATCTTCAACCAACACAGGAGATACGAGCGCCCATTCAACATTATATATATAGATTATTTATATTTCAGCTCAAGTAGTTTGGGGGGGAAAAAAAGCGAAAAAAAATGTAACTCTGCATCTATCTCTCGTTTCACTTTCTTTGCTGAGAAAGAAAATTTACTCCTTCCGTTCTTTAGGGCAATTTATTATCATTGCGGTGGTTCAGTATTTATCTGCCCACGGTAATTTCCTGAGTACGGATAAGCTCATTTTCCCTTCATTCGCGAAGATTTAAGGGAATGATTATAATTAAACTGTCCTTACTTGGGAAGACACTTGCATTTCAAGAGGAAAAAAAAAACTTTTCAACATTTTTGTCGTCTGAATATTTTTAAGTTACATCTCAATTCTAAACATAAGGAAAGTGTAACACAATAGAATTTCAATAACGGGTTCACGTCTGAAAGTAACAGTGTAGTTTTCTGTTAATTTATTTATTGTATTAGAAAAAATTGTATGTATACCTGCAAGGTTTAACTTTTTAATATCTGCATATTATTGTCTGACAGATGGATGTTGACGATCCCGTATTTTCGTGATTTCACGTAATTTACGCGAGAATAGCCTCTATCCATGTCTTCTCACAAAATGGCGAAGTAAATTAAAATATTTAAAAGAATTATAATACGGGAAATGCATGAGACTTTTACTACATTTTAATATGGTTTTCATAAATTGAAAACAGTCAATAAACAAACAATAAATTCATTAGGTAGCATTTTCCTAGTGACAGACATTCAAAATACTAAATTCCTTGAGACCTGCTGAAGAGGCTAAAGGCCAGATCTCGCGTTTTCCGTAATTCTCGCGCAAACGCGATCGTCAACATCCATCTGTCAGACAATAGCTAGCTATCCTGGTGGTCTATAAGTTTGGAATGCTGATATAGCTCCCCTCAGACGCATCGGACAGATCTATTTGCTACATTTCTCACCAACAGATAAAGGATATAAGGTAAATAAAAAAAAAACGTGATAAATCAAATTCCTTACCTTAAAAATTTGAAATTGTAATTGTAGATAAATGTTACCAAATGCTTGGTTTTGCTAGAGACCAAATTCCCACTAATATTTTTTTATTCCACTAAAATATACTGTCCGGCCACTTTAGTAGTTGCGCCTATCTAGTGTTGGGCCTTCTTTAGCTCTCAAAACAGCCTGAATTCGTCAGGCATGGATTACACAAGATGCTGAAAACGTTGTTGAGGTATTGTGTACCATGCAGACAAGAGTGTGTTACGCAGTTCCTGAAGATTTGATGGAGGTGTCTGGGAGCGAACAGCCCATTCCAGCTCATCCCACAAATTTTCAATCGGGCTGAGATCCGGGGACTGAGCAGGCCACTGCAGCAAGGAAAAGTCATCGTCATGTTCCTCAAACCATCCCCTAGTGATGCGGGCTTTGTGCACCGGCGCATTATCCTGCTGGAAGTAGCCATCTGCATAAGGATAAACTGTTAACATGTAGGGTTGCACTTGGTAAGAACTGTAAATTTAATCAAAATAAAAAGCGAATGTTTGACGTACTTACAGTTATGTTCTTGTTATCATAGTTAAAATTATTATCTATGTGAACATTAAATAAATAAAAAAATGTTTACAAATCTGATCCGGATCAACGAGGGCCGGATAAGCGAGGTTGTAGTGTACTTCTCATTATAAAATTTGATGAACTTTTTGTTAGTTCGGAAGTGAAATTTTGATTTCTTTATTATAAAAGAATTAAAATTAAAAACTATAGCTTCAAAACAAAATTACATTCTTTAATATATTCTGATCTCATCGTAGTATTACTTTTTAATAAATAATATATTTAGATAAACTTTACCATAGCACCTCTTCCCTACAAGAAAGCAGTGGTTTCCAGTCTCATTCCTGCGGCTATATCTTATCTTTGTTTCCTTTTATCTTATTTTTACATGTCCTTTTATATCGCCTGATGAAGGGAACCGGTCATGGGTTCCCGGTAGCATGTTGCAATTTCTTATTGAATTATATACGTCATTTCTAAGTGTGCTTAGTACCTTATTTCATATCTATTATCACACTTCTGTCATGGAATATTTAAAGATCAAAATTTTGCTTTAAAGACTCATTGTGATTGTTTTCTGCCTACGTTAATATTATCCAGCAAAAGCTGAACAGTTATAATAATGCAACTAAAAACTAATGCTAAAGTTTGGGCTGTATTGTTTCTTATTGCGCTTCAACCAAACTTCTATTACATTTCTTTCTACTTAATAAGACACCCACTTTTTCTTAATAGTCCCCATCTTCAAATCTTTCTTTCTATGTTCCATCTGACAAAAGGACCCTTCTCTAGACTATTTCACTAAGAAAAATCAAAGAATTATAAAATCCTAGAAAATGTAGCGTTCGTAACTTTCGAAGCACTGAATGGCTCTGTTTGAAACTTGATATGAAAATTTACGGTCTGTCGTGTTAGCTTTTTTTCCATTTAGATCCTTATCGAGAGTTATAACAGCTACAAAAAAAAACTTTTAGAAAAATTAAAAGCAAAGTTTTCCTCTATTTTTGATTAAGAAAAGAAAAATAGAATATATGACAATTTACGGGAAGTAGGTTTTTCAGTTCGTTTAATACGTTTTTGTTAAACTGAAATATCGAGGCACTGTTGCAATAAACAAGGCTGCTAAAACTACAGTTCAAGTCCATGCCTTTTTCGCTTCCTTGCTTTGGATTTCATTTCCCTACTATTTTTCTACACTTTAGCCAAGGCCTGTTTAACTAGGCGAACTTTGCTCTTGTATTAATATTTTCAGAATTCTGTGGATTTAAAATTATGTATGTATGTATGTATGTAGTGAATGTGGGTGGCAGAGAAGCCAAGCACTGCGACCGAAGGTCTATTGTACTATCCCACAGGAAATAAGGACAGATGGAGAGAAAGACTGAGAAAGTATGGTGGGAGAAGTGCAGGGGAAACGGGAAAACCCCGAGAAAACCTGCCCAGCGCGGATCGTCCACCATGACGAAACCCACATGAGAACCGAACTCTGGTACGGATTTAAAATTAACTATAATATCATGAGATCATGAAGCTTTCTTTCAGATCATGAAGCCTATAGATATAAGTTTCATTCTGTTTCTTTTCACTAATATTATATCTTCAAATTAATGAATACATATCATATAACGACATGATGTTAAGTTTTGTGATTTGAGGTTAGGAGATCTGAGACGCCAAGCACTTTGTACCCATTATTGCTCTTTCATACTAAATCAACTAATAAATCAATCCTACACTGTTCCAACAAAGTTTTTATAATAACCAATGAAGCAGTAAAAAATAATTTACAGTAAATGCTGTTAAAAAAAAAAAATAATAAAAAGGAAGGAATTTTTTTTCCTTTCCATGTCCACTACAAACCAAAGGTAGCATTTGTATAAAAAGGATTAGTGTCTTCTAAAATATCAAATCTATTTACCAGGTTACAGCAGTAATTCAAAATAAATATATGAAGTAGTGCTCAAGAAATTGTTTCCTTTTCGGATATTGGGGATTTTCAATTTTACAAAACATTAATAAGTGATTTTCATGATAAATACAACTTAAAACTGAAGGAGTTCCTTGAATTTTTTTGATGATTACTGACTTTTTTTTGGGGCTGAAACCAACATGGCATTTTCGAGCTTCCATTCCTACTTCCGCAGCGCCATCTACTTCCTGTGCAATTGATATCAAGGTGCACCGCTTCCATTTTTTTTCCCCCTTCTTCGTTTCATCGATTTTTAATTCAGCTTCACTATTTTTTTTTCCTTTCTCTTTTTCACGCCTCCATCGGAAGATGGAAGGGATGGGGGGCTTCCCCTCATCCCCTCCCCCACTCGCCATCCGTCGCCAACCGAGGTCCGAACACAATACCCGATATTGAGATAAAAGGCACGAAATATGATCGGAATTTTCTTCCTCCCGGGCGCAATTTACGACCTTTACGGCGCTGAAGACTTATGGCCGTGCAGCAGGAAGTCTTTTTGCCAATCTTCGCTGCAGCTCTTTTGTCAGTTTCGCTTTCGGGTTGTGTAATTCTCGGCCGACGCTTGAAGCCATTGGCAGTAAATAACGGCGCTTGCACACTGCGCATACGTTCATTATCATCATTAATACTACGTTTAGAATTGTTTTGTTTTATTGTTTGCTTTTCGCCTTATTCCGGCTCTTTTGTGTCTCTTTATGCGAAATTGCCAGCCCTCACAAAAAAAAAAAGGAAATATAAATTATTCTTTACGAAAACTTTGAATGTAATTTTTTCTTTTTGTTTAATGTAGGAATTTTTTGTTGTTTTGTTGCCTCCATTCTGACGTTATAATAGCATGTTCTTTTTGGATTGTTCCAATTTGTTAATGCGCAATTACCCCTCCTTTTGAAAGTAGTTTTATTTACTTTAACACTTTTTCCATAAATTCATTCACTTTAATTCCTTTACAGCAGCAGTAAAATTAGGAATTTATTGCACACGTTTCAAATCTAAAACAATCATTAATCCAAATATTTTAGTCATCTTATGATGCTAATGTTTCGAGGTATCGCCTCTAATTAGCTGAGATAGCTTATAAGATTTGAACTTCTCCCTGATATTATTAATGGGTTATTTTTGAAGCCTCTTCTAGATTTTCATCTGATTCTTTCCACCTAATTACTTCATTTTAAAGTGAAGCATAACAAAATGTCACAGGAATAAAAAATATCTGAGCTTTCATCGGGACGGACCGTTTCGTCCTTTTTAGGACTCATCAGCCAGACCCACTCCTCAGATGAAATGCTCAGAGATTTTTTATTTCTATATCATTCTTTATACTTTACATTAATTTCTGGCACGTTTGATCTTTTGTTTACTTCATTTTAACTTTAAATAAAATGAAATTAAATATAAATTTAAGAAATCTATTTGATGGACCTTGCTGATGCTCTAGGAAATGGACATTAATTAACCATCTTCTTTATTCCTCATAACAACGGGTTTCAATGTAGATCTGTATGTAATTGGCAACCACACAATATATTGTGCTACTAAAAAATTGTAGAAATTTGAATCTGAATCTAGGATAGCTTCTTCTGCATTTTTGAGATTATCTCTTTCTTGAGTTTTGAGAGTTCTGCAAATTGCTGCATTTTCCGATGTGACAAATTTTAACATTATCGATCGTCCAGCGTCGTTGTAATTCAATAGCTAATTGAGAGTGCTTTGCTGATTTTCAGTATTAGATGTGGTCTTGCTTTTTATTCAAAAACACAGCACTTTCATCTTCTCTGTTAAGAATATTACATCTGTTGTGGTTTCACATTTATGTTGTGAGTAATTTGCTATCAACATTTAATTTAATGTTCTTCTTTTCAATATCGGCAGTGGTAAGCAAACACAGTATTGTCCAATAACGCACTCTTTAAAAATTAAAAAGTATTGACATGTTTCAGATACCCGTTAAAACGATACCTGTCTTCAGAATAAAACACACAAAAAAATAAACAGCTAAGTTATTTAAAAAAAAAAAAAAAAAAAAAAAAAGCAAGCAGGAAAAACTGTTTATTTCCTTTGTGTTTTATTCTGAAGATAGGTACAGTTTTAACGGGTATGTTTATTTCCTTTGTGTTTTATTCTGAAGATAGGTACAGTTTTAACGGGTATCTGAAACATGTCAATACTTTTTTAATTTTTTAATTTTTTCATGTTTAAATTGTTTTAATACAATATTGTGTTTTGATAGTTGATACAATTCACTATGAGTTATTTTTGATGTAATATCATATCACTTTGAGTCGAAGAAGAACACCCAAACAAAACACGATCGACAATGAAAATGAAGAGATATAATCCACATAACGAAGATAAAAGAGAAGAGGTCTGTTGCGTCCCACTTTGGGAATCGTCATCAGGCGATTCATCATCAGAACTGATGATAATTCCCAAAATGGGACACGGAAGACCTGGTGTCTCTTTCGCCTTGAGTATGTGGTTCTGTTCCAGAAACTCTCCATTTCCACGTATGCGTAACATTTTTATTTGTCTTCCGTTTCATCAGGAACTTTACAATATAGTTTTGTTGAATTAAAACTTCATCTTCAATTGATAAAAAACTCATAACAGAGATATCTTCTTTCAGTGGCATCATATCTTAACACTTCGTTATCAACTTCATTGTTATTTGCTAATTAGGAAAAATTGACCGTTGGACTGAAATCCGAATGTTAATTCTGCTATTTTATTGCTCGCAACTATTTATTATTATTATTATGTTTGTAAGTTTCAAACCTTGGGTTTCCCCAGCAAAAACAATATGGCGGGTCAAGGACCAAAGCACATATTGCCAAGTGTAAAGACGTGTGCAAGAAGTGTTAGGGATGTGTGGTTGAATCCATAAATTTCCTAACTATACGTGTTGTATTTAGTACCACAGCCTTCTGGAGTTGTGCATAAGTGTTTTTGTGAAGTCCTAGTGTGCTGAGGCTGTGGTGCAATGTGTGAGGCACCAGACCAGTGACGGACAGGACGATGGGCACAACACGTACTAGGTCCTGCCTCCACTGCTTCTGGAGCTCATGTGCTAGATCAGTGTATTTACTGATCTTGTTATTTATTATTATTATTATTATTATTATTATTATTATTATTATTATTATTATTATTATTATTATTCAGAATAATAATTTTTCTAAGTTATTGTACATTACATCATTTGCTGTAGCATTACAGTAAATAAATTCTATCAACATTGTGATTAATTCTTATAAAACTCTAGTACTGCCATCCTGGAACGCGAGCCAGAACTGTTACTTCGGAACGCCTTGAGAAGCCCCCTGGCAAGAAACTCGAAAAATATTGGTGTTATACTTTTTTTTTTTTGTGACCCATTTGGGAGCTATTGTGATAGCGACCAAAACCTGTAGCTATTACGTCCTGTCCGTCCGTCCGTGTCTGTCCACCCCTAACAACTCCCGAACGGAAGGTCGGATCGGCAAACGGATTTGACCATCGTGCTCAGACGCCCAAACACCGTAGGAATAGTGTATTTTTTAAAGAGAGAACAAGAGTGGAACCTCCAAGCTTAAAAACAAGAAATAAAAAAACACATTAAAAAGAGAAGAATAGAAAACCATGTGCCAGACTCCGCTGGCCGCAAATTGATTTTCTGTAGGCATCAAATTAATCGCCTAAAAATTATTAATTAATAGGGTATTTTCAGCTCCCCCATGTTCGAGATACTTGGCATTGTTTTCATTGAATTTCCTCTATTAGCTTAAATGTTACAAATGCAACCATTTTGTGTTTTTATTACTGAACTAAATGTGCAACTACAGAAAAATAACCAGTTTCGAGTATAGTTTGTAAACTTGAGTTAGTATCCCATAATTTTGACAGGAAAAGTTATTTCTGTGTACATTCCTTCAATACTTCTTTTGATATCGGGTCTAAAACGACCGGTTTGTTGACTGGTATTTGTGTTACTTTTAATGTCGAAGCCACAAAAGGGATGAAAGATAGAACTGGACAAATAACGTTCGAATACTTTTCGAGGTATTTTAGTAACTTCAGTGGAGTGAAGGAATGTTCGGGAAATCTCTTTAAATCCCAAAGGACAGGTTCCGGGAAGTGACGCCGTAATTGAGTGAAGCCACACAAGAATGTGAATGAAACCTGGTGAGAGAAAGGGGAGGAGAAGGATGGAAGAATGAAAAGGAACGAATAATGAAGATGACGATCTCTTCCCCCATTTCCAAGTCAAATGCAGAGGAGATTAATTAACACGAGTGACGCGTTGCCGCTCTGTTAATTAGCCGAGCGGGCCGAGGGCTCCCCGGCCAACTCCTCCCAATCCGTGCTCGCCATTCCCGCCTTTTCCCGGTTCCATCACCGTCCAACCACCCACACCCTCACTCTCTTCCCACCCACCCACCCCCGCATTCGCTCTACTACTCTTCCACCTGAATTTCGGCGATAATTTAAAAGACTCCAATTTACCTTTTATTTTTATTAACATTTTTTAGAAAAATAATTGAGGAAAAAAAGTCCGCGCGCCTTAATCCTTTCAAATAAGCTAATCCTTTTGTCTAATTAGGCTTATTTTCTTACGCTTTTATTTATTGATTATCCATTTTAATTGGCCTTGTTTTTTAACTTAGTGCTTGTCAGCTTTGTAGTCTATCATTAGGCTTTTTTTTACCATATTTTTATTATTAATGAAACATGTGATTTAAAAAATTAATCACCTATTTTTATTTTTTTAAAGAAAAATCGGATTTAAAAGTAAGTCTTGAGTGATTTTTTTTATCTTTGTTGTCTAAATTTATTAGACAATATTAATCTAAATTTATTTATTTATTACAAAGAAGTAAATAAATCCATCGTGTTTGGAAATGATTTGTTAAGTCCAGGGCAAAATAATTTAATATTAATAAACTAAATATATTTCTTTAAATTCCATCGATTTCAAATTCCTTACAACGATATTTCACAGAAGCTGTCGTTCTGCTTTACCAAGTTTCGCAAATTATATATTGTTATGGAACAAATTATAAATTCCCTACAACGATAAATTGATGGAATTTGTAGAAATATATTTAGTTTATTTATATATAACGAAAAGACTCTTATAATTTTCTTTTTTTTAACAACATAGTGCAAGTAATATAAAAGCCAATTGACTGTTTGACCTTTTCAAAATTCAATAATTGGGGCGCATTCTCTACAGATGAAAGGCTTGTCAGTTGTTTGAACATGTGACCTGGCTTTCAAATGTATATTAGGCTACTAATTATAATGATTTCATTTAAAACCAATTCCTTTAAACTTCATGGTTATGCAAAACTTATCCTACATATATATTAAAAAAAATTTACTTGTAATAAAGTATATAGGTCTCTTCCAGTTTTAAAACCCTCTTATCTTGTTACTGTTATCAGGTGATTTTTACCTCCAAGTATTCTTCCTCTGACGGTCTCTTGTATATTTTGGTAAATTGTAGTTTTACCGTTTTAAATTTGTATAAGAGAGACATTGCCACATCTTTTTATTACAAGATAGTAATAGAGAGTTTTTTGCCATAACGTGATTTATATACGGGAAATGCAAATGTCATGTGAACGAATACGGTAACCACAATAGCGGGCTCTGTCATGAAGAGAGTTTTTGCCATAACGTGTCAGTAGACACGGTAAGGTAATAAACAAGATGGAAGACATACTTCAGATCCCTGCATTTGGAGGCATTGACGATGATTTGTTTTAGGATCTAGTGTTACACAATATCCTGAGAGAAAGAAATATTCAGGTTCGAGAAGAGGAACATCCAAAGTTGAATTTAAATGAAATGAATGATGAGGATTGTCGATTGTATTTCCGTTTCGAAAAAAACGATATACAGCGAATATATACAGTGAATCTCATTCCAGAAACTCTTATCGTCATATGGATTTGTCCCAATTACTTCGCGCAAGAGTATCAAGTCGTCATTCATGTTAAATCTAATTCTCTAAGTTTTATCGGAACTCATGTTTCCTACCGTAAAGCGATACACTATTCGAGGAAAGTTAACGTGTCACGTTAACGGTATTTCCTCTACGGGACAGTGACGCATGCGCAGAATACCAGTCATGTGACTTTAGCGTTACCGCATAGAATAGCGAGCTGGGCAAAAACTCTCTAATAATGCATTTAAGATGAATCACTATTCAATATTTCTCTGACCTTAAATAAGAAGAAAACGTATTTCAATGAAATATCTTCCTATGAATAGCATAAATACTTTTTACTGAATTTATACTTGAAATTCTGCTTCGTGATTTGTATATGGAGGTTTGTCATATTCGAAAACCCTAACATTGTCTACAGAATTTTGAAATATATTGTAATATTTCCATGTTTTCTGACAATGCACCGCAGGTTCCTCTCAGTCACTAGTGATTACTGGCAATTGCAGTGTTTACACATATTTATTCTAATTGTGGAGTTTTATTTTGAAGCGATTTTTTTCCCTTATAATTTTTTATTTAAAATAGGTTTTTACGAATACGATAAACCTTCAAAATGTAAGTGTGTGTGTGTATATATATATAGCCGGACAGCATTCTGAAACTTGAAAAAACCAATACAAAATTCAGAAAGCTGTTTCTGTGAGAATAACAAGCCAAATTTTATCCTCACGTCATCAGCGGCATCTAGCGAAAAATTTAGATACTAAATTTTTTTTTTTTCAATATCTCATTTCTTTATACAAGATCTTCAGGCTAAGTTAGGACAGGAAAATCTTTTCCTCTTCCTCTCTAAAATTCATTAATAAAATTTCAAATAAAAATTTACTAAAAAAAATTTCTAGCAAATGTACCATAGCTGCTGTTGATATTTTTAAGTTTTTGTGGCAGTAGTAACTGCGGAGATGTATTACACAGGAATTCCTTATATACAAACATTGGAATTGAAATAAAAGAATAATTCTCTGAATAAGAAAATTTGTACCGATTTACATAATACAGATTTTATAAGAATACCTTGAATTACTGTGATTGTTATTTTGGCAGTATATATTTAATTATATATTTATTCTAATATTAATAAAACCCTTTAAGATACACTGAGAGGAAAAAAGAAGATATGGGGAAAAAGATGTTTCGTTTGCAATTTTAAATCCAAATTTGCGTCCAAACGTCTGAGATCGATGTAACTCAGAAGTTACATATTTCAGGAAGCTAAAATTTGAAAGGTAAGTTTTGGTTGCTGTAGGTAAGGTCATTATTGATTTCGGCAAATGTTCCACCCATAGTTAAGTTGAGCAAAAATATAAAAAAAAAACTACCAAAATGAAAGCCTCTCGCGGTAGGTAGAATCCTGAAAAGCTTACGATAGATAGACATCACTAATTGTAAGCTCATCACTAATATTGATTTTGAAAGGCTATAAAACTATAAACATTCGAGTTTCCATAATAATCTCGTTTAATTCCACTATTATTATAAAATAGTGAAAGTTTTACTATACAACCGGTTACGGATTCGAAGTTGTCACGCCTACTAGATTCTGGGCTTTTTTTCTGTTCTGAAACTAGTTACCTACAGGGTTACTATGTTGTTATTATGTTATTATTATATTAAGAGGTACGGGAACTCTCTTTCCAGAATGGAGCCTTAGAATTGAAATCGATTAAATACAATTACAATCACTTGAAAACCTTAAATTTTTAGCTCTCAGTTCTAGAAGACAAAAGTTGAGAATTCTAGAAGTTCTATAGAAGTAAAGAAGTTGAATTGGTCTAAAATAAATTAGAAGTTTTATAGAAATTGGGAAGTTTTGAATTTATTTGTAGGTGCTTTACTGGATTCCAACTTCCTAATGTGTCATGTGATGTCGGTGGTCAAAGCGCCGTAAAAGGACCATCACATTTGAATATGGACCCTTGTCTATTTAGAAATGCCGTTCCTGGTAAAACAGCAGTGGAGGCATCTTCCTTTCATCTCCTTTTATATGTTCCTAATGTCCACTTAAACGCACAGCTTGCACATCTGTAAACGTTAAACCGACAAAGTGTTTACAATCCAATGGCTTTGTAAAATGTAGTGAGACGTGCAGGGAATTTGAATGCTTTGGTTTACAACGCACTTAACATTTTCATAATGGAAAGCAGAGTTTGAACGAATCTTAACGTTAAGTATTTACCTAAATAGCTCAGTTGAGTTTTGAGTAATGAATTTCATTTTGAAGGCGACAAATGTTAAGAATTCTGAATTCCTGTTCTTTTAACGAATCAACACTGGATTCTTTAGTTAATACATGACTTTCAGACGCCATTTATTTTCAAGTCTTACTTTCTTGAGAGAGTGTTACCCTAATGCAGTGCTTCTCAACCAATTTGCGTTACAAAGCACCACATTTTCTTTCTAAAACCTTCTTTCTTTGAGGTGAATCTATATTACTAAAATATTTTATTTCTCTGTCTGTCTGTCTGTCTGGCGCAATGGTTGTGATCTCCAATATTCACAATGTTAGTGCAACAATGAAAAATGAGCATTGTTGAACTTCAAAATGTTGCCTTCTCTCTGTTAACAATGGCGCGCGCTATCAGATAATGAGTTCATTCAAATAGTAATAAAATATCAAAGGAATAAAATATTCAACAAAAAATCATAACCGCTTTCATTGGAATCGATTCTTCTTGGATTATCTCATACTTACCATCGTTGTATCATCGATAATCTCTATAAATCATATGTAATCTCTATTAATTCATCTATATCAACCGAATTCTTAACAATTAACTTCCATCTCAACATATCTCTTCTTCAAACATCTATATCGATCAATCCGTACACGGGGATGGCCTATTTATATTTTATAACTTTCATTGTTAGAACGTACACAGAATATGTTTTAAATCTCTGCTTGTCCAGAGTTTTTCATGCGTAGCATTTAGTTTAGAAGTGTCTGTGTGTGAAGCTGAATGTGTAAACTTTCAGAATTTTCTTATGATACACCTTTGAGAAGTTCTCCCTCAATGTTAGTTGCAGCAGAAAAATTATTCTTTTTATCTAACCTTTATGGACATGGAAAGATGAGAAAGTGAAGAAAAAAACACCTAATAAATAAGATGAAATCTGATTTTGGAGTTAAAATTTTGTTGGAAAGTTTTCAAGTCTAAGAAAGGGTTAAGAATTAACCAAAAGTCGAATCTGCATCATAATATTCAAATTTCTTCTTATCATATATTAAAAATGCACACAATAAAACTTACAACTTCTTTACTTCCCATTCTATATTTCGTCCTTACGATAGGACTTCCTCCGGAATCTCAAAATGTTACAAATCTATATATATAAAAATGAATGTATCTTTCTTTCTTTCTTTCTTTCTTTCTTTCTTTCTTTCTTTCTTTCTTTGTCTGTCCTTTATACACTCTTAGGCCCTTTGACCTATCTGGACCAAACTTTGCAGAATTACTCTTTAGGACCCTGCGCAAAAGATAGGCTACCTTAGAACCCGGACCCACCCCCCAAAAGGGGTTGAAAAGGGGTAAAAGCCCTGAAAAATCCAATATCCACCTGGTGGTTAAAATAAGAACTACAAAAATATTGTGTAAAGTGAAAAATTCGCTCTCCTATGGGGGGCAGGGACACCACACTTGGGTGGGAGGAAGCCAACACAAAGGCTGAAGTGTCCCACCCCGACCGACACCGGGACCTTATATTTAGGGTCCCTTCTCGGGCCCCCAAGTCAATTGCAAATAAGGAAAAATTCGCTCTCCTATTTGGGGCAGGGACACCACACTTGGGTGGGAAGAAGCCAACACAAAGGCTGAAGTGTCCCACCCCCGACCGACACCGGGACCTTATATTTAGGGCCCCTTCTCGGGCCCCCTAAGTCAATTGCAAAAAAGGGAAAAATTCGCTCTCCTATTTGGGGCAGGGACACCACACTTGGGTGGGGGGATGCGACACAAGGGCCTAAGTGTCCCACCCCCGATCGACATCGAGACCTTATATTTAGGGCCCTTTCTCGGCCCCCCCCCCCAAGTCAATTGCAAAAAGGGAAAACTTCACTCTCCTACGGGGGCAGGGACACCACACTTGGGTGGGGGGATGGCGACACAAGGACCTAAGTGTCCCACCCCCGATCGACACCGGGACCTTATATTAGGGCCCCTTCTCGGGGTCCCTAAGTCAATTGGAAAAAGAGAAAAATTCGCTCTCCTATGGGGGACAGGTCCACCACACTTGGGTGGGGATGGCGACACAAGGGCCTAAGTGTCCCACCCCCGATCGACATCGGGACCTTATATTTACGGCCCCTTCTCACGAGCCCTTTCTGTCTTTGAGTGGCATTGCAACGCATGCCGGGTACAGCTAGTTATTAAATAAAGAAGAAAATAAGACAGAGAAAACTTTCCTCTTCTCATTTAACAGAAAATATAATAACAAAGTAAACTGTAACAATTATATCA
>JAFIDM010000006.1:32386507-32437683 GCA_023159025.1 Thereuonema tuberculata | reverse complement strand
TCTTCACATTTTCCAATTTCCCTTTTCTATTCATTGTCCTCACATTCCATGTTCCTATTCTCAGTCCTGTTATCCTTTTAGCCTCCCCACTCTTTCTTGTCACATTGCACAGTTTTCCTGGGATAGTGCCCACCCGGAGATCTGAATGTGAGCATAGGTCAAATACAACTCCAAATACATCTCCAGTTGGTCCTAGGATTCACTCGGCTCTGATGAATGGGTGTCAGATTTCTTTGCCGGGAGTTAAAGAGGGTGGCCGTTTCCTGACCCATCTTCAACTTAATCCCTTTGGTCAGGCAACACCGGGAGCCTTACCTCCCGTGACGTCAACGACCACAGAGGCCTCTAGTGGGAAATTTTCACCTTTTTTTTTTTATGTAGAATATTGTTCTGAAACACGAACGAAGCCCAACTGTTAACTTTCCTGTAGAACTCCCGTGTTCCACAGGATAATCAAGTGAAGGGCTTCTGAATTAAATGACTTCAATCGTTTACTGACAATAGGGGATTGATTCCAGGCTCCCCGCGATTACCAAAATCCCAGGATGCTCAAGTCCCTTTTATAAAATGTCGTAAGATTTTCATATAACCTGCACACATCCTCCCGCATACTTTAAATCATCTCTAGATTACTTATAATATCTATTACAATTTTTTTTTCCAATGCTTTAAATTTTTATCTTTATTTTTTCTTTCATGTAAAACTTGAAATTTATTTATTTCGTCCCTTGTTTCTTCTCGACGGAATCCCCTTTAAGGCAACTGTGCTGTCAAAATTATAACAGATACATACTGTTGTTGTAAATATTTTTATATGCAATAAATTATTATTGTTATTAAAAAAAAACAATGTAAATGCCAAGTGCCTAGTGGTGATAATAATGTTTAGGGAATGTTGTTTAGGGAATAATGTCAAGAAAAAAAAGCTGTACACGTTCAGTACAGACGCAACCATCGTCCGCTTAACTTCATAGTACACTAAGCAACAATCTTTCTTTCTTCAACACTTATAGATATTGTAAGTATATTTACAATAAACAACAATGGGTGAGACCAAGTTGTTTACCAAGTGACATCCTGGAACACCTGTTTCAAGCTCTTTGACGATCATCATTGGTAACTGCTCCTGGCTGATGATCGCCAATGAGCGTGAAACAGGTGTTTCAGGATGTCACTTGGTAAACAGTTTGGTCTTACCCATTGTTGAGAAATAAGTAGAATAAAACACAGAATATTTAAAAAGTACAACTACATACAGAAAATATTTAATTATAAATAAAGAAATTTTCTCTCTCTCTCTCATACGAGAAGCGACGAGAAGTTGTGCATTGTATGTATTTCTTGTTTAACAATTAATCCTTACAAGCTAAGCGATCGCTAGCGGGGATTAATTGATTGGCCTTTTTATTCTTTATTTAGGTTTTGGTGTTTTTTTAATGTGAAAGGCCGTTGTGGTGTTTGTTTTTGTTTTCTTAATATGTTTTCTGAGTTCACTGAGATATAAGATACTGGGCGGATCCAACTGACGAAGGTCAGGAAAGATCCATCTTGGATTCCCGGTATCACAATTTCAAAAAAACAGATCCGTGAACTCTCAGTCTGGTGCGTTTTTCTTTTATTTCTCATAGAATTGAATTATCTTAATTGGTGCGTTGTTAATAAGATAATCAACATGAACACTCCCAGAAGGGACTTTTTTGTCTTTTTTATCTTTTTGATTATCCAAAGTCAATGGTTGGAGATTTTTTTTGTTACTTTTTTTTTATTATTACTTTGCAAAATTCTATTCGTGTTATTTACTCTCAAACGGAAATCTTGAACCCGACTAAACATTTTCCAAGAACGTCTATTGACGTACAGGGTTTAGAATTACGAAGAATGGTGTAATTGAGAGAAAGATGTCTTCTAAGAAATAATTTGTTTAAATCCCATTCTTCAGATCATCTTTGGTTGTTCACAAAAATACTGTTTATTGAGTTGGAAAAGGATTTGGTTGAAAACAAAAGTATTATGTGACAACAGCATTGGAATAATGTTAATGCATTGTTATTATTGTTATTATCATCACTAACGTACGACCCGTCCAGAAGTGGGAGGAATTTTAGCAATTGATTCAAGGAATAAGGTAAAATCGTTGAGTTATCAACAAAATCGTTCAAAGTTTTGACAAAATCTAAATATATTTTCAATGACTTTCAGAATTTTTAAAATTAACAATTCTGGCATTAAAAAAAATGTAGATATTTGATATTTGACTATTTTTCGGTTGGGGGGAGAATATAGCAACTATTCATCTCTTTCCTTTCTTAAAATAATAATCATTATTGGTTATTATTTTAATCTCAAACACATTTTCTCAAAAATAGGTTTAACACATAAATTCTGTAGATTTTCGGACTGCCATATTGTATCCGCCATTTTGAATTTTTGAAAATTCTCATCAAATTCTCTGTCTCCAGTTTCATCAATTTCTTAATCCTGAAACCTCAAATAACGATTGCCATCTAAATTAAACCGAGCTGAAAATCCGTTAAATTTCGGTTGCCCTTTTGCTCGTAGTCTGGTTTTGATAGTATCAGTTCAGTAGTTCCTCTACAAAATCCCCAAATTTCAAATTTTGTGGATGGCAAGAAACTCAGTTTCTTCTTCCAATTTTATGTATTGGGAGGGATGTAAGTTGTGATGTGTTTTTGTTTGTTTTTTGTTTTTTTTAGCCACCCAGTACGGAGGACCTACTAAGGTGTGTGTGTAGGGGGAGCGTGCTTGTGTTTGTGTGAAGCCTTCACACCTAAACCGGCAATCGAAGCCTCATGAATCATAGACTCCTTGGACTCCTCATGGCCTTGAGATTTGGGGGAAAATCCGACTTCCTGTCCAGGCCACTTTCGATTTTAGATGGCCACTTACCTCAGGAAAATAGTGGTAATTAGACAAAGTGGGGTTCGTTGTACTGAATCGACTATTCGAACGAATATGATCCTCTCATACAATGTGGGCACTTACTCAGAGTCGCCCGAATAACGCAAAATGAGGGTCTAGACATACTAAATGAACACAGTGCGGGCATCGCTTCAATCGGGAATGAACTGGCAGCAGCAGCAACTCTCTGCAGCAAACCCGTTTGTACGCCAATGGTGTACCGAGGAGGGCGTGATCATGTACTTGACCCTCGAATTACGACGGCTTGAATAAATGAGTTTTGCGCGCAATCAATAGCAGTGTCACTTTTAACAATTCTGAAAGATTGCAAACTGTAAACGAGGGTAGCTTTATTTCGTTTATAACGACAAAACAGTCATTTAACTTATAAAATACAAATAACTCACAATAACTCCTTCTTCCACTTAAAACATCTTTAATCAATATTTCTACTTCTTTAGCAGAAGTCTTCTTCAGGAAAAAACTACAGAAAGCGTAGAGAAAACCTAAAATTTACCTCTACACTTAAAAAAGAATTCAAAGCATAAACAATCATAGAATCATTCATGACACAAACATTCTTGAACAACAAAACCATTAAATCTCATACAAATCTTCTTTTTCCATGATTGTGTGTGTATATATAAATTTGTTAAGGAAGAATTGTATAAGAATTCGTGATTGTTATATGTTGCATGAATTTATTTGTTTAACGAAAGATTGTATGAGATTTAATGGTTTTGTTGTTCAAGAAAGTTTGTGTCATGAATGATTCCATGATTGTTTGTGTTTTGAATTCTTTTTTAAGTGTAGAGGTAAATTTTAGGTTTTCTCTACACTTTCTGTAGTTTTTTCCTGAAGAAGACTTCTGCTAAAGAAGTAGAAATATTGATTAAAGATGTTTTAAGTAGAAGAAGGAGTTATTATGAGTTATTTGTAGTTATTTAAATTAAAGAAGAATTTTTGATTTTTCATTAGTCATTTGACTTGTTTCGGGATTGAAATGGGAAAATGGAGGGTAAAAAAAAAACCAACTAAAAACCTCTTTACTTTCTTTTGTCGTCTTTGAAAGGGTCGTTCTTCGATTTGTAACAAAACTTTAGAAATAAAGCTTATTGTTGTTTACGCTACTACAATAGGAAAGATTAACATTAAATTAAAATACTCTACGTCGCCATCTTAGCCTCGCTTTCAAATGAAGACGAGATTTAGAGGCGAAAATGCTCTTCTGTTTTGCAATTTATAGTTTTATAAGATTTCTTAAATAGGAATTAAGTTACAATTATGCCTAATTTTTATACGTTTTCTGATACTAAATAAAACCTAAAAAAAAAAATATTTAATCAATTATTAAATAAAAATTATATTAAAAAAAACCCTTCGAATAGAAATCAGCCATTGCGCATGCTTTGTTGTTTCACTACAATAACTTGAATGTATTCTTTATTTCCAGCGAATGTAAGTGTAGCACTTATCTCTTTAAGTACAGTCGTACGTTTCGACTAAGTACGAAGTCTGCTCCTCAAACTTGTAAGGGGGTCTCGGTTATTCTCACTTTTCCTTAACAGTTCGGTCCAAAAAAAAAAAAAGCTGCCTAAAATTTTAAGCTAGATGAATAAAAAGTAGTTGGTAAAGGGTCTATCCATCAGAAAGATAGAACTCATCTTTAGCAAGAGTTCATCCACCCGCAAGACGCGAGCGGAGACATCATAAAAGCTCGTGGCATGGCCGAGACCGTTTTCTTCCAGTCTCGGATTTATTCCGTCGTTTTGCAATTTATAGGGCCTTGCGTATTCTCAAGGCCATCTCATCGCTCACTAGATAATGGAAACACTATTGCGAGTCAGTGACGGTAGAGGGAGCCACAAGGACATGTCTCTGGTGCAAAGTCATTCTTCCTAAGCGTCTTTTTTTCATATTCTTTTATGTTCTTCTTTTTTTCAGAAATGGATAATTTGAGTAAATTATACCAGCAACAAACGATTAATCAATTTGGACAGAAACTGATTAGGGGATTTCTATTTATAATTAATTATTAACTAACCAATTAATAGGATTGTAAATATCTTTCGAGAAAGCGAAGGCAAAAAAATTATTTTCTTTAACATCAAAGATCAAACAATGTTCATTTATTTTCTCAAGGGCCGATTTGGATGCGGGTTTCAATACAAAATTAGGTCCGTGGCCCAATTATCTGCCTAAAACAACGAAAACTTACCACTTCATTGTATTCTTTTTGTCATTCGTTTTCACGAATATGTTTATAATTTTTTTAAATTAACCAGGCCATCCCGTCTACACGCGCTTGTTTTTCTATATTACATAGAATTACAGAATTTTAAATATTGCAACGTTTCGGCAATTATAGTTCTAATTGTCATTTTGGAATTACAAATAAACAGACGGATCGGAAATAAATAAACAATCTTGAGATTCAAAAAAAAAAAGGTTGAATTCATTTATTATTGATGGGGGGAAGGGGAAGGAAACATAAGTCGAAAAACAACATAAAGTGAGTCGTAGTCCCCCGTGGCCTAATGGATAAGACGTCTGACTTCGGATCAGAAGGTTGCAGGTTCGAGTCCCGTCGTGGACGTTTTATTGTAAAAAAATTTTCTATTTTCCATTCTCAAAGGAAATTGCGCCAGACAAGACTGAGCAATAAAAGATTTTAGTAATCTAGATTATAATTTTCTGTAAATCAGATTTCCTGTTGTCGAACTAATTTAGGCGCGGAAAATTGCGTAAAACGGCCTTGAATAGCAGGCGCATGCGCAAAGGGAAATTTATCGGTATAGAATAAATTTGTTTTCGATTTCTCTGTGTTTAGAAACGTCATACACAAATGCAACAACGCTATCCTTTGCTAATTTCAAGAATTCTATTTATTTTGTTGAAATAGTTGCTTTTATTCCAAACATTTCTGTAGTTGCTTACAGTGTTGGTCTTATTGGTTACTTCGCGTGAAATACACAAGATAAAAAAAATTAAAATGTGATATAATAAAAGGCCTTGAACTTGTCTTCCTTTTTGCTTCCATTTTGTTTCTCACTTCATATCTCTTTCCTTTGTTTACATGTTTTGTTCCCCATTTTTATCCTCAGGGTTTATCGTTTTAAGGTTTATCATTTAACTATTTTTAATCCTTTTGATGTTTCAGTGACTAATTAATAACAGTCGAAGCAAGTTCCTGATAGAACGTAGAATCTACCTCCTTAACTGTTACTTTTTTTGTTGTTGTTCGTTGGCTTACATTTGTTTGTTTGTTTGTTTCTCAATCGCTGAGATAACATAGATTGCGATGCATTGTTGGACGGAAAAATCAAATTCTTTGTTTGCCCTTCAGTGAGAGTTAATTGTTTCGCTTCTAAAGGTTTTTCAGCTGTTATTTCGAGCAGATCTCTGCACACCGATCCACAAGGAGAAAGTTTCGAACACAAAAGACTTATCGTTTGCTGTCCCTAAATAGGCAAACCAGCGGTTGTTATATAATTTTTGTTTAGATATGACGAAATTGCATCAGAGCATACATCGGGAAGGCTTATTTATTATGACAATTTCGGTCTCGTGAGATCTGTATCAGTGGGTGAGAGCGAGTGTTTATTAGGTGACTTTCTGTAACAGCTGTTTCATGCTCTTTGGCGCTCGTCAGCTACGAGTAGTCACCAGTAACCAGTAACAGTGAGGTCTCGGTACAGAGAATAAAAGGAACAATCGTGAGCATCAATGCGGAGCCTCCGAAACTAAAACAAGCAATAATAAATTCACACACAAAAAAAATAGGTGACTAAATTTCTATTATCCTACGTATCGAGACCTCTCTGTTTACTGGTGACTATTCTAGCTGACGATCGCCGAAGAGCGTGAAACATCTGTTCCAAACAAGATAGGTTAACAAAAAAATCTCTTGACATTAATCCTTGCTGTTTTATTGGTGACTATTCGCAGCTGATGATCTTCAAACAGCTGTTCTTTGATATCACACAGTAAACACTGGACCTATGAACTTTTATTTCTATGAGCTTTTTATTCTTTTAATGCGGAAGGCTGGCACATGAAATTTTTCACCAATCATTTTTTTTTTTTTTTGGTGGATTTTTTTGGTGGTGGTGGATTGTTGCTTGTTTTTGTTTTATAGGTTCCACATTGACTCCCATTATTGATCCACTATCTCCATTTTGATGTATTTTTGTATTATTTACTATTGTCAATTATTTTTGCATTATCTTGATCAGGGCTACTGTTAATACTTATTAATATCAATTATTTCAAATCAAGTTTTTTTGTTGTTGTTTCTTTTTACCATCTATAACGTATTTTCAAAGAATATTACAAATATGGGACGGATATCCCTATCTGAACAAAGAATGTATATATATTTCCACTTTTTGACGATTTTTTTCCTATTTATCTTCAAAACCTTATACTCACGTTGTTTTTAGAGCGTTTGCCACAAAATTTTTAGATCCTTTTAGGACATTGGTTTAACTACAAATAATTAACAAAAAAAGTCGAAATCTGTTCACGAGTTTTTAGGGAACGGGCTTTAGAAGAGGTGACCTCAAAGTTGTGACGTGGATAGCGGCCGTACATTTTGAGCTTTTAAGCTAAAACTTTTGTGGGTGTAGGTACCCTTAAGGACTCTGCTGTTATTATATTTCAACCAAATCGGATTACCCGTTCCAAAATGGCGGCCAACAGAAATTTCCACTTTTTGACGTTTTTCCATCTTCAAAACCTTGAGCTTTTAGGGCATTGGTTTAACTACAAATAAGTAACAAAAAAGTCGACACATCTCTTCACTTGTTTTTAGGATGGGCAGGGCTGAGAAGTCGGGTGTGATCTCAAGTTGTAAAAGCAGTTTTTAAACATTTTTCACCTTGGGAAATACACTTACCGCGATGGATGCGCGGCAGAGATATGTATTAGTATTATTAATAAAAACTTTCTGCTTTTGTTCCTGTAGAAACGTGCGATTCCCATAAAGATGTAGAAATTTCTTCAGAAGTGCATTGAAACAAAACAATTGACTCAGACTGACATCCCTCGATCAAATTCTAACAGTGCACCAAGGTCCATTTTGGATCCATTTTAATTTTGGTGGATGTGTTGGATTTGCTTAAAATTAATTGAAGATTAACAGTTTTGGATAAATGAAACATTATATGTTACAAATCCATATTTCTTCTTCAAGTCTCCTCTTCTTCTTAGCATAATTCTAAATAAACACTTCTTCTACACCTCATAATATATTAAAAAATATATTTAATACTATAACGAATTTTCGGAAATTGGCGTAAGAAATGGTGACAAAAATGCATGAATAATAACAAAAAAATTGTAATAATTGAAGAATTTCAACAATTAGGAAATAACGTTTATTGTAATAATAATGAATGATTGTAGATATTAATGGTATAATAGGGTTGTTGATAACTACGTATGAGAACTGAAAAAATATCACCTGGAAATGTATTGTTTTGTTAAACAAACTTGAAGAAGGAAGTAAAATTCTTCCGAAAATTCGTTGTAGTATTAAATATATTTTTTAATATATTATAAGGTGTAGAAGTGTTTATTTAAATGAAACATTGGAAGACAGACTATATATATTTGACGTATATCAATTTAGAAAAAAACGTAGATTTCTTTTCCCTTGAATTTTTTTTTCTTAAAATTTAATAGTACAGGAAAAATTAAAAAAAAAAAAAAAAAACACAAAAAAAAAATCGCAGCATTGTAATTAAAATATAAATTAAAATAGGCTTTAATTTCCTTCTAGATTTTTCTTGTTTATTTGATTATGAAAATGCTGTGTTGAGATCAATTTCAGCTTTAATTATTTGGAAGAGGTTTTGAAGCACGATCTGAACTGGAGCGCCTCCACACCAGCAGCCTTCCGATATGAAACTTCTAAAGTTCCTGAAATCACCTACAAAGATGAAAGTTGGGGGTGCATCCGTTATCAGAAAATGAACTTCAGAAATTAGTCTTCTCTGGTGATAGGGAACCGATGACTGGATAAAGTTTGAACGAACGGGAAAAAAAAAAAAAAAGAATGGTTTCCAACCAAATTGGCTGGTTGGTGTTGATTACCCATTTTGCTGATAGGTGGCAGCAACGACCACAGATGGCTTTGAAAGCATTCGCGATCCTAATAAATCTTGGTTGCCGAAGTTTTTTATATCCTCATTTAAAATCCTCAGAGAAGAATTTATGGTAAAAGTGCGGTAGACAGCCCCCCCCCCCTTCCCAAGAGAGAAAATCAAAGATTTTCATAATTAAAAAACTTCGTTATGAATTCACAGAATTATATGAATTGTTTTATTTGTGAATTTGGGGAGACAAATAATTTTTTTTTTTGTTTTTCTTGTTTATTTATGGGATTAAAAGAAAAACACAAGAAATACAGAAGCATGAATTTCGATGAAGATTGTTATTTGAATTTGACTCATTAATCCACCCCCAACACATTATTTTCATTGAACAAATTAATTGGATATTAAATGTTGAAAAGTATAACCTTATAATTTATTAATATTTACATGAAGATTATATTATTCGGAAATAATCCTCTATTCGGAAGATTTCTAAAAGGTAATGCTCTAATCGTTTAAATAATAAGGATTCATAATGCATTATATACGCTGACGGTGGCACCACCATTGTCGTTTTAAATAGGCTTATTTTCACACTTTTTTTTTTTATTAGCTCGCTTTCTTCTCTTGTATGTTTTTCCGGTACAAATTTTGCAATCATCCTATTAATAGGCAAAAGTTGTACGGATCTTTGTAAATTTGTAATTTGAAATAACCAATCATAGTGCAGCGTTGGAACACGTCAGACATGACGTCACGCCCATGTTTAAACATGGCGTCTCGAATATTCTTCCCACTTCACAACGACGGATCGCGATTACACAATTATTATCAGCATATTGGAATTTTCTTTCCCACATAAATGAAGTTTACATTGAAATGTGTGGAAGTAATTAAAATATGGTACTTTCATTTTGTTTTATTTCACGTTTGTTAATGATATGATATGAATGTTTTGTTTCTGATATCATGTGTAAAAGCGTTGTTATGCAGTTTTAACGTGATCTCTCACTAGTTGGCGCTGTGAGATGGAACATGGTTGTTCTGCTCATGTAAAGCAATATGATGTCGGGCTGAAGTCAGAGGCACTCGAAGATAATGTTAGAAACCTCTGATGTTTGCCATGAATTTGGCAATGTGATTTGCACTTGTCCGATAGCGGGAGAATAGATGTACGATTCATCCATTTTCATCAACGGCTTGGGATACAAATTGAAGTAGGCTTCGGCAGACATGTGTAGGCCTATCTGGGAATCTCGGTAAGCCGGCTAATCAACAAGTCCAATCAGATGCCAGCATCAAATTAGAGTTATACAATTTGGGCCGATAATTGTATATTGGAGAGAGCTTTACTGGTAATATCGTCAAGCGTCCTGAACACCTTTTTCTCTTGGTCGAATACTGAAAGTTGAATCGACAGACATGGAGATGGTTCGAACGCCGTTATGCCTTACGTTGCCAAGGGATGAAATTCATGTTATCATCATAGAACTTCACTGATAAGGTAGGAAGATTTGAGTTATCTTTCACGTCGGATTATCAACGAGTGAAGAACTGGCATTTTGAGCATAATAAAGAGACAATCTAGAAAGTCGAATAAGATATGTTCGAATTATTGTATTAATAGTAATATGTCATATATTGTAATGTAAAAGCTAATCTAATCACAAGGAATTAGTGATTATTTAATGGATTCATTTTAAGAGAGCTTTAGATAAGTTATAAAGTTAACTTATTGTTATTAATGTCACAGCGTTCAATATAATGAAATGAGTAATTTGATGTGACACTAATGTATGTCAATTAATTTATTTCTGAGTTTTAAGATTCACATTGTAATCTTAATTTAAGATAATGTCCTCAGTGTTTAATTGAATAATAATTAAGCTCAATGATATTATGAATATTTAGTTTAAAGAATTCATACTCAGATGAAAGACTAAGTATAGAATGAATTCCAGATTTTTATTCTGATAAGTTCGATCGAACATATGTTGTATCTGATATTAGAACATACATTATAGATACTTGTTGATTTCAATTATTTAATTGAATATAGCGTTAATTGAACGAATAGTATTTGATATGTGTAATTGACTTATGCTTATTTGAATTCAAAGTTAATGAATTCTCGTAGCAACTATTACTTAATAATTTCTCTAGTTAGAGATGTGTTATGATTACTAGTTTTAGACAAGTATCTTGTTAAATAAATTATGTCTAGTATTTTGATGTCAGAATGTTTCTTTTGTGAATATCAAGGTTAATCATTTACTCGCTCTGCGATCATATTCATCTAGATTTCTATTATGATTAATTACTTTAAATTTTGACCGAGTTCCAACATTCGATCATTTATTAGTTAATTTAATCGTAGTAGTTATCTAAAAAATGCATGAAGTTCATGCGTCAAAATTTATCATAGTTGTAAAACCTCGGTTTTTACATAATTTCGGCTGTATAGCCACTCGCTCACTACCCAACAAGTAGAGGACAATGACGAAGCACGTGCCGTCATTGTTGTCCAGACAGGATGATTGGTATTGGCTGTTCGACATTCGTTATTGTTATTGTTGAAACTGGTAAATCAATTTTTTATTTTATTTTATTTTAACAATATCTGGCTTAATCATTCAAATTATATGTGGGCTGTTGCGGAAGTCATGGCTTTTAAAAAATGAACTTAGCACATCTTTTTCAATCTTGTATTTTTCAAAAATTTCAGGGTATTTCAAAAATGTGGCATTTGTTTTACTTCCGTTAATATTGCCTCAATTTCGACGAGCCTATTCTTTTAGGGCAGCAGGTTGCCATTATGTTTCATAATGAGAAACCGCAGCGCTGGCTACTACGAAAGTGGTAAATCATTTTTTTTCTTTTATTGTAACAATATTATAATATTATTTTAACAATAAGCCGATATTCAAATTATTTATGGGCTGTTGTGGAAGTCATGGCTTCTAAAAAAAATTAGCTTAGAACATCTTTTTCAATCTTGTGTTTTTCGAAAATGTGGAATTTTTTTTTAACTTCCGTGAATATTTCTCGGATCGCAACTAGTTGATTTTAAACTAACTTCCCGATGAGCTAGCGACTTGAAACTTTAAACTTAGCTCAGAAATGGATGAAAATGCAATAATGACTCGCTTTCTTGTCTGTCTGTTCGTTAGGGAACCCTAATTCTTCAGATAACAGGTCGGTGCCGCACGGCTCGTCTGCTGTAAGTGTTTCTGCAAATGGCCGCATGGCGCTGAGTTGCCGTGCATTGCAAGGCAGCAGCTTTTTTCTTTTAACATTAACACGTTTTTATTGTGTTTAAAATTTAAAGTCGTGTTAAAAGTTTAAAATCGATTGAAAAATTTCATACACACAAGACTAAAAAGCAGAAAATAATTATTTAAAAAAAATATTTTTTTAATAAACCACGTTTTTAAGACGGATTAAAAGTATAAAATAATTAGTATAAAAAGTATAATAAAAAACGTGGGGCGCAAGATAATACACACTCCGTCCATACCATCTCAATTATCTATTGCAATAGATAATTTTCGTTAAAGTTTTTATATTTTTTAGTCCGTCTTAAAAATGTGTATATTAAAAAAAATATTTTTTAAATAATTATTATATTTTCTGTGTTAAAGTGAGTTAGTGTAATAATATTTCAAAAGAAAATAATTAGAGATAATAACTTTAAAAATTTTCTGTAAAGTCAAGAAATATTTAAAAATAACATATACCGTATTATGTTAGTTAATTAATCTTACACAGGACGTTCTCAAATACATTCAAGCCTTCAAACGTAGAAATAAAATGATACTATAATCTATTGTTTTTCAATCATTTTATTGAGTTTTAATGATAAAAATGTAAGGGAAAAATTAATTCAAGATCACATTTTGAATTTTCTTACAATTGTTTGCATTTATTTTTGAGATTATTAACATTTTCACAACTGTTATCCATTCACAGTCATTTTGACGTTATTACATATTTGGACGTTGAGTCACGTGCTTGTAAATATTTTCCCACGAGAAGTTGTCGTAGAAAAGGAAAAAAAAAAAAAAAAGTGTTTTAAACAAATGTATGAAATCATAAAGTGATTAAGTATGCCGACGAGTTCTTATTAGGGTGGAATGAGTTTATAATGAGCTTTATAAATCTTTTTATCTAAAATTCCGGGAGGGGAGGGGGGCGTTGAGGGTCTCCCCTGCCAAAAGAACTCTGTGGCGAAATCCTCGCTTTCGCAGCGTTATAACTTACCATCGTGTCAGAAAGATTTAAGGATACTAAATCATTCTTTCTTCTTTCCCTCCTACTCTTCCTTTATCCCGACCTTCCCCAACCCACCCCTCTTTTTTTTTAAGACCCTCTCCACTGGATGCTTCTAGAAGTCTCACCGTGGAAGATTAAAGCGTATGACCTCAGGCAGTTCACTCGTGCTCATCCTTCATTTCGTTACCAAAAACTCTTTATTTTGTATCATAAATCGTGTACATATTTATAAACTTCAGCCCTTGTCAGAACTTTTCGAGTATTTACTCTTGCGACTGTGGGAGATGATTTCTGATCTCCGTGTTTTGATATTTCGGCAGATTTGGAGTTTATTAGAATGATTGTCCTTATGGTAAAATCAGTCCGTAATTTCCAGTTTCGGTTGAAGCAGTGGTTCGTGAAAGATCGATGTTTTTCCAGTAACTTAACAAAAAAACAATGGCTTGAAGGTGTTGGGTTACAATCAAAAATGAAAAAGAAAAAAAGAAAGAAACAAAGCTTCTATTAGTGTAGTTTAAAAAAAAAAGCCAGACACACAATAATTAAAAAACATAAAAACACATTAAAATCTCGACCAGGTTTCGATCGGACCTGCCGATATTCCAACAAGATACAAACTGCTTATAACAAAAAATTGACACCAGAGGACGTTGGGGGACAAATATTTGCATTCATTTGTCATAGGTTCAATTTTTTATAATAAGAGGTTGTATCTTGTTGGAATTTCACTTGAAAACGATCGGCAGGTAGGATCGAAACCTGGTCGAGATTTTAATGTGTTTTTATGTTTTTTAATTATTGTGTGTCTGACCTTTTTTTAAAACTACACCATTAATTTCACACACGTTAAATTTCTACATCTAAAGCTTCTATTATGTGCACAAAAACACATCTTTCATTTTATTTTCCTATAGTTTTGTATTTCTTTAAACCTTCTGGTTTAAATATTGTCATATCTAATTATTTCCTGCGAAAGGTTATTTCATCCAGGATTCGCCATTTTTATTTTGCTTGGTCATTCATCTGTTGCCATTGTTTGAACTTTCTGCAGCGTTAAGGTCCTGACTCAAGCGTTTAATTTTTAAAATATTCTGTAATTAATTAAATTAAAATTCAAAAACAGTTAATGTTTGGGTGTTTACAAGGTATTACTCGGTATTTTCAACTCAAAAAATTTGTCGAAATAATAAAAAATTGGTAAAATAATGTTTTGTATTTAAAATACTCATTATTGCTGCAACAGTTAATTTTTAAAGAAATAATTAAATCTCACACAATTAAAAAAAAAAAAAAACACTATTTTTATTTTTTTTTAAATTAACTATTGCACTATTTAATAATAAACATTTTAAATATAAATCATTATTTTACAATTTTTTTATCAATTCAGATTTTCGCCAAGGATTTTTGAGTTGAAAATACCGAGAAATATCTCGAAAACACCCAAAAAATTGACTGTTTTTGAATTTTAAATTGCAGAACATTTTGAAAATTAAAACAAGAAAATAGTAATCCCAGATGCTTCACAAGTTCTTTTTTAAATTTTCAGAATTTTAGTTGCAATGGAAAAAGAAATACAGTATATAAAAGAAATAAAAGGTTGCCTGCAGTTGCTTGAATCAGAATCTGAAAGGACTTCACTACAATGCCTCTAACAAAATCGTCCCCGATCAAAGTTTACAATGGGATTATTATCCGCGGATATACAATATCGTGAATGTTTTTGTTTGCAGCTTTTATTAAGCCAATCTACAGTTCTTTGTTTTTAACAACATAATATTTTAATTTTTTTCTACAGCTTCAAATTTTAAAACAGCTTAAAATTAGAAGGATTTGTGAAGTCATGTAAAGTATATGTGATATCTGCGGAAACAAAGCGATGTAATACCAGTTCAATTCGGTACTTATGTTTCCCAGACTCACGTATACTTTGCTTTGGAACCGTACCCCCAAGTGCCAATGTTTGCTTCCAAGTTACATACATTTTCTGTACGATGTATATGTATCGCGTAACTAGTACTTACGTACAATTCGTCAGATCGTTTTCAGAGACAGTTTGTGTTTTGCTGTTTCTATTTGTGTAATTACAGTGTTTATGATTTTTATGTTAGTAAAATTAGTCTTGCGATTAAATTAGAAACTAAAATGTACTAATACAGTTCATAGGAGTTAAGGCAAAAGTTGTAAGGGTTCACGTACATTAGCCTCTCGTTCTTTTATATCTCAGTTCCGCAGTTACGTACGCGTTTAACAAGCACAATGCGTTACCTGCATTGAGAGGTGAAAAAAATGTAATGCTTTCAACTTAGGACACCCTCCATAACCTAATCTGTCGTAAGACAGGGAAATGTCTGTTTGATCTTTATGCTTCACAGGTAACATAACTGTTTCTTTATAATCCATTAATTGTTTTCCATGAATTAAAGATTTAAATTTCAGCTAAAATATATTAATAATTAACAAATTTCAAAAATATAATCATTAAGTCTTATATTCATGATTCTGAATTAAAAACAATATGTTCAATCTAAAACATTACGACAATTTCAAAATATCGTGAAGTAAAAAGAAATTACAGTGAAAATCTTTTTAATGTTGGCTTTGAATCACTTGTACAATTCGTGTAATTTATAAATTCAACTAATTTCATAAATTTGCTTTCGTTGCTGATCTTCTCAAAATTAGAAAAAAAATTGATAAATATTAAGCATTTCTGTGATTTTTCGTTGGATTTATTTACAATTCAATTAGAAATTTATATAAATAAATGCATAAAAATTATTTTAATGTCAATTTTATTCACTTGAAATTCATTTTTTCACTGTACATTTTATTTTTAAATTAGATGTCCTTGAAAATATGTTAAAAAAATCAAAGCTTTTAATATTATCAATGAAATTTGTTAAATGTACTTAATGTTATGAGGTGTACGAATTTCATTTAAATTCTCCTTTTTTTAATTCTTTGCAGTATATATTATTTACTCAATTTGCCAGGGGAATTTTCAAAGCTTGAAGCGTCACAAGCTTTGCTTCGATGAATCCGAAACTGAAAGTACGGCGCTTCTCGAAATCAAATCTTACAAAACGCGATAGTTAATGTTTGCGTTAATACAGTCAGACGTGGTGAAAGATGGCTTTAAAATACAGTAGAATTCAAATACTAAACCAACCAATTACAAATATTTTGAAGATTTCTTTAATATTTCAGTTTTACTTAAAGCTATTAGAAAATTTGCTATTATAATCAGTGATGTAATCCATTAGAATGTTATCGTGAATTACATTTGGACTGGTTATTTGCAAACGACCTTCCGTCACTTTCCCGAGAAAGAATTGTTTTATCTTTCACTTCTTTCTTCTTCATTCCAATTTTTGTTTCATCAAATTTATGCATTTTAACTTAGTAATTTACAATTAGTAAATTCATTTCTTCAATGATTACGTAAAATTGTATCAGGTATGGTTTTGAAAAAAATTCACTTTCCAAGTATTTTTAATTTTTAATTTTGGAGAAATTCAAGTAAATTGTTTTCTATGTTTCTTCTTTTAAAAGCTACAGAAGTGAATCAATTTCAGTGAGTTTTGTAAAGTTTTGCGTGAGCAGATTTTCTAAACAAAGAAATGCCAGGAATAATAGCAATTACGAAATCATTAGTTTGTATAAGAACATGTTTTAACCAATTTTTACTTGAAATATATTAATTTTGTAGCAAATCATAATTGGTCTAAACCCTGCCTAAAAACAATATATTGAAGAAAGTGCATGTATAGTGCAACCAACAAAGTGTGGACAATCTTTTAATAAATAAGAATTCGTTGTAAGATTGGCTTTTGAAATAATTAACTTCTTACAGCAACAAATTTAAGGTGCGTAAATCATAATAATATCATAATAAAAACATATTAACACATAAGAATTCACTGAGCTGCTTTTAATAATTTTGATACTGGGAATCGAGGACAGCCTGTTTGTGGTTTCCTAGCCATCGTCAGCTGGATTCGCCCAATATCTACAGCTCAATGATCTCAAAAGACATATAAAGGAAACAAAGTTCAACAAAACAACGACCCTCCATATTAAAAACAAAAATATATAAATTAAGAATAAAAAAAGGCCAAACATTCAATCCCTGCTAGCGAAACTTAGTTAATAAAGGATAAAATTGTAGAAAAAGAATACTTATAACAGCAAATCCTCATTTAGGTGCTTTTATGTTTTTATTGTGATGTAATTCAATTTTGCTATTCAGACATCTATAAAAATTCATTTTGAAAAATACCACATTAGGATATAAAAGTGGTCTGGAATTTAGGTTGCCCTGTACCATAGTGAATGTATCTTAAATTATTGGGAATTTATTGTTGCATAATGAGATCTTTCGTTCATTCGAGTTTTCGAAAATTCATGAAGTAAAATGCATAGTTGATTGTGATTATTTCTGACATTTAGTTGGGACTATCAACTAAGTGGTCAAGGGTTAATTGGAAATACATCGAAAGGTTTTTCTCAGTGATTTATGGCTGTGAAGGGAACGTTTTATTGTGGAGGTGGTAGATACGTTGTTGAGGGTGGATGGATATTAATCTCTAAAGTGAGAGACAGACAGTTAGGGAGGGAAAAGCAAATGGTTACAAGCGATTCCACAAATCGCCTCAGGTTCTGCGAGGGTTTCTTCTTCTCCGATTTAGAACCATTATCAAGTGTAAAATTGCTTTATTCTGGTTTTTATAAATTTTTACTCATTATATATTTTTTTCTAAATCTTCTGTTATTGATGTCTTAATGTGTTGTAGATTGTTCATCACATTAAAGTAAGATTGTCACTAAATAATCATAAGGAACGATAAAAAATAGCTGTTACAGAACTTACGGTAGGTGAATGTGGTTAAAAGAACAATTAGATCCTGCTGGAATTTTGTTTATTTTTTTATCTTTTTTAATAGTGAAATTGCCAATTGAAATTTTGTTCCTTATTTGCTTTCTGTAGATTCACATTTCTTATTTAAATAGCTTTATATGGATGATTCTTTTTATATTTATTCTCTAAGCGGGGATTAGCGGAGGTAGCGGGGATTAAGTAATTACCCTTTTTATTATTAATTTATATTTTGATGTTTTTTTTAACTTAAGGATCATTGTTTTGTTCATTTGTCCTTTGTTTATGTTTCTTTTGGTTCCACTGAGCTATTGAGTACTGGGCGAACCAACCGATGAGAGATAGGAATCCCGAAACGGTCTGTCTTGGATTCCCGGTACAAAATTTCCAAAGATAGCTCAGTGAACCTTTAATTTGTGTGCGTTTTTAATGCCTTATTTTCTAATCATATTGTCTTTAATGCACGTTAAATTTGTCTATTTATTCTCTAAGCATTCTAAAATTAAGGAAAGCCTTCATTCGTAAAGAATTTTCTTAATTTTTTGTATTTATAGCTTCAAATTCGTTTCTCTAAGAATGATTGTTAAAATTTTGCTTGCCACCATTACTTATTAAGCATCTAAACAAAACAAAAAACAAACAAAAAAATGATACATTTAAGCCAGTCAACGTAAAGAAAATATCTTTTAAAATGAGTCAAAATCTAAAATCCAATCAAACTCGTACACATTGTCTGACACATGGTTCTTGATGATCGCGTTTGCGCGGGAATCACGGAAATTACGAGATTTGGCCGTTAGCCTCTTCAGCAGGTCTCAAGGAATGTAGTATTGTGAATGTCTGTCACTAGGAAAATGCTAGAGAAAAAATGTTAAAGTTGGAATTTTACCTTCAGCGTAGAGGCGATGGATGCAGCGGCGAATAAGGCATCGGTCAAAATCGTCGACATCAGTAATGGGGCTTGCTCGTGGCCGCTTCTTCCCATGAGTCGATAAGCCTTTTTTCTCGCCATTTTGTGAGAAGACATGGATAGAGGCTATTCTCGCGTCAATCACGTGAAATCGTGAAAATTCGAGATCGTCAAGAACGATGTGTCGGCGTATAGCTAGCGTTCGTTGCTTGGCGGGAAAACGCCTCTTACGTCATTATTGAATTATCTGATTGTTTTGTTGTAGATTGCTGTTAGCTAAAATAAAATGAAAAAATAAAAAAAAAGCATGGAATCAAAGAGTGCTTTTCACATTGTCTTCCATTATTATTCAGTGAAAAGGTAAAAAATCCTTATCTTTTGGCTTCCATATTTCAGCACCGTTAATGAACACTGCTGTTTAATTAAGAGCAATTTGACTTGACCGGAAGTACAATCATCCCTCGACTTACGTCGGTGTTCCTTTCCGTCCGGCAGGGCGTAAGTCGATACAGTAAAACAACAGAGTTACAGGGGTTAGGGATTTAACCGTAATTAGTGTTCTGCCTTCATTTCATTAATATAATATCGTAGTATTCATTAAGACTGCTGCTGAACTTTGTAGTTTTAGATTAGAAAAGGACCTTGTCGTTGCTTCGTCGCTATCTTTGATTTAATGGAAGCAGATCCTTTCACAGCCTCTTCGGTTTTATCCTCATTTTTCGTGCTCATCAGCTTCATGTTGCTTTATAACTTGCAACTTCGTTTCAAGATCAAATTCTTTTTCTGTGATTCTTTACTAGGTTTTACGAATTTCATGTTGCACAAAATATCGCGAAATATAACGATAAATACACAAGTAACCTATTTCTCAGACAATACAACAGACAAATGAAGACATGTGCCGATTGCCGACTGTCTAGGGAAGTTTCCGCTGAATGCGCTGTTGCCACTGCGCAGACGTATCTTAATGGAGGTAAGGCGAGAAACGAGTGTATTTATAACGCTACAATCACAAAACCATGCATTTTAGCTGCGATATCAATTTGCTTAATAAAACTGGTAAAAAAAGGAATCACTTGAATGTTACAAATCATTTATAAACTTAGATAGGGTACAAAGTACAAGCATAAATCCCATCAAAGTTGAAGAAAAACGGATACAGCCTGAAATAAGTCTTTACAACAATGATTTATTAAGAGATGTTAAAAAAGTTTTCCACCGTTTTTGAGATTTCTTTGTTTTGATTGGTCCGTTTACAAGTCAGTTAGGTAATCCCCAGGCTTAAGTTTGGGAATCTCTGAAATGAAAAATTAATGCTTCAGTATTTATAATAATAACTGTTTGATATAAAAAAATAAGATAAAAATTAGATTTATTTCTTACAAAGTAATTTTTAATTATTTTTTTTTTTTACTTTTTTATTGAGATTTTTTTTGGAAGGCTACAGGTTGGTAGATAATTTAACAGAGATAATAAATAATATGGAAATAGTAATTCAAAAACGGAATTGTTTTATATTCGGATTAAAAACATTCTAGTTCACATTTTCTGTCTTACTTGTTAGTTGTAGTCATTTGAAATTGTATCAACACCAACAGGTAAGTTGCGATTACTCCAATGAGCTTGAATAAAGAAAGAAAGAAAAAAAAGGAAAAATGTTAAACAAATTCTACAATTATAAATTCATTCGTGCAGGGCCGTCGCGTGGTTTGTTGGCACCCGGGGCAAGATTTCGTCAGGCGCCCTACACTTGATATTCACGCCCCCCCCCCCTCCCCAAAAAACCAAAACCAAAAAAAAAAACGGAATTCCCTTTTTTTTTTTTTTTTTTGCCGTGCCGCGGCGCCCCCCTGGCCGCAGCGCCCAGGGCGATTGCCCCGGTCGCCCCGCCCACGCGACGGCCCTGCATTCGTGCAACTTTGAAAACTGAGAAGTTTTAGTTGATCGAGACAATCAAATGCTTATTCTATGTTTATTGTTGATGAATGTAAACGATTTCTTACTGTCATCAGCGTTTTGAGATTGACATCGAATAAACCACAAGCAGTGAAGTTCACGGAAGGAAGGGTTTTCCATACTGTTGAAAGGAAATCCTGTAATGGAAAAAAAAGGGACAATTTTTGTTATTAATATTTTTTGTTTGTTTTTGTTATTAATAGATACTTCTATTTATATGGATTAAATTTAAAATAGATAAGGCAAATTGTGCAGTATAAAACGATAGGTAGAGTAAAAAATAAATTGGGTTGTTTATTATTATTTTTATTTAAATGTTTCAATTCTTGGGTTTCCCCAGCAAAGACAACATGGTAGGTCAAGGATCAAAGCACTATTGCCAAGTCTAAAACAGTGTTAAGAGAGTTAGGGATGTGTGCTTGTGTCCATAAATTTCCTAACTATGCGTGTTGTGTTGAGTACCACAGCATTCTGGAGTTGTGCATAAGTGTTTAAATGAAGTCCTAGTGTAGTGCAGTATGTGAGGCACCAGACCAGTGGCAGACAGGACGATGGGTACAACACGTACTCGGTCCTGCTTCCACTGCTTCTGGAGCTCGTGTGCTAGATCGGTGTATTTACTGATCTTGTCTGCGTGAGTTTTCTGCATGTTCTTGCTGACAGGCACTACAATATCAATGAGATAGGTCTGTTTGTTGACCTTATCAACAAGTGTGATGTCAGGTCTGTTGTGATGTACGGTTTTGTCTGTGTGAATTGGGCGGTCCCAATACAACTTATGTGTGTGGGTGATTAACACGCTTTGTGGCGTATACTTATCGTACGGGACCGTGTTCTTAATAAGTGAGTGTTGTATATTATTATTATTATTAAAAATGATTCGGTCCCATTGGAGATATTTGGCTTTCGCACCCTGAGCTATCGTCAGTGGGAATCCGGGTCACTGTTTCGTCATTAATATTACTCTTCAGCCAGAGTTACCCTCGATGATCGCGCCTTTCTGGGCTATCATCGAGAGTAAATCTGGCTGAAGAGCGATCACAATGACGAAACACCTGATTGTGCGAAAGCCATTTATGTGCATTGGATTGAATCATATTTATTGATAAATCCTTTGCACATTAACTATTATATTTCTCCATCTTTACTGTTTATTATTGTTGTTGCTGTTGTTGTTGTTTTATTAAAAAAAAAAATCGAATGAATTCAAACTGTGGTTAATCGTTAAGTTTACGTAAATAAGATAAACTAAATAATTACGCTCTACCTTCAAGTGACCGTTAATTGAACTATCCAACGGTGATACATTAAGAAGTGATATTACGATATTATCAACCTAAAAAACAAATTAATTTTCATGTTAGAGGCAATTTGAAATTAATAATTTATAGTATATAGTGGGAAATTTGATACTCTGAAATTGATAGTCAAAATATTAAAAACTCCTTCAAAACAGTTCGTAGGCTCCCTGCCCCTCTTGCTACCCGAATGAGACTACTTCGTGATATGGACGCTATATACAGTCAGCGCGCGGAATAATGATTCTCCCAGAATGCAACACAGCTTATAGATTGAGCTCTCCTGGCCGACCGCTAACATTGAAAAAGAAGAGGTCGCTTCTCTTCTCATTCAATGTTAGCGGTCGGCCAGGAGAGCTCAATCTATAAGCTGGGTTGCATTCTGGGAGAATCATTATTCCCCGCACTGACTGTAAAGTCTTGGACTATAATGCAAAGCAGCGATTGAGAAGTGAGTAACAGATTCAAACACCTTGAAGACACCACATAATACAATTCGAGTACCTTCTATACTGGCTTCCATATTGATTCAAACGCCATTGCGTCAGGAAGGAAGGAATGATTGATTCTAGTAATTTGATGATAATATTTTAACTGGACGTTTAATCAGAAAACCTTACAACTTAAAAAATATATTAAAACTGTAATTTCAAAATTTGAAAAAAAAAATCTTTAAGTTCATTCCCAGTTTTGTAGAAAACACAAAATCAAGCGACTCCAAGCAATACACTTGCGTTGTTAAAAGCGACCCTAGTACTGGTTAGCAAGCAAAACTCATTTATTCAAATCATTGTTATTCAAAGATCAATCATCAAGCGTTGTCCCTGTTGAGTTCATTTGGTATGTCTAGATACTCCATTTTGCAAGATTCGGTCGATGCTCAGTAAGTGTCCACCTTGAACCGGGTCGAGATTAACACATCCTTTCTTAGCTTAGTGGATTCTGTACAGACAGAAACCAACTTTGTCCAGTTTTAACTACTTTCCTGAACCTGTCTACTGGCACTTAAAACCGGAAGTAGTCTGAACCGGAAGTCGGATTTAATCCAAACCTCCAGGCCATGAGAGTCCAACAACATTATGGCTTACAGGGCTCCGGCTCCCGGTTGGGCTGTGGAGGGCGTTACCCTATCTCACACACACACGAGAATTCTGATAGCTACTTCCTATGGGGATCACTAAAATTCATAATATTAGGTTAGTGTTAAGTAAAACTGGTATATCTCCACAAACTAAAAGGACAAAGTTCTTACATTAAGATGTATATATAACAGACAGTTGTCACAGTTGAGCTAAGAGTTTAATCTAAAGATTAAAACGCTGAAGGCGATTAATAAATTGTAGATAACTTTTGTAAAGTATTATAATGATGTTACTGCAAAAGACAATCAACAAAAATTATTATTTAAAATAAAACTCCAATTTACATGTAATTTTATAGACGAACAGTGGCGGTGCTCGGCTTCCCTGCCACCCACACTCACCCCATAACATAACATAACATAACATAACATAACATAGCATAACATAACATAGCATAACATAGCATAACATAGCATAACATAACATAACATAACATAGCATAACATAGCATAACATAACATAACATAGCATAACATAGCATAACATAACATAGCATAACATAACATAACATAACATAGCATAACATAACATAACATAGCATAGCATAACATAACATAACATAACATAGCATAACATAACATAACATAGCATAACATAACATAGCATAGCATAACATAACATAACATAACATAACATAGCATAACATAACATAACATAACATAGCATAACATAACATAACATAACATAACATACATGTAAGTTTAAAATATTAAGGTTGTAGTTTTTGTTTCCTTATACCGATAGAGTAGTTTCGTCCAGCATTGTTTTCCATCGTAACATTAAGAACAAATACGAAACATAAAAATTAACGTAAGTAAAATTTACATCAAGTGTACTGTAACGTCAGCAACTGTTTAACCCTTGTTTCATAAGAATGTTTTTATTGATAGAGGTAAAACAGTTACATAGGAAATAATTCAGAAATGCTACGACAAGAAATTAGTAGACGTTTTTTCTTAATGAATTTCAAAGTAAATAATGAAATAAAATTTTAAATAAAAAAAAATTGCCACAATTATTTAGAATGTTTTAGCCATTCATGCGTTTGAAAGAAATTTCACGGAATATTTTAACTGAATAACTTGAAAGAACTCAGTATTAAATCCTAGACCATCTTCCAAAAACTCAGATAGAATTTCATTATAGACCAACAATCATTCCATAACTTACATACCAGCAATTTAAGGATTTAATTTTAATAGGTATTTATATACATCCTGGAACATTTTCATTGTAACGCTTAGCATTGATGTTTCGTACTCGATGCTACTCATCAGTTACACACTTTTCTTAATGTTTTAGAAAAGTGCATATTTTGCAAGTTTGTTTTTTGTTTTCTCCACAGCTAATGAGATTCTCAATTAGAGTCCAATGTTAACAAAAGAAATTAATTAGTTAATTGACTGAATACTTAAGTTTCCAATAGCGTGTGTGTTTCGTTAGTTTTTAAAACATTTAAAAATAATAATAATAACTTTCTTTTGTAAGCTTTTGAAAGTGCAGATTTAAAACAAAAATAGCTCTGGCTGTCCAGTGGATTAGACCTTAGGGTTCACCCAGCCGTCTGTCAAACGGGTATCGGATTGTTAAAAGCGAACGGCAATGACTAGCCGACCTCAGTTAGTGATTCTAAAACTCCCACTCACCCAAGCGTCTGCATGGCCTGCAGTGGAACTCCATTCTCTTTAGATGAAACAAAAAAAAAAAAACCCTTCTATTAAAAGCTTACAAGCCGTTTCGCCATGGCCGAGCGAACTAGACGGCGGTCTGTCGTGTGGTCGATGTGTCGGAATCCGGGTTCGAATCCCGGCTTGGGCATGGCTGTTTCTTTCTTCTTCTATGTTTCGTCCGTTTCTCCCTGGGACTTAGTATCTCAGGGTTATTCTGGCCGAGATGTGAATCTCGCCCCCCTCCCTTCTTCAATTTCCTAGCCTCACCCTGACGTTGTCAGGTAGGGATAGATCGTGGCCCGAAGTTGACCGTTGTCGATGAAAGAAGAAAAGCTTACAAAAGAAAATTTTCAATGGTTACTGACAATTATGTCGGGACGAGGGAGTAAATAAAAAGATATTATCTTTACCTCACTTTTGATCTTTGATCCCAAAAAACACGCATAGGAGATTCTCAGAGAATAATAGAAAGCAAAGGAAAGACTGACCAGAACACATTCACTGAAGAAACTTTGGGCAATAAAAACTACAATGACGTAATACAACTTGAGACATGTAATAGCGCCATTACAAGCGAACATCAAGCAGAGGTAAAAAGAAAACAAGCATTTTAAATCTCTGGCAACTTCAACTAGAAATAAATATTTCGTTTTCAGGAACTGAAGCTCCATCACAGTCAGTCTTCCACTGCTGACTTGTGCTGATATATCTCGTAAGTTATAAATCACGTGACGATTGAAATAACAGAACGAACAAAGGAGCATCGATTCTAAAAAGGCAATAACGCCAGTGACAGTCATCCATTGCGAGAAGAAATTCACAGACATCTTGATTTCGATTTTGGACAAATTGGCCACACTCATAGCAAATAGGAAACTGAGTAGAGTTAAACTGACGATAATCTCGGGCGCAGACGAGACTGCCAGCGAGATAGGCTGAATCCAGTTCTGGTGCTTGGTGACTGTGAGTTCGAGAGCGTGCCATTTGTGGAAGTAGCGTGGATAGTTGGTGGCAATTCTGAGTCCGTCGAAGAGAACCAGGGAATAGTAGATCATCCAAATGAAAGCGCAGATCACGTGCGTCTTGGCCGCGAAGTTGCTCTTGAAGAAGTGGATGGAGAAGTACCAGAAAGCGTCACCGGACAGACACAGAATGGCCGCCAGTCCTCCGTAGAACAGCAGTACAACGGCTACGGAATGCAAAGGGGCCAGAGACAGCAAACGGAATTTGAAAGGCACACTGCGTCTGAAAATGCCATCTACAGGGAAGAAGCCAACTAGTTTCAGGAGAATGGCAATAGGCCTAAATCCACGGTAAACGACCGAATGTCTGCAGTCGTAGCGGGAGCTGTCAGAAATCATTTCAGCTTTTAGTTTTGCCACAGTGTAAGTGATATTAGAGATCACTCCTTCCTAATACGTATTGCCTAACTGATGATTTACTCAGTTGCGAAAAATAACTCCTCCATTAGATTAATGGCTTTTCAGATCGCTGCGTTTGTTTGTTAGTCTTGTAAGTCCCACCCTAACGATAAGTAATTGGATGAAGATGGATGATTCACCAAAGTTAGCTAATTCCATTTTGTTTGGGGTTTTTTTTTATTTGTTTGATTAAAAAAAAAAGGATTTTTTTTTTTTTTTTGAAGATCTATGTCAAGCTTTCTTAATACTTAAAAATTATATTCTTTAAAAAAAAAAAAAAAAAAGCTTTTTGAATTTTTACTTTCTGCATAAAACATTAGTAAGACATACAATAATCATGCAGTGATATACAATTTCAAAATATTTGAAACTAGCCGGCTACCATCGCTTCGCTCTGTAAGCCTAATATTAGTTGTCCGAAATCCCAAATTACATCGTAAAAACCGAAACGTAGAACTGAAACTAAATTAAAAGCTTTAAATTTTGAACAATATAAGCAATACAATATTGAAATCCAACGTACTAATGAACAGTATCGTCTTTTTATTCAGATCTGTGGCGCGATTTAAAAATCTATCGCCAGTTTTGGGAATATTTTAAATGCACTCATTGGCAACTGCGCTAGCACCATCTATGGACAGTATTGGGAATTTTTCATTTTGGGAAGTTTTCATTCATCCCACGGGAACTACATGATCGACCGGGATGAAAAGTAGACTACGGCGTACTCCGTGTCCTAGACTACCAAAATTTGATTCAGATACGTTGCGCCGTAAGGCGTGAAAGAGTTAAAAACAACAAGCAAACAAACTTACAGATTTTCGCTTTTATAATAACAGCATGGGATTAGGATGAAAATTGAAAGGCATCTGCAGAAGCACCGTGTTTTCTATTCCTTTGATAAAAATCAAAATAAAAACAATCAATTTTAATCCACTAAAAACAGTTTTTGGCTAGACACTGAAACTTTAGTGATGTCGTCCCAAACAAGTATATTTTTTCCTATCTTTTTTATAACCGTTCAGGGCTACCATCTGAACAGATATTCATCATTAACTCATATTTTTTGTTTGTTTCTTTCTTTTTCGCGATAAGGCTGATTTTGGAACTAGACGCCTCAGACGAAAAATACTTTTCCTTTAAGTATATAAAATTTGTGCTTAAAATTTGTTATAACTTAAACTGGTTAGTTTAAAAGCTTTGTTTAATGCTATAGACAAATTCCTTTAAGCCTAGCGGAATGCAGGACAAGGTTTTGATAGTTTTTTCTATTAATGTGTATTTTTGATTGTGTTTTGCTTTTGTGGGGTCCCACTTCCGGGAGCGAGAATGGGATTCTTATAGGTTCGCACCTTCTGAGTCTGTCATCGGTGGAGTTTGTCTGGCTGATGAGTCGTAAAGAGGACGAAACGGTCGTCCCAGACACTCCCACGTGACAGATCGAGATTTAGTTTTCATTTTGTTGACTTTTCCTGCCACATTATTTTCATGATTTTAAAATTTATAAACAGTGCTCAACATCTTGGGAAGTAAAGCCCCGCGAACACCATGCAACTTTACATCAACTTAGTCGGCCGATTTTGACGTCACGAGTTGATAGACACAGTCTTGAGCCCGTTTTTCAGCAACTTGGCACCAACTTTAGTCGTCCGATTCGAGTTGTTCCTACACCAGCAACTCGGGAAGTAGGTCGGAATTACCCAATCACAGGGCAGCGTTGGAACACATCAGTCGTGACGTCGCGCCCATGGAAGAAATGGCGTCCAAAATGATGTTCGCCGATTCGATTCGAAGACAAGCGCGTAATCAATGAATATCAGAGTATTGCGAGTTTCTTTCATGCATAAATGAAGTTTATACTGAAATGCAGTAATTGTATGCGGCCGAATTTATCAGAGAGGTTTCAAAACCTCGATTTTTTTCGGATTTTCCACATTGGCTGGGGGAAACGCATTGCATTATGGGATTGCATTTATCACGACCGACTCATTTGCGAGTTGCATGGTGTTCGGGGCCGACAAAAGTTGGCGGACTCGAAATCGGACGACTAAAGTTGGTGTAAAGTTGCATGGTGTTTGCATAGCTTAAGGCTTCACGATCTTTCAGGAGCGGCTTATTGATATTTTTGTAACTTTCTGTGAGCTGTTGCTGTTATTGGTTTTTTCATTTTCCTCTTGAAGCTATCAAATATTGGAGAACTGTAGATCACGAACTTCCAATGCCTATCATACAGTTCCACTCAAGAATATGAAATAGTATATGTATATGTAAGAATGTAGGTTGTGTGTGCGCGCGCGCGCTTCTATTACATTTTTCAATAATTAAAAAAAAAAAAAAAAAAACTATATATTCCTTAAACAATATTTGAATATTTTTGAAGAATTTTTCAAAATAATCTTAACAAAAAGAAATTATTTTACCTCATTTTTGATCCTTGATCCCAGAAAACAAACTACAAAGATTCTGAGAGAGTAATAGGAGGCAAAAGACAGACCGGCCAACACACTTTCGTCAAATCTACGTTGTTCAATAATTATTACTATGATTGCATAATAGAAGATGAGACACGCAATGGCGCCATTACAAGCGAATATCAAACAAAGATAAAAGGAAAATAGACATTTTATATCTCTGATAACTTCAAATAAATATAGATACTTTATTTTAAGAAGCCGAAGCTCTGGAACTATCAGAGATTGGGCGCTGATTCGTCTGGATATATCTCGTAAGTTATAACTAATGTAGCGGTTGAAGTAGCAGAACGAACAAAGGAGCATCGATTCTAATAGCGAAGAAGCAAAGGTAACAACCAACCATTGGGAGTAGAAACTCAGAGACATTGCTTTTCCCATCACGTGTAAATTGGTCAGACATACGACCAGTAAACAACTAAGCAGGCTGAAATTAGGGAGAATCTCGACCACAGACGAGACTTCCAGTAAGACAGGCTGAATCCAGTTCTGGTGCTTGGTGACTCTTAGTTCGAGAGAGTGCCATTTGTCGAAGTAGCGTGGATAACGGATGGCAATTCTGAGCCCGTCGAAGAGAATCAGAGAGTAGTAGGTCATCCAAATGGAGGCGCAGATCACGTGCGTCTTGGCCGCGAAGTTGCTGTTGAAGAATTTGATGGAGTACTGCCAGAAGAGATTGGTAGAGAAATACAGTGTTATCGCAATCCAAGCAAAGAACAATAGTGCAACGACTACGGAATATAAAGTGGCCAAAGACAGCAAACGGAATTTGAAAGGCACACTGCGTCTGAAAACGCCATGTACAGGGAAGAAGCCAACTAATTTCAAGAGAATGGCAATAGGTCTAAATCCACGGTAAATGGCCGAATATCTGCAGTCGTAGCGGGAGCTATCAGAAATCATTTTGAGCTTATGGTAATGCCACACTCTAAGTGACATTAGACAGTGGTGCTTCATAATTTGAATTGCCTAATTATTGATTTGCCCAACTATTGGGACCATTACATTAATGGCTTTACATAGGGTTGTTTGTTAATCGTGTAAGTTACGCCCTAATGATAAATAATTGGAGATTTGCCAGAAGGTGAAGTTCCTTTTTCTTTTTCTTTTGTTATTTGTTTAATTGAGATGAGGCAAGATTGGTTAAAAAACTTTGCCGAACAAATTTTTCATTTTTTTTATTAAAAAAAAGGGGGTTTCCTTAATTTAAGATAACAACACTACAAGTCTATTGTAAACTATTTTTCGTGTCATGTATTTTATGTTTGTCACAGACATTAATGTCGTGTTTTTCTTTCACTAATTGACAATTGCTATGAAGTCCGATGTTAAAGGCTTACTCATGAAATAGAGAATAAGCGGCGCTTTAGTCTAATAACTTCCAGAAATAGGAACGAAGTAGGCCTATTTTACAAAAAGGTTTTGTGGTACCTGATTGTATAGAGAGAGGATTCATGGATGAAAATTACTTTGTCAGAAGTTTTTGGATCCTGCAGATCGAAGTAACTCCCAAAACAGTATTGAAAAATTGTTTATAGTACTTGTATTTGTATAGTATCCTCACAGAATGATTATAGAAGCCAGTGTTGAGTAAAAACCCATTAAAATGTAGAGAAAAAAAAAGAGTATTAATAGAACTATTTAGCAAAAGGCAGTGAAACTATATTAATATAGAAAAACCCTATGTTTTCTCTGGGGAGCAATTTCCTCTGTATCCATCATGGCTTCGGCGCGCTTTTCGCACATTCGCAATCATCGCATCCGGTATAACGTTTTATCTTCCTTCTGTTCTTCAGTTTCAACATCCACTTCTTGTTATCCTGTCGCAGGATCACGCTTGACACAACTCGACTCTACTTTATAGGTAACAGACCGTTGGCCCGTTGTCAGTAATGCACTGACACCATTGGCGAATAATTGGTGTCAATCTGTCACGAATGACAATAATGTTCTGTAGTTGGGCCAACCTTAACTACTGCACGCACAGATAAAGAAAAATTACCATATTTGGAGAAAAACAGATCACTTAGTTGATCCTGGAACTCATTGTGCAGAAAGCAATATGGCGGCGTCATTAGAACAGGTTATTGTCAGGCCTGCACAACCAAGCTAGAAGAATAATTTGGAAGGTTTTCCACTATTTTCAGAGTGAGGGTGAATGAATATGTATTTCTGAATTACTAGGAAGATCAGCTATTGCTATAAATTTGTCTCATTTGTCGTTGAAGAGCGAAAAACTACGGGAAATGCTGTTCGCCCTGGCATTTCATTTTCCAAGTCAGAAGCCACTTCTGGATATGGATAATATTTATAAAAAAATATCAATAATACATAAATAATAATAATAATAGTACATGAATACATTAAAGATGCAAAGAATAAAAAAAAAAATCGAATATCTTATTTTCTTCTACTTTGATTTGCAGAAATGTAGAAAATAGTTAAGCTGCTTTGCAATAGATGTCGCTGAGCATACATGGAAGTAGTAATCCATAACACACGATTTTCTTCTTTTTTTAATCATAGCTTAACTATTGTTGACCCAATGTCTTTGTTGTGCAATTTGCTTTGCTAAACTAAAAGTTGTTAGGAATTATTTTTATTTATTCTCACAACTGAAGTTTTCATTTCAATCAATTTTACAACATTTTATAGTTGAATACCGAAATAGAACATCAAATTTGAAACAGAATGTAATGGTGGACTATAGAACTTAATAATTAAACACAAGCCTTACAGTGTTCTTTCGGACCACAAAAGCGCTGGGAATCTAAGACCACTGATTTCAGAGAGACTTTTAAGTAACAAATAGTGATTTCTAATAGAGCTGTGGTAGTGTCAACAAAGATAATAAAATACTGTCTCAAGTCTTTTGTTTAAAAAGAGGTTTGTATTTATGGCTATGAAATATTCCTGAAGAATGGAGACAAATTTAGGGTCCATAAAAAAAAAAAAAAAAAAAAAAAAAAAATCCTAATCGTTTTGATGGTTTTTATTTTATTTTTTACACTGCCCAAAAAAGAACTAAGAAAATTCCGTTCATTTTTTTTTTAAAAAAGTTAAAATTAACTTGCAAAAATAATTATAGAACTCTTGTAGAATTGGCGGCAGGTTTTCTCGATCACACTTCAGTATAAGTGCCTTCAAGGAACTTTCTTATTTGAAATCGGTTTATTTTACTTATTTTTTTGAAATTTATTTTACTTGAGGTTATTTAAATTAACAAAAACGAAGGATTGATTATTTATACAAGGGAATAAAAACTCAAGACTAATAACAATCACGAGCTTATTTTGGGAATCCAAGACAAGCCTGTTTCTGGATTACTACCCGTCATTAGTTGGATTCGCCCACTGTCAGTGAAGGACCATTCTTATGTTTACTTGTCTTTTGTTTAAATTTCACTGAGCTGCAGACACTGAACGAATCCAAGTGAAGAAGGGTAAGACAGTTTCGGCCTGTTTTTTTTTTTTTTTAATTGTTATAAATATAATTTAATTTTATCCTCATTATATATATATATATATGAAGAGATTTTTTTAATTCCTAATATTAGCATATTAATGAATAAATTTTCTACTTGGAACATTCTGTGCCTCAGCTTATTTTCGACAAAAAAAAAAAATTTACATATCACAAATAACAATGAAATAAAAATTTATGCAAATATATATTTTTTTAAATGCTTTAGGAAAATTGGCAATCTTCGTACACTATAAAATTATAAAAAACACATAAGATAAAAATAATTATAACAATATAAGATTCAAGGTAATATATTCACTAATAATTGTAACAAAACAATATTTGTTTTAATTTAACCAAAAAATAAAAAGGGGGTGTTAATGACCAGTGATTACCACAAGTCAAGATTTATATATTTAAAATAATAAAAAATATGAATTTTATTTTTCAAAAAAAAATAAAATTATAAAATTCAGTAATGGGCATTTTCTCTCCCTCGGTCCTTATTGTAGAAGTCCATAGCTGTAAATAATTCCCAGCGGACGTTTATTAATCGGGAGAAAAATTTATATATCTGCTTTGAACAAAATTTTAAAAAATTGCATGATAAATTTTGAATAAATAAAACTTTTGAATAAATAAATATCAAAGTTATAGGTTTACCAAACAGAAATAATGCTGCAGTCGGAATGCCTAAAATTGTTTCTTAGAATACGAATTGATTTTGTTAGCACTTACAAAATTAATGATTTTCAGAACTTAGTTAAATTAATATAGGTTATTAATTTAGTTTTCGAACGTAATGTAGCATTCGTTTTAATAAAATTGACGTGTAAAACGAATCGTGTTTTTTTTCCATAGGTTCCTTTCATTTTGTGATGATCCAGACAGCGCGTGAGTGTGGCTTACCATCGGTAAGAAATAGCTGCTCCATTGTGATTTCTTACTATTGTGACACCCAACACATGAACTGCTTTTTCAGGTAAGTGAAATTAATAAAATCCATTGCCATATGTGAAAGATAAGAGGCGAGATTTCGTTATAAGATTATTACAAAATCAAGCGATTAAATAACAATTGATTTCATAAAATCTAAATTAACGAAAAACGTATATTTAAAGTTTATTATGAATTGTTGAAATGAATCATAGCTTTAATATTAAAATAAATAAAATAGCTTAATTGCATGTAATAAAAGCGTAATTAAATGTTTCTTATTTATTTTATTTACACTATTATATTAATATTAATAAAAGGGTTCCTAATGTCAACGTGTTTTCCCTTGTTTTGTGATTCACAACGTCTGTCAATTTCCCAATTAAATAGAAAGCTGAAGCATGGCATACTGTTGAAGATCAAGTTAACCATTTGAAAGTCATTACGAAATAAGGGATTATTTAAAACCTTAAGGATATCTGTATTTAAGTAAATACTTTTGGAACTTCTTTATATGATGAAAATTTGAGCACATGGTTTCTAGGGTGCTGAAGTTATGTAGAAAAAACTAAACAAAAATACGTGGAATCTAAAACCGTAATGAAAGTAGAAAAGTGAAAGTGGTACTAAATTGCTTTGGTAAATTTAATTAGAAAATAACAGTAATAATAATAATAATAAAAAAAATAATAATAAAGTTCAGTAAATATATCGATCTAGCACACGAGCTCCAGAAGCAGTGGAGGCAGGACCGAGTACGTGTTGTACCCATCGTTCTGTCCGCCACTGGTCTGGTGCCTCACACATTGCACCACAGCCTCAGCACTCTAGGACTTCATAAAAACACTTATGCACAACTGCAGAAGGCTGTGGTACTCAACACAACACGCATAGTTAGGAAATTTATGGACACCACCACACATCCCTAATCATTCTTGCACACTTCTTTACACTTGGCAATATGTGCTTTGGTCATTGACCGTCATTTTGTGTTTGCTGGGGAAACCCAAGAATTGAAACATACAAACATAATAATAATAATAATAATTTTCCTAGAGTTTTGCACTTTTGTTTAACTTTAATTTTTCTTTCAAGTACTGACTGTACTTGAGTGAATTATAAACAAACACTGAAAGTTGTAGTTCTGTAATCAGTGATTTAGGTAGGTCCCCCCCCCCCTTCTAGAACAAATGATCAAAATAGTGCCCTAAGGTCCGAGGATTTTGTTTATCAGCATTAACGAAAAAAAAAAAGTAGATCGTATCTTGCTATCATAAAAATATGTTCTTCTGCCGCTCAGAGTCATTTTACACATTACAAATTAATTTTATATAAATATTATACAATATTAAGTTCAAAAGAGAAAAAAAAAACTATTTATTGAATAAAGAATTCTTCATAAAAAAATATTATAAAAAACTTTTAAAAACCACGCTTTTATCTCCGTTTTCCTTTACCTTAATGCTGTGCCGCCTATCGGCCGGTCTTGGTACTAATGGCGCACGGAAGGAAGTGTTGCCTTGGCGGAATATTTGAATTTGGCGAACGTGTTTCGTGGGCGTTGTTTGATGAGACTAATTATTTCGCATCCTATGTTTCTATATTATGTAATGATTAAAATATATAAGAATTACGTACATATAATTAAGAATTAGTTTGATGTATATATATCGCCGCCTAGCGGCTGGTCTCGGTAGTAACGGCCCACGGAAGGACATGTTAGTTTGGCGGAATTTATTAATATTTTATTAATATTTCAGTGCATTATTGCATATTTTTGTATCGTCATCAGACGTGAGCAACTCGATTTGGCCACAAAACTTCGAGGTTTTAACATAGCCGTCCATCCCGTGTAGAAACAAAAGATTTAAGACGAATAAAACGATTTGGCACAGATTCATAAAAAAACAAAATTAATGACATTTCATAAAATAGGAAAACCCGCGACGACATTAAAAACAAGATAGGCAATCTTACGAAAAAAAATTTCAGATACAAACTAATACAAATTTGTATCAATATTAAAATATCGAAATTGGACCTGTTTATTTAATATAAATATAACGTAAATAAAGACAGTAAATATCAATAATTCTGTCATCTCTGGAAAAATTTACTGAAGCAATATATTTCATTCTTCCCTTTCTTTGCAGAACTTCGCTGTTAGCATAATCCCAGGATGCATTGCAAAAAAAAAATGGTTCTTCTCTCTCCCGTGAAATCGTTCAAGGAACGACAACTCGTTCACAAAAATATGTCACAGCACGGAACTAGTTACAGACATCAACTTCTTCTCCCGTGAAACCAGGGTATTAAAGTATAAGGTTTTGTATCAGTTCTACGACTGATTAAACGTCTTAGTCGTTGAATTGATTAATAAGTATTGTGAATTGAATCTTATAAATACTTATAGTTAAAAATAATTTATTTTTTAATGTTAATTACTTGGAAGGGGGGCATGATATTGTGACGTAGTATTAGGGAGGGGCTTCACAAGATTGTCACAAGAGAGGGGAACGAAAATTAGAGTCACGTAGTAGGACAGCCCCTTTGGTTTTTCTTCAAAACGTGAAATGATGACTGCAATCAAGAAGAAATGTAAACAGACCGGTTCTGTTGCAACAAAACATGCTGCGAAAAGGTCACATATCAAAATCACTGCCGAAGAGAAACAAAATTGACCGAAGTAAAATTAAACAGGTGTTTTGATTGTTGCTACTGTATGCAAAACTGACAGGGTCAAACTGATGTACCCTGTCTAATGTTATGTTTTTTTTTGTTTTATTTTGATTTGTTTATTTATTTTATAAATGTAGTCTTATGAATGGCAATGTGAATACGCCATTAAGTTGTTATGAATTCAAATTACTTGTTAGACTTTATCACATGGCATAGAACTTTTTGATCTATATGCTGTTTACTTTCCATGTATCTGTATGAAATTAAGAACAAAGCATTATCTTCTTCTGTATTACACTGTTTAGACAGCATTCCTGTTCCTTCTTCATTGTCCAATCATCTTTTTCTAGGCCTGTCTCCAGATCTTTGTCCTCTACGTTTGTAATTCCATACTTGTTTTGGCAGTTGTGTCTAGTATCTGTCTATGTAGTCTTGCCATTTCGTTCTGAAATAGTTTATTTTTTTATTTATATTTTAGATCTTTACATTAAGAGAAAACAAAAAACCGCACAAAACTAAACAAAACACAAATATTCACTGAGCTATTTTTGGTATTTGTACTTGGAATTGGAGATAGTACTGTTTCGAGGTTAATTGACCTCTCATCAGTCCAATTCGCCCAGTATACCCAGCTCAGTGAAATGGGACAAACATACAAAACAGACAAACATTAAAATCAATGACACCTCAATTAAAAAACATCAAAACAAAATTAAGAATAAAAGTTTTGCAAGCTTCTTAATTTTGTGCGTTTTTCATTTTCTTTTAATGTAAAAATTGTTCTAATGCAATTTAAATTTCATTTGTATTTTAGATCTTCAACTCATTCCTGATATTGTGATTTCTTACACGATCAAGTCTTATACATTCTTTTACTTGTTGAGGCTTGTATCCTACTTTCTTTGCTTTGACAGTAGTATTTACCATCGTCTCTTTTCAGTTAAGTGTAATTTACCTGTTTTTCTCGTTTCTCCATAAGATAATAGGAAAAATACTGTAAGCATTGTAATCAGGAAAATATACCTTTTTATTTGAATTATAGTTTAAGTTGGGTCTTTCAATATTTGCAGGTTTTGAGAAAATTAAGTTTTTTATAAAGTTATCTGTACATTTTTAACTTAGTGAATCAATCGTTGTGTTCCATGTAATAAATTAATACAGCTGTTTCAAGCTTATTGTTGATCATCAGCTAGGATTCATTATCAGAGAGCAGTCAGTCTCATTTGATCTTGTTGCAAGAAACAAGTTTTTTAGGAACTAATGAAAACATTCACTTTTTTTTTGGAAGGAACTACTTTGATGCCGAGTTCCTTTTCTGTGTCTACTTAAACTTTTACAGTTCCTTCCACGTTCATTTCCTGATAACTTTTCTTATTTTTTTAGTTCTGAGAAATGCATGTATGTCACCTTCATATTCCTTTTGAGAGGAAACATAAGAGAAACGTAAAAGAGAAATTACAGTTCTCTATGTTAATTTTGTGTTTTGTTTTCATAGGAAATGGATCTAGTTCATATTTTTGATGTAGAAATAAAAAAATAGTGATAGTTTAATTTTTTTGGAACTTTCCAAGCAGTAGTTTTAGTTCATGGTTACAGGAACAGATTGTGTGATGTTTTACATTGGGCTGTGGCTTCATCGTTTCCTGTGTCAACGATATTTCTGAATACAATGACAGTTGGCTGATTAATAGTTTGTCCATTTTAGTTAGTGATGAGAGCAGTCAATCACAGGTTTATATCAAATATCCAAAAGTATTAAAAAAAAAACTGGAGAAAAATATAAACATATAATTAAAAACACATACATAAACATATCATTCTACTGAAGGTATAAACAATTGGGAATTACAGCTTCTGTGTTTAAACCAACCATAAATAAAACCCAAGACATGTAACAATTTGTATCTGCGTCAGACGTTTCAGTTGCTGGAGATAGCCCTGACTCAAGCTGTGACATGCAAAATTATATGAATCTCGTCTTTCCTCAATATTTTTTTAAAATTTGGATGAAGGGAGTTCTAACCTAATGTCTGACTGACGGATTTCATGTATCCATGTGTACTATGCAGCCTATAGCAGCTCAATATCTGTCGGGGTTTTTTGGAATACCACAGACAGAGCAAGAATTCTAAAACTACCACACACACTGAGGTGTTCAACAATTTTAACAAAGCAGTTTGTAGCATTTGTTTTAAACGCATTTTGAGATTATCAGAATTGGAAGAGGTTTTGGACTGAAAAAAAAATAAAAAGATTGGTAAAAAAAAAAAATCCTAAAGTGAAAGGGTTCATTTTATCTTAGGTTTAAAATGAGATATGGGCACCTCGATGTATAAAGCCACAGAATGAAAGCTATCTCATTTATCATTTCATAATCTGTTGATTTATTGATCTGAAATGGAATTGCGTTGAAATTACGACATCTTTCATAGGTATTGTTTACAATTGTGATAACACAATTTTACAATTTTAATGATACAATGGGACGTTTTACAATTTTTTAATTCTTGATATCGTATTAATTTTTATCAACAAATTTTGATTTAATCAATATTTCTATTTAACTTAAAAACATGTACAAAATACTCCAGATGAAATCAGAAATGTATTTAAACAGTTTATGATTTATATTAAGTGTTAAGCCTAAGTAAGCATGGATTCTGATTTACATCGTTTTTAAATGATTTTATAAACATTATCAAGGTTTGTAATTGCAGTGATAACTTCCTGGTCTTTTTATTATTAATTATTATGATTTTAATTCTTCTCCTCTTCATTTCCTTAATTTGTTTTTCTAAGTTTCATTATGAGGAATTACAATTTTCTTTTTCTCTTCACTTCTTTCTTGAGAAGTTTTGTTTGAATTTCATTTCTCATGAGTTTTTGTAACAGTTTGTATGTAAATATTTTTAGAAATCATTTATTTATATTTATCTGTGTATATATATCTGTATTTTATTCATTTTAATCTTTACCGTTATTTATTTTAAAATCATTCGTTTTCTATTTCCTAATCATTGCTGTTCTGTTTATTTTTAAATTCTTTTCCGTTGCAGCCATTTAATTAGTTCATTCATTTAAAATTCGTTATGTTCTTGTCCAATCACTATGTATATTTTTAATTAATCATCCAATGAAAATCCAACTTTGTAAAATCCATGCAGTCCTAATGTGATTGTGGGCGAAGTTACTGCAAACGAGACTCTGTGGTATTTCCCACATCATAAAGAGAGATAGACGAGGTCTTTCGCGTCCTATTGTTCAGGAATCTTCTTAAGACCTGTTCAGCTCCACACTTGACTCGTTGCTTCTTCGCTCCTAAAAGACTCTCCCACAAACACCATTACAATATTAATATAGATCTACAGAGCTATTAAAGTAGCATCTTTATTGCATAAACAGAAAATCTTCACTATAAGAAATAAAGCATTTTTATTTCTTTTCTTTTTGTTCTGATTTAATGAAACGTACAATTATTGAGAATATACTAAATAATCTTGTGTGAATTAATTTTTGAATTATTATTTGAAATATTAACACTTCTTTTTTTTTTTAACTTTAGTTTTCAAAACCTTCAATTTTGGTCTTGCAAATCTGAGCAACCACTCAACCAGCATAGATGAGGGAATAAAGTGAGCAATAGAAGTTTTAAAGTACACGATAGCTTATGAATACTGCAGAAAAGGAATGCTGTCCATTATTTTAAAGTAAGTAATAAAATATCTTATACGCTTCAAAAGATTGTTACATAGGGTATATTACATAGAGTCCCAACAATGAATTCTAAATCACACAATTTTGAAACCTTGTAGCTGTAAAATGCAAGGGAAGTACTTAGACAGCAAATATATTTTATACCTACCACCTAATTAAACACTGTTGTTTAATGATAATGAAATTGTTTATAATAATGGCTTCCTGATATCTACTTTAATATTCATGTTAAATCTGTAAATATATTTTCAAATACATTGTCACTTAATGTAAAATCCATATATAATAATGCTCAAAAAACATAATCATTAATAACTGTTAAACATAAAATGTACATCCATACCTCATGTAATTTACAAATCATATATTATTCACTGAAAGTGAAAAATACATCTAAAAATTGCGTACATGTCCAAATAAATTTTTTATTGCCGGTTTCTCCAAAAGTAAAAAGTAACAATAAGCACAGATACAGTAAGATTTTCATTGTACTGAATATTTTTTTGCAATTACTATTACAGTTTTGCAACTTAATTTCCACCATCTGCTGGTAAGTTAAAATTATTATACAAGAACAGAAATCTATAATCATGTAAATTGAAAGGGTCAGAATGCTGCAGTTTCATTCATAGTACTTGAACATTGGAGTACTCAAGCCACTGTCACAGTTGGTATCAAAGTGATTATTCAACAAAGTATGTTGCTGTGAGCAAATATTATTATCAGAGTAATATGTGGTTTCTTCATAACCTTACTTGCTTTTTCCTTTGAAAATACAAAAGTATTAATACAAGTATTTTTGTATTGTACAAAATGCATTAGAGTATGATTTAAAATAATGATATCATGTTACTTTGTTGAGTCAATGAATAACCAAGATTGGTTAATGATATTCCTTACATTGTTAGTATTCTTATTGTTGTTTAGGTTTATAATTGGTACATTTTTAAAATATTTTATTTCAATTTGTACATCATCATAATGATATTCTTACTGTATTTTTTTTTAATTTTAAGTTGTAAAAAATACTTCCTCAGAATTGCTTTCATTCAAGTTCGATTGTAAATGTTTTCAGTATTTTTATCAACCAGTTGATGCAATAAAAATGTTTGCGAAATTTGATCCAACAGGGCCATAAACGTGAATTGCAGTACCTGATTTTGCTGCATTACAGAGTGGTTGAACATATGATGAGCACTCAAGATATACACTGTCCGGTCACTTTTATTGGGTACACCCCTACTGTGAGCACAAATGCTGTGTCTCAGAACACCTGTTCAAGCCGGTGCGGTGGGGGCAGTGTCATGGTGTGGGGGATGTTTTCCTGGTTCACTTTGGGTCAATTGATAGCTCTGGAGGCACGTCAGGATGCTAGAGCGTATCAAAACATCGTAGCTGACCAAGTGCAACCGTACATGTTAACAGTTTATCCTCATGCAGATGGCTACTTCCAGCAGGATAATGCGCCGGTGCACTAAGCCCGCATCACTATGGGATGACGATGACTTTTCCTTGCTGCAGTGGCCCGCTCAGTCACCGGATCTCAGCCTGATTGAAAATTTGTATGATGAGCTGGAACGGGCTGTTCGCTCCAGCCCTACACCTCCATCAAATCTTCAGTAACTGCGTGATACACTCATGTCTGTATAGTACATAATACTTTAACAACGTTTTCAGCATCTTGTGGAATCCATGCCTCGACGAATTCAGGCTGTTTTGAGGGCTAAAGGAGGCCCAACACGCTACTAGGTAGGTGTAGCTAATAAAGTCGCCGGACAGTGTATATATAAAAGAGAAAAAAATGTTTATATTTTTTTTAATTAAATTTAATTTAATTAAATACCTGTGCATCAGCTTTACGTATCTGCATCTATTGTCACAGGACTAACCTTAATAAGTTTTCAGATAAAACACATTAACTTATATTTTTTTTTGGTTAATTTTACTACAATGCATTTGAATAGACAATTGCTGCTTTGATTTAGTGAACTTTTTTTTTTTGGTTGGATTCTTTAGATTACCACTTTAGAATTTTTTTAATGCATTTTTACCAAAGATTTTTAAGTCATAAAACTTCTTGCTACAGACGATGAATCAGTTTCTTTATATTCAAAGCATTTCTTTCCTTCGTTACTTAGTGCGTTTCTGAGTGGAGGTCGTTTTTTGATCAGAGCTGTGTTGTTATTGATTTGGTTAATGTCTTCTTCAATAGAAACATCAGCGATTTCAATGAAGAAATAAGCCTTGTTCTTGCTCTGATAAATATTGCTGATGCATCCAGTTATATTATTTGCCAGTTTTATGGAGAAACTTCTATTCGAAATAAGGTTTTGTTTTATTTTATTTTGTTGTTGTACTAATATAATCTGGAAAAAAAAATGAAAAGTCCTGTCCTGTATAAAAATTATAGGAATTAAGTTACACACTTTAACTTATTACAATTGGTTTATATATATATTTTCCAGATTGGTGATTTTGTGTATTCAGGGTGATTCTAAATTCACAGGACAGACTTTAAGGGGTGGTAGGATACACTAAAACAAACATTTTTTGTCAAGCAATGGATGTCTGCAACTATTGCGTTTACATTCTACGACAGGTTGAGGAATGTCCCGACAGTAGGACCAGAGCTGTTGCACGTAGCGTAGACGAGTGACAAACCACCGTCTGGAGGATTCTGCATCAGGAGCAATTACACTCATTCCATTTATAGAGAATTCGAGCATTGGAAGCTGAGGATTATCCTCGGCACGTAGACTTTGACACTTGTTTATGCAGCAGATTGCAGTGCAGCCAGATTTCATCCTCTTCACAGATAAAGCATTGTTTATACGTGAGGGAGTGTTTAATGTGCACAATGCTCAAGTATGGGCAAACGCAAATCCACACGCTACACGGCCACATGCTTACCAGAATCTCTCAATCTTTTGGTGGGTATTATCAACGACCAAACAGCGCCCTCTACCGCGTCAACGCAACAGTTGGGGACATACATAGTTTGACAAAAAATGTTTGTTTTAATGTGCTCAACCACCTCTTAAAGTTTGTCCTGTGAATTTAGACTCACCCTGCATATTTACTTTAAAATAAATTGTCAGTTATTATTTTAAATAAAGATTAATTAGTAGTTTAAGTGATCAAAATAAAGTTGCAGTAATTTTACAGTAAGTTTATACATATAAAATTTAAAAAAAAAAATCCAATTTTTTTTTTTTTTTTTTTTTTATTTTTTAAAAAAAAAAAAAAAAATTTGACTAGAAATTAAGTAGTAATTTATTTCATATTTTTATGATAAATGCTGACTTTTATTAAGCTTTGCTTTTAGGATTGCAATTTTCCTTGAATATTGTGATTAATACGTTTTTTTTTTTCTTTTTTTTAAAAAAAACCATTTTGTTCAAAAAACTGTACATCAATATTTCGTCTTCTTGAAAATAGATAAACACATAAATAAACTCCTGACAACTTGACAACGTGGACATATACCAATATTTCGAAAATAAAACGAAATATTGGTATATGTCCACGTTGTCAAGAGTTTATTTATGTGTTTATCTATTTTCAAAAACATTTTGTTATTAAATTGCGTAAAGATGACATGAACATATTAGAAACTTATTTTGAAAATCGGTTGTAAATGAAGAAAATTTGTTTAATAATTTATTTCAATATTAGCAGAAGTAGAAATGTTTTTCAAAACGTAAACGTCAGGCAATTTACATGAAGGCAAATGTAATGAAACTTGAAGAAGTAATTGAAAAGCCAAGCAGGAATAAAACAAATGAAGGGGTGTCATTTTTTCTATTTGTAAAGTATTCAGGACATGCTTTTCTCAACTTTTGTAGTTATGAAGTATTAATGCAGCAATAATCTTAATTGGCAGTAATTATTACATTTTTTTTTTCTTAGATTGTGTGGATTTTAAAGTGTTAGGTTGTTCAGGTTTTTAGAAAAGAACATTTTATTTACAAAAGGGGGAGGGAGAGGAGAGATATAAACATCTCCACAACGAGCACCATTTCCCATCTGTAGACTACTGTGTGTTTTTTTTTGCTAGTTCTTCGCTGTTTCAAAAGGTCATTATCTAAATAAATATGTTTTTGAAGGCTCCGATCGTGGTGCTTCACTATTCTGTTTGCTTTGATGTGAAGATTTTAATGTTGTCAGCTTAATTCGGCTAGTGTATTTTATATTAAAGTAAGTTTCTCTCACAGTATTTGGAATTCGGTAATTCTATGTTTCTTCTGCTGGGAATTGGTGTTGTTGATAATGTAAAGTCGCGTTCGGTACAAGGAACACTAATAAAAAGAGTTTGATACAAAGCAGTAGACATCTTTCGTTAGTGGCCAAAATATATATATTTTTTTTTATGTTATCATCTACGGACGGAAACCATACGTTGATGATTTTTATTCAACATAAACCATTTATTAAAATTAGATCAATAGTTTCAGATTCTCCTATACATGAAGTTAAGTCAGGCAGTGGTGGCCTACGAATGCCGTCGGAAGTTTGGCGAGTGAAGACTTGAATTAATTAAAGTTCAGTTTCTTGTATAAAATTTAAGTAGTTGAAGTTTGTCGACTCAGTTTAGTTAATAACAGCGATGTTAACCGCTACATTGCGCAAATTCTTAACTAAATCTTTGCCTAATTTAAGATTTGTCATTTCAGGTTGTAGTTATTTCAAGAATGAGCTATAGTTGTGGACCAAATCGTACCTGTGGTATTAGGGTTAATTTTCTTTTATTCGTTAATGTTACAATTAAAACCTATTTAAAGAAAATGAAAAGAAAACACACAAACATTGAAGTTTTGAATCTAAATTTATTTTACTGAATCTACATCATTGGATTCGGGATCACTAAGCAAGGAACTCCGTTGGGTAAGTGAATGGGAAAGTCCATTACATCGTCTGTGGCAGGTGAGGACTGAAGAACTTTCTTCCACAACTTAAACTGGTCTCCTCTGCTAAAAAAAAAAAAAATAAATAAATAAAGTGTTAATGAATTATTTTTTTTTCCGTTTAAGATCGATGTTACATATATTCATTGGTTCAATGCCGTGTCCCTGGATTACAAAATTTGTACGAAACATTACACAAGAGAAACAAAAAGTGCTGAAAACATTCAAATTGTTCAGTTAGATTCATTTTAAATAAATTTTGTACCTGAATTGGAACTGGAATCCAAGCAGAGGGAGACTAAAAAGATCCTACTTAATAGATGTGAGATTAAATAATCAGCAAAACCATTGACATAAAGGGTAATATTTAGTTTTCTTTACTATTTAGAAAATTGAATTCCTATAACTTAAATTAGGGATAGTTAAGTTTAATGCGAATCTAACTATTGGACAATGAATACAATAAGTACAGATTTAATTGGTGGTAGTTTTAAAATCTTAAAAATTCCGTAACAGCTGTAGTTTTAATTAAAAATTTAGAAATATTTTAGTAACAGCCATAAAATAAGTTATAATTCATTATTTGGTTATAAGGAATACAGAAGTTTTCTTAACATTCACGATGGAAGTATTTCAAAATTTATAGAAGTCGTTCTATCCCATTCTTATTTTCTTTAGAGTTTTAAGTTTTAACATTTAAATTATGAAAATGACGCGTGTATGGAGTTTGTGAAAACACTTGAGCTATTTTAACAAAGTAGTTTACGCATTCTACAATGTTTCAATATTCACGTATTATTCAAGGAAGTTGAAATTACATCTTTTTTGTTGGACTTATCTAAAGATAATTTTATTTCTCAAAACGGAAAATTTGACGTTTTACTAGAATTGCAAGATGGCGAACTAATTACAGATGACGTCACAGGCAATTTGAACGAGATAGGAAAGACGATGGCTGCCTGTGAAGTCCACACCTCCAAGAATCAAGCAGATTTCACTGAATGCAGGTAAGAATCTTTCCTTTATTATATAAAAAGGAATAATATAGTTAGATAATGGAATTGAAGAGGCGTGGGCGTTTCAGGGGCTTGTCGTTAATTTTAAAACCATCCAATTTATCGGGTTTGTTTTGGGGGTTTTCCGATCACAAGTTTGAATAAAATTCGACCTTTTTTGTGGTGAAACGAGTTCGTGGACGTTCTGCGCGAAAAAACGAACTAATAAATTCAACCAGTTCTCGAATAATTTAGCAGGAATTTGGTATTATAAGCTTTAATTGTTACTTTAAGCTTAAAAAACTGAAATTAACACGTGGACGAGTTCATTTTTCGCAATTAGGAATTAAAGCTGTAATAAGTACTTACTGCAGTTGGACCAATTTGCGTTTCACGTTGTTCTCGTGGTCGAATTCAACGCAATGGTTTTCCAGTCATTTGACAGTGCGTTTCCACGGTTTCCTATATATTGAGAAATTTGCTTTTATTAACGAATTTTAAAAGAACAGGTCATTTGTGTAAACGTAAAAAAAAGACTGTTAAATTATCGTCAAATTGTAACAATGTTCTATACATGGCAAACTTTAGATTATAGTATCTCCAATGGCCGCCCGAAGGCCTGCGGCATTCGCACTATTTTGAAGATGACGGATAATGTGAAATGAACAATTAACTAGTAAAAAAATAGAATGCTTATTTCAAAATGGTTTTGCACGATCTTCTACTAGAAAAACTAACCCTCACCTAACTGCAATCTTGAGATAATCAAGTCAACACGGCCGGCGGCCATTGGGGTACCGTAATCTAAAGTTTAACCCATCAGCCATTGTGACAGCGAGCCATTTCCACGGAGACATTCCACAGTCTGTATTGTACTGTTGGACGCAGAACGGACCTAAAAAATGAGGAATAATAAAACACCACAAAAATGCTTTCGTAATGTGAATGCCGCAAAACGGGCGCTGAGAAAATTAAAATGAATAAATTCACACGCACAATATCGGTTTTTATCTGCTAATGGGCTTTTAATTACCTGGTGTTAGCGCGACGAGTAGAATTCGAGACAACGGTGGCTGTAACAGACGGAGAAACAACAGCAATAAAGACTGGGGTTCTGTGCACGTGGAGTTAAATAGCAGAAGCCCCGATACGTCATCGTCGAATATTTTGTATAAATTTGCATTTCAGAATTCCCATTTACGTAACTGTACTGCATTCAGATTAACTAGAAAGTAAATACCTTTATTAAAAGTTATGATAGGTATTTTGATATATTTATTTAATTAATTAAAAACATTCGTTGGCTTTTAAGGAAATAACAAAATTTGCATATAGCTATTTTGTAATCGCTGCAATGAATGTATATATATATTTTTTTTAATTTTTAAGGAGTTAAGTTTAAATAGGTGGAAATTACAGGTGTTTTTGTGTAGTGTTGTAATGGTCTATGGTGTAGAGTGAGTGGATGCAATGTACGAGGACCCAGGTTCGAATCAGGAAGAGGGAAGGAAGTTTTCTTTTTTATTGGCTGTACAACATGTAACTTTAAATAGGCTAAAAGAGAAGGTCTGAGTATCTCCGCTCTGATAGCTCAGTGGTTAAGATCTGTACCCTGTGGGTACAGGGACCTAGGTTCGAATCAGGCCATGAATAAGAAAAAAAAGAAAAGATTTCTTTATTCAATGGTAAGCGGAGTTAGAACCTGAGGCTATTAGGAATGAGATGTTGTTAGCAGAGGATGCGGTCGAGCAGCAGGAATAAGAAGGTGATCGATCATTGAAGTTGGAAGAGAGAGACGTGGTAGAGTGTGTGGTGCCCGGAGATGTGTAGTAGGGGGTTTTGTTGAAAAGGGAGGTGGGAGCGGACGTGATAAGTGCTATATTAATATAGAACAATTTACCTTTTACTAAACGTTTTTTTTAACATATGTAGCTTCTACACTTTAATAAAAATTAAGAGAGATAATCTGGATTGATTTTATAAATTTTATTTTATCATAATACGTTACAAGACAATTCAAGTGCTTTTGTTATCATCCACTAGACAATATTAAAGATACAATTGCAATGCCTGGTCTAGTGTTTGGTGGCAAACACTGTACAGAGTAAACAATAATGGAATTACGAGAGTAAAACAACTACTTTCTCCAGAAGCACCGAGGATATGAACGACAGATAATTGGTCTCATGTTCAGCAACAGTTAAATATCACCTAAAGAAAAAGAAAGAAAAGGAAATTAATATAATTGCAATAACTTATACAACAGCAATTAAGATTAAAATAAAAACTAACATTGTTATGCACAAATAAACACTCATTACAATATAGTGCATTGAACGCATGCAAAGACTGAATTAAAAATATTCACAAGTAGTAATAGAGGAGTGAAAAATCAGAAAACAATAAGAAAAATAAACTAATCAAACTTAAATTGCTGTAAATGTTCTCCTTAAGCCCAAGTCACACGGAAGAAGTTTGTGTGTAGGTTTTCTGCCTTTGAAATAAATTGCGTAGATTCAGACGAGAAGTAAAAGAGGAAAGAAAACTGTATGTGATTGGTGCTGCTTGTTTTATCCAAACAACCAATCAGCGACGAGATCCAACGTTTTGGCGCTATCTCTGTCTACAATTCACAGGTCCCTATGAAAATTCTATAGGAAAATTAATAAACTCAAATTAATGATTGATTATTTAATTAAATCAATTAATTAACCTTAAAAGTTTCAACAGCTTTTCTACCCCACGACATTTTAAAAATGGCGCTTACTTCGTCGATGTCGTGGCGTGACGTCATCACTACGGAAGCGCGTGATTGCTTGTTAATGAGAAGAGACAGAAAAATAGAATTCTCCCTATTTCCAGTTTAGCCACTGAAAACAGAGAGAGAAGCAAATCACACGGCAACATGTCTCAGTTAACAGTGTGTCTCATAAAAATCCAGAAACTTCTTCAGTGTGGCTTGGGCTTTAGGATGGAAAATTAGACAAATTACACTATAATAATTGTTTTCTATAGCCCAGAAGAAAGATTCAGAAAGTGTTTTCGATTTCTTCTTCTTAAGATGTAGTCGATACAGAACTCAGTAAATGTGTTTGATAGTTTATCCTTTAAAATTCATAGAATATTACTTGGAACAACACATTTGAAAAATTTACAACCTTACTGATAAAAACTCAACAACAACAAAAAAAAGTTTGGAGAAAAAAAATCACAACTGGACAACAAATACGCCTTCGAACACTGAGCCAACATCAACGGTAATCCCGAACAGTTGTTTCATCCTTATTCGGAATCATCAGCAGAATTTACCCTTGATGTTTGGCTCAGACTACGCGAAATCTAAGGGAAAAGCATTTACGATCCCGGAAATAGGCCGCTGAAATAAAAAACAACCAAATAAAAAATAATCCTGTGAAATCCACAGTATTAATCCCTTGTCCTTTCACTGAAAGGCACTAAGGAATTTAATTATAAAATAAGAAACATCATAAGTTTAATGAAAAGCAAATTTAAATTCCATAATAATTCATAAATGGAGAAAAAAAAATCACGACTGGACAGTAAATATGCCTTCTTTCGCGCAACTGAGCCAAACATCCAGGGTAAATTCTGCTGATGATTCCTAATAAGGATGAAACAGGATTCCCGTTGATGTTGGCTCAGTGTGAGAAGGCATATTAACTGTCCAGCTGTGATTTTTTTCTCTATTTATGAATTATTATGAAAGTTAAATTTACTTTTAAAAAAAAAACAGTTTGTCAGTGTTTCAATTTATCAAAAGGTTTTTAAAAATACAGATCTATGTTTCCTTTTCGGTCAGAATAATTAAAAAAAAATACACTTTTATTAACAGTGCTAAATATATATATAAAAAAATAGTTGTTTTTTGTATTGAGGAGAGCAGACAATTCCTTACTATACTTGGCTCCAAGAAAAAAGAACTTCCAAATATGGTTGATCCTGAAACTTTTTGCTGCATAATAATATGGCGACGTGGAAATGAGAAGAGTTTACATTGAAAGACACAAACTTTAAAGAAAGATGCTCGATTATCTCTGAGACTTGAATAAATGCTTTCACGGGTAAAGAATAACAATGATCAAGTGTCCAATATGGCGGTCAGCTGCCACGCGGGAAGTAGGAACTGACGCCATGCTTTTGTTACGTTCTCATTTGAAATAATATGAAATTTTAAAAAAATGTGAACAATATAAAAATAATAATAACACTACAGAAGGTAGATTATAAGACGAAAAGATTAAAAAAAAAAATCGATGATATTTTCAACTTTCAATTGATAGAATGAGGAAAGTAGGTAATATGCTTTGCAATAAATGCTCTAGATGTCGCTGAGAATTCCTGGAAGTCGTAATCGATCGCCAATGAGCTCCGCTCCTATTATACAGGAAACTTCACGATCCTGTAAGCGCCTGAAAATACTTGTAAACGTTAGAAATAAGAATCATTCTATTATATCATCGGCCCATTCCATTTTAACTATTAAAACGAAACAAAAAATCGTTAGTATTATCACTAATGAATTTAAAAGGAAGTACACTGCATTTCCTTCTCACTTTCCTAAAACGATCAGTTTTTTTCAAAAATAATAATGTTATGTTTTTGAATCTTACAGATCATCCCCAAGAAGGAAGAATTCTGGATTTTACATGAAGCTACTGAAAAATCGCTATTTTCGACGGAGAAAGAAAGAAAACTAACCAATGGAAGGTTATTTTTTTTTTTTTTTTTTTTTTTTTTGCTATTGACATCCGATCACCAGTTTCGGAAATTCACGTTCTCTTCGTGATCGCCGCCAGATGTCAGTCCCATCAACGGCTGCTTACAGTGACTACAGAGTACGCCATGTTGTTCCCAACCGGAGCACAAGTTTATAAGTTATAGGCCACAGTAGGGATTTTTCACATTTTAACTAAATTTTTTTATTCACGGTTGTTCTACTGCCTTTGATTGAATTTAATGTTAATTTGAGAAACACAGAAACATTTTTCTTTCAATTTTACACCCTAAAAACACTAAAATATATATATAAAAAATAATACAAACCTTATATTTTGTGAGCAAAACCTCTTATTTATTTATTTATTTATTGTGTCATTTATATTTTTTTTTATTGGCACTCGTATAAAATACTATCAGTTATTTGTTATATAAGACAATAAAATAAATATCTCTTTGATATTGTTGAATTTTAATAGGGGAAATGGTGGAAATAAATAAAGGCTTTATATTGCTTATTATCACTATTTATTATAACAGATTTTTATAATTTATTTTGATATTTATAATTATTTTTATAATTTTTATTATAACAGATAAGTAAATTTTTAGTTGTATATAAATCTATTGTTTAAATTAAAAATGTACTTATCTGTTATAAGTATTATACTTAATAAGTATTTATTTATACTTATTTAATAATAAATATA
>JAFIDM010000006.1:32363781-32386497 GCA_023159025.1 Thereuonema tuberculata | reverse complement strand
TAAGTATAATACTTATAACAGATAAGTACATTTTTAATTTAAACAATGGATTTATATACAACTAAAAATTTACTTATCTGTTATAATAATACTTATAAAAATAATTATAAAAATAATTATAAAAATCTGTTATAATAAATAATGATAATAAGCAATAGAAAGCCTTTATTTATCCACCATTTCCCTATTAAAATTCAACAATATCAAAGAGATATTTACTTTATTTTATTGTCTTATATAACAAGTAACTGATAGTATTTTGTACGAGTGTCAATAAAAAAAATATAAATAACACAAAAAATAAATAAATAAATAAGAGGTTTTGCTCACAAAATATAAGGTTTGTTTTATTTTTTCTTAAATTGATTTTTTATTTTATGTCTCATATTTTTTATTTAATTTTTGCAAAAACAAAAAAAACAAAAAAATTAGAGGCTTTGCTCACAAAATATAAGGTTTGTTTTATTTTTTATATATATATTTTAGTGTTTTTAAGGTGCAAAATTGAAAGAAAAATGTTTCTGTGTTTCTCAAATTAACATTAAATTCAATCAAAGGCAGTAGTGTGAATCAAAAAATTTAGTTAAAATGTGAAAAATCCCTATTGTGGCCTATACAAACTTGTGCTCCAGTTGGGAACAACATGGCGGCGGAAGCGTTAGCCAATAGAAAAGAAGACCACCGTTGGCCGTCACTGTACGGCTGCTTACTTACTAGACCAATAGCTAATCTTTGTTCAATTATTTATCATTTCTGTATTGAATTTTTATCATTTCTGTATTATATTGAAAATAATTTACTTGTTGATGATGACCTCACATTAAAGCAGGTCGAAACGACCAGTCTGTATTTTATCTTTTGTTCAGTTGTTTGTTTTTTTTTTTGTTTTGTTTTTTGCGTCAAATAGAACAAAACAAAACAATCACAAAATTAAAGGAACCATCCTTTCGAATATTTAGAATCCTTAAAATCCATTCGTAGAGAAAGCAATCCAATAAAAACAACTCATTTTCAATAGTGGTCTAAATTGTTCGGAATAAATTAGAAATTTCTGCTACGTTGCCACGTAGAACAATTGAGGCCTTTAAAAGAAATAAATAATACGATCAAATATAAAACGTAATAATTTCGCTGAAATATGTGAAATTCCTAAAGTTAAAATATGCATTTTATATACACAATAAAATCGTATTTCTTAAACCTGAAAATGAATATACTTGTATATAAAAACTAGAAAAAAATGTATATAATAAGTATACATCCAAGTTATAGTGAGGACTTTGGTTATACATTGGCCGCGCGGTTGGCGATGTCGCTAAGACACTGGCCTCTCACCTCTGAGTACCGTGGTTCTGTTCTCATGTGGGTTTCGTTGATGGTGGCGATCCGCGCTGGGCAGGTTTTCCCGGGGTTCTCCCGTTTCCCCTGCATTTCTCACACCATCCTTTCTCCGTCTGTCCTTCTTTCCGTGGGATAGCACAATAGATCTTTCAGGTCGCGGTGCTCGGCTGTCAAGCCACCCACGCTCACCACATTACATTACATTAGGTTATACATTGGCGGGGGTGAAGGGATCCTATTCGAGAAATAGGGTTGAGATTAAAATACTCAAGCTCATATTTTAAATGAAATCATAAATACGCGTCATATCAAATTAAAGAAATCGGCCGAGCTGTTTTAGCGAGCGATTTTTGGGGGGTCACGTTCGGGGCGATGGAGACCAAGCGTTGATGGATGTATGTTTTAAGCAGGGCCATAAATGAGCTAAGCAACCAATTTAACGGAAATCTGTCCATCCGTTTTAACGTTATATGCAAAAAACAGACAAATGGATCCAGGATATTTGAATGGAGGAGGGGGGTTACAGCAAAAATGTCTACAAAAATGGGGGTTACAGACTATCAATGTACTTTTCACTAGGAAAAAAAAAAAAAACCGATCCTAAATTTCTTCCGTATTCGGATGCAATGAGGGGGGGGGGTCCTAACCCTTATTAACCCCTTTCTCTCTTCAAATGAATTACAAATTACAATGACCTGAAGTGAATAAACAAGATTTTTCTTGGGATTTTGAAGTTGGTAACTGTGTGATGTGGGTAGGTTCGTTCAGTAGCGTACCAAGGGGGGGGGGGGGCGGTCCGCCCCGGGCCCCCGCCTGGGAGGGGACCCACCAGCCAGCCTAGGGGGCCCCACCAGCCACTTATTTCCTTTTTTTTGGTTGTTGAAATAGATTTCGTTTTTTTTTGGTTGTTGAATAATGGAACTCTCGCCCCGGGCCCCCAAAGGCGTTGGTACGCCACTGGGTTCGTTTAACCTATAATAAATGACGTTTTATCTTACATGACTTCCCACTTTCTTCTCAACTGGTGTCGCCCTCTAGCGATCACCTTCTCACTTACTACAATTAATGCTATCACATTACAAACTGATAACCATTGAGTTCAATTTATTAGTTACGATTTCTACTGATCTTTTCTACTATAAAAACTTCCTGTTACAAGTAAGTTTTCGGTGAAAACCAAACTAAAATTATCACATTATCAATAAGCAATGAAAAAAAAAAAATAAAAAAGATGGTATGCCGTTAGATAAACAAATATGTTCCTATTAGCTGATTCCCTGCTTTAAGCTCATAAATTTTGGAAGTATCTGGAGGAAAAAAAAGATGATATTTATATTTGTAAGCTACTTTGGAAAGTAATACTGTACAAATGTTAAGGAACCAACAAAGAAGAATATATACATCACTTACACGGTGCGACCATGGGCAAAGAAGAAAATTCCACAAACCTGATTTAATTATGCTTTGTTTCATTTCCTTACAGTTTAAGGAACGTAATATATCAATCCTTTATCAAGTAAATGAGAAATAAAACACTAAGATTGAACTTTTCTGATTACATTTGAAAGATCACTTCTTATTGTCACAGATTACTAAAAACTATTGAATTTGTGTTTGTTTGTTTGTTTATTTATTTTTCTTTTCCAGATTTTGATAAACATCTTACAGTTATAAGAGTGATTACGTGCAAAGAAGATAATGTCTTAGACCCAATTCCTGCATAGCACGAAAGAATTTAGACTACAACATAGATGAAAGTAAAGCTTCATAATCTCTTCCAAAAATTAAAAGTAATAATAATTATTATTATTCTTAAAATGTTACCCTAAAAATAAAATATTTTCACTGAACTATATGTCATGTGAATCAATTAAATTTCCTAACAATGAAATATTTATTCATATCAAAAAGAAATGAAAAGATATTTATGAGCACGTGCAGACAAGATTACAATCAAAGAAAATGACTGAATTTCATTTTAATTCAGAGTTTATTTTGGTTAAACTAAACAGTTCTCTAAGTTTCAGCTTTATTAATTACTTTCAGTCAGTTTTCCTTAATTATTGTATACGAATCATTAATCAAACAAGAAAACGTACAGTGATAAGCAAAACGGTTTCACAAATATCTAAGTTTTAAATAATTTAAAAAAACACTTTAAAGCAGCAGTGAACTGATTGATAATGTTTCCAAGCTTTCTTCTTAGGGTGAAAAGTGAAACGGCCCGTCCCAGTCTCTTCCCGGTGGCGAACTCAGGGTGCGAATCCTTTCCTCTCATGTTATTTGCATTGTGCCTTCTTTTTTTGCTATTTTCATTGATTCATCGGGCACGTATAACCCCTTTTTCTTTAATTAATTTATGGCATATTTCTATTTTAAATGCCTTTATTAAATTCCTCTCGTGCCTAGCCATGTGCAGGCCAAGGAATAATTGTATCCTTGATTGATACTAATTAATTGTTAGGATTCCTAAGGGGGGAGATCCCACGCTCGGGAGCGAGAACTGGGATTACGGCCCCAACGTACCTTTCTGAGTCCGTCACCGAGGAAGTTTGGCTGGCTGATGAGTCCTAAAAAGGACGAAACGGCCCGTCCCAGTCTCTTCCCGGTGGCGAACTCAGGGTGCGAATCCTTTCCTCTCTTGTTATTTGCATTGTGCCTTCTTTTTTGCTATTTTCATTAGTTTAGGTTTTGTGGTACAAAAACAACACTGGCTAAGAAAATAAAAGAATAATAATAATAAGGCATAAAAGTGAGACCAAAATGAAAAGGAATTATAAGAAGATATTAAAACTACCCGAAAAATCTTATATATAAAACATTTAAAAATTATAAGAAAGTGACAAAGGTAACATAGATCAATGAACCTTAAGACACAAAAAATATCATTATCCTTTAAAAACAAGGAAATATGAAAGGGAGTATTGAGACAAATGTTGATTAAAAGTACGACATTCAGCTAAAATATAATCAACATCCCATGTGTGCTAAATGCAGTGTTATTTTAATTTATACGTAGTTTTAAACTATAAAAAAAACACTGCACATAACATACATGGGATGTTGATCTTTAAGAATGTGTCCAATTAGAAGACAAGCTATTATATAAGAACATCTTTTCATTGAGCAAACTGCATATTCTATTGTTAGAAGAGGTTAAAACAAGACTAACCATATGACGCTTGTTACAATGAAGCTGTTGTTGCCACTTTGTTCTTAAAAGAGAACTAATCAACTGTATAGATGTCAGAATGCAACAGACTTGCAAGATAATTCACATAATCATCTCCAGGACTTCCAACATGACTGGGAATCCAGTGTATGACAACAAGGATTTGATAAATCACAAAAGATAAAAGAAATATGATGCGCTTAATAAGACCTGCAGAGCATTCTCAGAATGTAGGTAAGAATTTTGCTATTTCTCTTGGAGTGTACGTAGTCATTGCATACAATTCAGTGGAAAAGAGTGAAATTTTATTAGATGAATGACTTTATTAAAATTCTCAGTATACAAAGCTGCTCCAAAGTATGATGTTCCTTTGGGCCTATCAGTCAAAAAAAAAAAATGTAAAATACTGATAAATTGTATAAATAGTCATAGTGCAGATGGAAAACTTGTTGGGGAAATGAAGAATAAAAAAAAAAATCAGAAATTGCCTTTGAATATTTCCAATGGGATGATGTTGAAGTTTGGAAGTGTTGAAATTCCATGTTGGAGATTAGAAATGTGGCAACTAAAGTTCTAACTTGGTGTTCGAAAGATATTAAAACAGAAGGACAGTTTGCCTTCAAAAGGAAAACACACAACAATTGAATGTCGCGATGAAATCTACAAAATACCAAAGAGATAGTGACTATTGGTGAAGATTCAGTGATAGGTAAGCCTGCAGGCTTTACCAAATGCATCAAGACGTAACAGAAAGGTCTGATGATGAAGGGGATAAAATATAGCAAATACAATAAATCAAAAAATTGTTAAAATCTTTTTAATCTTTATACAGGGAACTTATAAACTCTGACAGATAGACTAAATCAACAAAACATATAATAATTAAAACGAATAATAACCAAAAAAAAAAATAAAAAATAATGACAAATTTTGCCCTTCGTTATTTTTGTATAAAATTCATATTTACTTCAAATAAACACATCATAACTATGATATTTCGCAAAGGTTCCTTTACTTCCTCAGGCTCCATTTTTTACAAAACTTAAAAAAACTAAAGTTTTATTATTAGAAAGTTTTATATTATTACATAAGACTTTTTTTTCCAGATTCCTTAAATGATTGTGGTTTAAATAATGGGGTTATGAAAATCAATTATCAGAAATAAGAATTTCCTTGCAAACGTGCTTAATGTCGTTTCAATTACTAAGTATCGAAAAAGATAAAATTGCAATTAAAAGAAAAATAAGAATAAAACGCACAAGACTGAGAGTTCACTGATCTTGGGTTGCCGGTATCGCAATTTCCAAAAACAGATCAGTGAACTCTCAGTCTTGTGCGTTTTATTCTTATTTTTCTTTCTTACGTTGTTGTACGCGCGTTAATTTTATGCAAAAGATAAAATTGCAATTAAGAGAAAAACAAAGAATATGTTTCTTATCACAGAAATATTTATAATCGATTTTTTTTTTCCATTAACATCTAAATACGATTACACAATTAAACACACTAATATTAGGCAATTAAAAAAATCTTGTTATTTCTCCAAAACTAAATAATTAGAAATTCAAGTAAAATGATAATATTGCTCAATTAACTACATAAAAAAAAATGTTTTTGCAGCGTTTTAAGAACTTAAATAAATTTTTTAAAAATGTTAAATCTAATTACGAAGAATATTTTCAGTAGGAAATTAAAATGCCATGTTGTGGAATTAAAAGAAATTTGATTTCTATAATAAATATGCTTCGATTATTATTTTTCATAATATATTTATTGAAGATTATTTTTGTTAATTTGTATTTGTTCTAAGGTAAATAACTTTATAGAAATTGTGTTACAAAAGTAATACTTATTTTTAGTAATATTTCACATCTTATTTACTTTACAATAAAATTCATTAACGTTATTCAAATGTAATGCCGTCGGAATATTAATATAAAATAATGAAAATAATATAACATTCAAATTAATACAAATTTTAAGAATTTAATGCGGTAATGACAATTGTGTTCAAAAAAATTATACCAGAAAATTGAAATAATACCATATTGCAATAGAATAAAGGTTAGAATAGGGAAAAAATATCCCGCGGCAAACGGCTGCAGGAGTTGAACGGAATCCTATCTGCTGCCGGCCAAACACTCCCTCCCCTCCACAGGTGGCACTAATCCGCTGCGCAGCAAGTCAGCGGAACTGTACCTTTACAAGAGAATTATGGTAGGCCTAATCTATTTTTATTTTATATATTAACAGGTTAATAAAAAGCAAATTTAACCTCCTTAATAATATACGAGTGAAAAAAAAAAAAAAAAAAAAAAAAACAACTGGACAGTAACTATGCCTTCGCACACTGAGCCAACATCAACAGGAATCATGAACAGCTGTTTCATCCTTATTAGGAATCATCAGCAGAATTTACCCTTGATGTATGGCTCAGTTGAGCGAAAGCTGAGCTAAAAACATTTTTAATCCCGGGAATGGGCCGCCGAGATAAACCGTTGATGTTGCCTCAATATGCGAAGGCATATTTACTATCCAGTTGTGATTTTTCTCTCCACTTATTATGGACGTTAACTTTGCTTTTCATTGCACTTGTGATGTTTCTTTTTTGTAATCAAATTCCTTATGCCTTTCAGTGAAAGGACAAGGGATTAATACTGTGGATGTCACAGAATTATTTTTTTTATTTGATTGTTTTTTTATTTCGGTGGCCTATTCCCGGGATCAAGAATGCTTTTAGCTTAGCTTTCGCGCAACTGAGCCAAACATCAAAGGGTAAATTCTGCTGCTGATTCCTAATAAGGATTAGTTATAAGCTGTCAATGCTATGCACCTCTCATTTTGAAGCAATTAAAGAAATAAAAAATAATACCAAAACAAATAACGAGAAGATTTTTTAATAATGGACCCAATACACAAAATATTTTATTGAAGTAAACCCTCAGTACTTTTAAAACAATAAAAATGCATTAAAATTCACAAGCAGTCTGTTTTTTTTGTTTTTTTTTTACAATGCTGCGACTCTGAACCTACTACTGTCCTCCAAATGAGAGATGGCCGCCCTGTTTTTGTGAGATCTGCGCATGTATGATCGATTAGTCTGGTCAGGCACTTCAGTCTAATTTTATGACAGGACGCCGCCATTACGGAATCGCTTGTTACTTTGCAAAAGAGCATTGTATTTATAAATAATATATATTTATTTATTTATATAAATACTTATTGTTAGCAACTGGTATTGAAATAACGCTAAATAGTCGAGAGAAGTTTTAATTTGGCGTTATTAACATGTCTTTCTCACAAGGGAATGGTTAGGCTTCTCAGTGCGAAACATTCCTTGTAATTTTTATCATTTATTCAGGACCTTAAGTAGTTGACGTATACCAAATTTTAGCTGCTTATTTACAGTGAAAGGGGGTTAAATAAAATGCTGAAGTTCAACGTGACGTCATCATTCTTTGGGAGCCACGTCATGCTTCTCCTGTGCTTGCTGCAGCGTTCAAGGTCGAAACGAAGTGAAGCCAAGAAAAAACTTAACTTTTTAAAAAAAAACACTAAATTTAATAACTGTTTATAAAATAAAAGCAATAACTGAAAAGTGTAGCCACATTTGTATTTTAAAAGAAAGTAATTTTACAAAAAAAATAAGGAATAAAAAACAAAGAATAAAATAAACAAAAAAAACAACATAATTTACAATTGAAAAATTGAAGAAAAGCCTAAATAATGTTAAATGTAATACTATTGGCATGATATAAATACAATTACAAATAAGAATAACGGCAATGAATCGAATAATAATAATAATTTAAAGAATTTAGCAAAAAATAAAGGATTAGAAAATGTTTTAATTAAAAATGGAAATTACTTTCGTTAACTTGGGAAACATTACTACATGTAATTGTAATAAACATGGGTGGGATTTTAGTAAAAGTTTAAAGTCAACTGAATAATCAACTGAAAAGTGTGTCCACATTTGTACAGTCGGACCTCTATTTAACGAACCTCTATTTTGCGAACTTTTCTTTGGAACAAAGAACATTTCGCTAATTTCTTCATAAAATAACCTCCAAATAGCGAAGTCATTTTCTATTTAACGAATATTTTTTCGAGGTTACAGCTGAGGGAAAAAGAAGAAATTAACGATGATGTGCTGATTGATGATTATCTTCCACTTGATTTTGAAGTTGAGACCTCGGAAACACTAACTGAATCGGATATTTTGGACAGTGTGAAAAATAAAAACAATATAGCTAAGAATTGCGATGAAGATGAAGATGATGAAAATGGAAATGATCATGATGCAGAAATCAAAAAACCTTCGTATGATGAAATGCAAAAATCATTTGAAACAATCCGACGCGGATTACAATTCGAAAAAAATACTGAAGGGGTTTTTAGTGCAAAGATGCGAGACGTACTATGAGCCAAAACACTTTATCAAAAAAAAAAAAAAAAAAACTCAGAGAAAATTAATAGACTTTTTTAGTAAAATTTAAGTACGCATGTGGAAATATATGCTTTATGTCATTAAAATTATTAGTTTTTTAATAATATTTATTGTTTATGTATTTTAAGCCTGTTTTATGTAGTTAAAGTAATTTTAAAAGATGAATCTCTATTTAACGAATTTTCCATACAACGAACTTTTTTTAGGGATTTAGCGACTTCGTTAAATAGAGGTCCGACTGTATTTTAAAACAAAGTAATTTTACATAAAAAAAAATAATGTAAAAATACTACAGTTGACTTTAAACTTCTACTAAAATCCCACACATGTTTATTACAATTACATGTAATAATGTTTCCCAAGTTAACGAAAGTAATTTTCATTTTTAATTAAAACATTTTCTATTACTTTAATTTTTGCTAATTTCTTTAAATTATTATTCGATTTTTTGTCATTATTTTTATTTGAAATTATATTTATAATATGGCAATAGTTTACAGTTACCATTACATATATTTTTTTTTTATTTTTTTAATTGTAGTATTTTTACTTTATTTTTTTTATGTAAAATTACTTTGTTTTAAATTACAAATGTGGCCACATTTTTCAGTTGATTATTCAGTTGACTTTAAACTTTTACTAAAATCCCACCCATGTTTATTACAATTATATGTAGTAATGTTTCCCAAGTTAACGAAAGTAATTTCCATTTTTAATTAAAACATTTCCTATTCCTTTATTTTTTGCTAAATTCTTTAATTATTATTCGATTCATTGCCGTTATTCTTATTTGTAATTGTATTTATATCATGCCAATAGTATTACATTTAACATTATTTAGGCTTTTCTTCAATTTTTCAATTGTAAATTATGTTGTTTTTTTTGTTTATTTTATTCTTTATTTTTTTTGTAAAATTACTTTCTTTTAAAATACAAATGTGGCCACACTTTTCAGTTTTTGCTTTTATTTTATAAACTAATTAAATTTAGTGTGTTTTTTTTTTTTTTTAAAGTTAAGTTTTTTTCTTGGCTTCACTTCGTTTGTACAGTACCGAAGGTACTGTTTTTTTTTTTTTTTTTTTTTTTTTTTTTTTTTTTTTTTTTTGATGACGTCACTTTAAACTTTAGCATTTTATTTAACCCTCTTTCACTGTAAATAAGCAGCTAAAATTTGATATACGTCAACTACTTAAGGTCCTGAATAAATGATAAAAATTTCAAGGGATGTTTCGGAGTGACAAGCCTAACCATTCCCTTGTCAGTGAAAACAGACGACGGCGTCCATTGTGACAGGAAAACATAATTGATCAGCTACCGGAAGGGCTGCGCAGTTCAAACTTCCGCCGGCCATCTCTCATTTGGAGGACAATAATGAAACTGATTTATCGATAATATTACATGTAAAATGTAGAACTCGTATAGAAGGTTTCCCTTATATCTGCTTCTATTCCGATTATGTTTAAAAATCTTTCCGAATTTGGAAACCTTCAAATTTTTCCAATGACCTTCGTTGAATAAGGTTACATCAGAACTCAAACAGATGGCGTCTCTTAGCATTTCTAAAGCAAAAGGCCAGCGAAGTCTTACATCTCTTGGTTATTTGCAAATTATTACCGCCATCTGGTGTTTGAACGGTAAAACGACCGTACGATTCTGCACCTAATATTCAAGTAATGTAATAAACACAAATCTATCGATTCATTCTGCAAAATTTCATTAAAATCTGAATTTTTAAGAGTTCGAGAGGTTTCCTTGTTAGCAGCGCCATCCCATCTTGAATAACCTTGACCTGTTTGTCATGGTCCTGGACGCGCCGGGGACTTCGACCTTCGCTGCCATTGCTTCAACGGCAAACGGCGTTTGAATTATTTTTGTAGACGTTGAATAGACTGTTGCTATGAGGTTTTAATTCAGCGGACAATAGTGATTTTAATTTTACTTCGTAAACTTGACTCAGAATTTAATTTCAGAGATTGGCAATTGTGATAATTTTGCAAAAAATTAACAGCACCGCTGTTATTCATCCACGGCTAATGGACGCTATTGTGATTTTCGAAAACTTGCCAGGAAACGGTGCAGTATTAATTCCCTCTCAATTAAAGCAATGAATTTTCAAGGAGGTATTCATTAACATAGATACTGAATGTTGGCTGTTTGTTTAAACAACAAATGCAAAGGAAAGGAAAATTTAATTACTGCACCAAGTGCAGTAAAAGACTATTATAATGTTAAGCCTAATTTGAGAGGATTGCAATTTCGAGTGTGTAAAATTATTTTGGAAGCTACGAAGAACATCTGAAAGCAATGGAATTAAAAATGAAGTGTTTTTGTCCCAGTTATGTGTAGTTTGGTGAGAAATCCTGATTCCTTATCAGATGAGGACGAAAAGTCTTGAATTGATTTCATCAATGGAAGTAGACGATTCTGAGGAGGATGTTTCTTTAGAAATTGATGATGATTTTGATGAAATTATCAAGAACACCCAAGATAAAACGAATTTTCATTATCAGATTGATGAATCGGTATCATTTTTCAAGGAGGAAATGAAATATCTTGGAAACAAAACAGTTGAAATAAATATTACTTCCATTCAAAAGAAGGATTCAGTTCTACGGCTTGAACAAGCCCAAGGTCTACATAGTCAAGATCTTGACATTGAATATATAGACTCTGGAAAAACAGGATCTATTATTAAACCTTGGCTGGGATCAAATTCTAAAAGCATACTGGCATCATCTCTATCTGCTAAATCAGTTAAAAATTTTCCCCCATATTCTTCAAATCAAAACACAGGAACTAAATCATCAGACTCTGCTTGGACAAAATTAGGCAATTCAAGATCTCAAGATTTGTCTCAAGAAGTTATTCCTGTAGGATGTGTATCTGTAAAACGTCCAGAATTACCCCCACTTGGAGAAGTTCAAAGAAAGGAATTAAAAGTTGGAATAAGAGTGTATGCTGCTTATTTTGGGATTTGGTACAAAGCAAAGCTGATAGAAATAAAAGTTTACCCTTCTGGAGAGAAACAGTATAAAGTACGATATGAGCCCAAGAAAATGTCCGATCAAACAAGACTATTATCTGCTAAGCATCTTGCATATTTAGAACCTGCAGAAGTTATGTTAAAAGTTGGCACACGTATCATAGCTCAACGTAAAGATGAATATCGGCATCAAAATAATTCATTATATGCAGGAATCATTGCTGAACCTCCTAAAAAAATGAATAATTACAGGTATTTGGTCTTCTTTGATGATGGATGTGCACAATATAAAAGTCATAATCAGATTCATGTTGTATGCGAAGCAAGTAAAGAAGTTTGGGATGATATCCCTCCAGATTCCAAGGAATTTATTCGAAGTTATCTGCAGCAATATCCTGAGAGATCGATGGTGAAATTACAGAAACATCAAATTGTAAAGACTGAATGGAATGGCAAATGGCGGATTGCACGAGTTTTAGAAGTTGAGCCTAGTTTGGTTAAAATGTATTTTGATGCAGATAAACGTACTGAATGGATATACAGGGGATCGACGAGATTAGGACCTCTCTATAATGAATTGGCCAATGCAGAAGCAAATAAGGTCTCGGGAAAATTAAAACGTCACAATCTTGATGCACCGAAGAAAAAAAATGCTCCTTACGTAGAATATACACGAGGATTAGATGAGCCATTACAAGACGAGGAGGATGCGGAAATTTTAGAAGATTCATCAGATACTCCAACTGAAAGAAAACAGCAAGTTGCTAAAAAACATACTGCTCCACGACCTAATGTTGCCAGGAAGAGTACTTCCCAGCCACAGATGAAGATGGAACCTCCATATTTTAATGTGAAACCAGAGATTAGAATAGAAGATGATGGAACATGCATCATTAAGGATCCTCAAAGAACAGATAATCGAGCAAAATACATACCTCACACATGCAGTTATAAATGCATCCCCAAATATCCTGATGATCCTGTGATATTTAAGGATAAAAATAATCTTCTCGTACCAATGCTTTACAGCTGGGAAAGACAGATCTGTAGATATCAGTCAACTGGTAAACAAGCAGTGTTTTATCGTACTCCTTGTGGGATTCGCATACGGTCTATTGAAGAAATTCATCAATATTTGATTGCCACCAATTCACAGTTAACAGTAGATTTATTTTGCTTTGATACATATGTACATTGTTTTGGAGAATTTGAACCAAGTCATCAATTTCGTTTTATTAAAGATATTGCTTATGGGAAAGAAAATGTTCCAGTTACTTGTGTCAACAGTATTAACCGCCTGTGTCCAGAATATGTAGAATATTCACCTCAGCGTTTGCCAGCCAAAGGAGTTAACCTGAATTTAGATCCTGAATTTCTTATAGGTTGTGACTGCGAAGATGACTGCCAGGATCCATCAAAATGTGCTTGCCAGCAACTGACTTTACACACCTCGAGTGCTACTCCAGATTTCGAAAACCCTCCAGGTTATTACTTCAGAAGATTGAAGGAACAAGTAGTTAATGGGATTTACGAATGCAATTCCAGATGTAAGTGTCGCTCTCAATGCTTAAATAGAGTGGTCCAGAATGGATTAAGATTGAGATTACAAGTTTTTAAAACAGAACACAGAGGTTGGGGATTGAGATGTTTAGATGATATCCCACATGGTGGCTTTATATGTATATATGCAGGTCTTCTGTTAACAGATGAAAGTGCTAATGTTGATGGTACACAGTACGGTGATGAGTATTTAGCAGAACTGGATCTTATTGAAGTTGCTGAAAAGCAAAAAGAAGGCTACGAAAGTGATGTCGTAGATCCTGATGATCAATCCCAAGATAACCGAGACAGGCAAGGTGATTCTGATGAATGTGTTGAAAATGATTCCGATGAAGATGAAGGACATAGAAGTGATAGTTCTACTGGTGCAGGTCTTGAAGATAATTCATCTGATTCAGATTTCCAAGCTGATGTTAGAGTTCCCGTTTTACCTAGAGCAAAATTGTCAAGCAATAGAACAAAATCTCAGAAGATCCATTTAAGAAGAAGCAGTAATAATAGTCAGCAGTCATGGAGTGCTCAAAGTTCTGTCGATCAAAAGAGTACTGATGGAACTGGAAATAATACTGGCAGTGAAGAAGGCATCGAAGATGAAACAACTGCACCTGAAGATCGAGAATTACCAGATTTAGAAGAAAGCTGTAATGATTTGTCATCTGATTGTTACAAAATGAAGTTCAGCAATCGTCGACCATTAAGTCCATCAACCTTGGAGCACTTAAAACATGTAAAGCTAATTAGACGACCTCGAATCAGTAAAACGAGTACAGCTTCATATGAACTAAGTGATAGTGAAGAAGAATTCAATGGGGAATTAGAAAGAAGCTCAAGTATTGATGCCAGTGATCGGGATGGAGATGGTGATCATACAGATATAAAGCCAACTCAAAAACCATCATGTTTTTGCACTTTGCCAGATCCAAAGAAACCTGATACACAGCCATTAAAATTTCACAAAAATAAAGGAGCACATGAGAAACCAGTCAGAAAAAGTGTTCGTAGTTTCTTTGGAGAAGAATGCTGTTACATCATGGATGCAAAGTCAATTGGGAATATTGGACGATATCTCAATCACAGCTGTTCCCCAAACGTTTTTGTCCAGAATGTTTTTGTTGATACTCATGATCTGCGCTTCCCATGGATAGCTTTCTTTGCCATGCAATATATACGTGCTGGAACTGAGCTAACTTGGGATTACAATTACGATGTGGGAAGTGTACCAGAAAAAGTGATGTATTGCTATTGTGGATCATCAGAATGTAGGGGTCGACTACTTTAAGTTCGTTATGAAAAATAAGATGTATTTAAAAGAATTCCAATTTATTTATGTTATATTAAATAAATTCAATTGTTATCATCATGTTTTGCCATAAATGAATTTTTTAAACTTAGTTATAATCATGTTTTTGCCTTCAATGATTCTTTTTAAACTTAGTTATAATCATATTTTTGCCTGAAAGTATCACAGAATATGATAACAATCGGAAAGATCACGAATAATTTGATAATATCACAGAATAATAATCCAAGTGAATTATAAACTAATATAATCCGAAAGTATCACAGAGAATAATCTGAAAGATATTATGAATAAACAATCTGAAAGAATCATATGAATAAATAATAAAACAATAACAATGCTAGATTAAGCCAAAATACAATTATAGATTAAGCTAAAATACTAAATTAGTTAAAGCATTCAGATAATCAAACTGCTTTTATATATTTATTGAATAAATTTAAAGAAATATTGTTATTTTCAATAACTTATCTTTATTAAAACAATCTTTGGAACTTAAAAAACATGACTCAATTAAAAATCTACCTTGCTCATTTCTGCATTTATAAACTATTTTTACGATAGGGTCAGGATTATGTTTCAAATTGATGGCATGATATGCCCAGTCTGAAATTTCAGGTTTATTGTTTTTAAAAGCACATATGTGTTCTGCAAGACATTCTTTTATAGTCCTTGACGTGCAACCAAAATATATTCTGTCACAATCTCTATATTGCAATGAATAAACAACTCCCATATTAAGAAGATGGTCATTGATTTTATTTATATTCTTTAATTTGAATAATTTGTCATCTTTGTACGAGATGATCCTTACGTTATTAGCATGACATAAATCTTTAATCTCCTTATTAATTTTTATACCCATGGGTATGCAAAGATAATTCTTATAATCAGTTTTTTTTGTTGTTTTTATCTATGGGTTTTGTCTTTGTATTTTTTAAATATGACTTAATGATTTTATTCAGAAAATCAACTGGATATTCATTAATTTTGAATTTAGTTTTCATGTTATATATTAAGACACCATTTCTTGGGTCTTCTGTGTATGTAGTGATTCTCTTGAGGTTATTTATAATCTCTTTCTTTATGTGCATATTTACATTAGAAAAAAAATTTAATGTGTATTTACTTTTCATTGGTTTTTCGTAGAACTCATGTTTTGTTATTGTCACCACTAATTAATGTCAAATCTAAATAATTTAACCTATGGTTACTTTTTTTTTCATATGTAAATTTTATATAATTGTCATTGAAAAATACCATAAACTGGCATTCTGTACCTTTCCATAGGATCAAAATATTTAAGAAGAATGTATTTGTATTATATACAAATATATTATTAATTATTTAACAAAGCTTGATTTAATGTATATTAGTTACAATCATGTTTTTATCTTAAATGAATTTTTAAACTTAGTTATAATCATGTTTTTACCTTAAATGAATTTTTAAACTTACAAGGAGATGACACATGCTGTATCTTTCAAACATGAGTGCCCTTTTGTGAGATGAAAGTACACATGAAGTACTTCAAAAATATATACAGATATTGGGTCCAACTCCCTACAAATTTCGAGATATTCGGCATTATTTTCATCTATTATCAATTATTGCCTTATTAGCTCACCGCTATCATAAGAAAGCAATTATTAATGTGGCATATTGGTATCTCACTGGGCTGTAAATCCAAGGTTCCTGGAATATAATTATTTTTTCTTTCTTTTTTGTTTTTTCTCTTTTTTTTTTTATTTAATTTTTTTTTGCCTTCTTTCTTTATGATAATGTAAGTTTTTTTTCTGTTTATGTTATGAATATTACACAGAAAACCAATTTAAGATAAGAAGTAAATAAATAATATTCTTGTTAACTTTGGTTTTTAATTAATTATTTACTTAATTAACTAAACTTTTTTTTCTATGTTGTGATGATACTCTTTTACTGTTTCTAGTCTATTTAAAATTATTTCAGTTCTGTTTTTATGTAAGAGTTTTAAATATAATACTTCACTAACTGAATTTTATTTTTTCTTATTATAAAAAAAAAAAAAAAATTATATAAAAACAAAGTATATCTCCAGGTATATGCATGGAGATATATTGTTTTTTTTTAATAATACATTTTTTTCTGAATACAACCAGGGTTATTATTAAAAAACTCAAAAATGCTACAGATAAGTGGAATGAAAAAGGTGTTATATATTCGATACCATATAAGGAACAAACATGCGTATACATAGGGAGAGACAAAACGCCGTTTGAAGGACTATGTAGCGGACCATGTTAGAGCCAAAAACAGATGTGACTTTAATTATAAGACTGTTTCACATACGGAAGAAACTGGTGATGTATATGACTTTTTAAATACTATAATTCTTGAAAAAGCTGAAAATGACTTGTTAAGAAAATGCATTGAGTCCGTTATTATATCCGAATCAGCTTTCGCTTACAATGACCAAGTTTCTATACAACAACTATATCAATATGGATATTCCACTCGAACTAAAAACTTACCTGATTTGTAAAATAAGATACAATGTATTAATTTAAAAGCTTTTGAAGTTAATTTTAATTTGTAGTTTGTATTTTCTTTATGCTCATTCAAATGTTTCGATATTTAATTAGTTTCATTGATTAGAGACAAATATGTCTATTAAGAAAAGATAAAAATCAATTTTGTATAAAAAAAAAATTAAACTCTAATACATATTTTATTTTAAATATTATTCACGTCATTAAATTAAAGCTTTTATTTAAATTTATTTAATCACTCAGTCAATTAATTTAGGTTTATTTATTTGATACATAATTGGAATTAGATACAAAATTGTTTAATTCCAATTGTTTAATTTTTTTTTTTTAATTTAAAAATATTTTATTATTTTTTTATAGATATATTTGATGTCATTAAATTTAAGATTTTTATTTTAAATTTTAATCTAATTTGTTAATTTGCTATTTTACAGATTGTTAAAAATATAGTAATATTTAAGTTTAATTTTATGAAATTCATTTTCAAAAGAAGAGAGAAAAATTGTTAAGTGTAAATTTAAATAATTAAAATCATTCTGTTTTGTTTACTAAAAAGTGGAATATTCCAAGGTTGATAGATGTTTTCATCATTTTTCTACACCCAGACGTTACAGTGGTCTCCCCTCCGTAAAGTGGATTTACCTTACAGACATCAGAAGATTTCATTGAACCAATAGCTACGGGGCTACCTAGCCCCTATATATATATTTCATTATTCTTATATAATTGATGTCTTTTGTTGTTATTGTCACATTGAGAAAGTTAAACAGATGGGTTTAACGAAACATGTCTGTATCCTCATTACTTTAAATTAAATTTGTTCAAAAGGAAATATTGTGTGTTCTGCCATCATTTCAACAAATTCTTTTTTAAACTTAGTTATAATAATGTTTTTGCCTTATATGAATTTTTTAAACTTAGTTATCATCATCCTGTTTTTAATGAATTAATAAAATTTTAAAAAATTATAAATATTGGGATCATTATTATTACATTATATAAAGTAAAAAAAAAGTTTTGATATTTTCATGCCATCTAATCATTTGTTTAGATTAGCCAAAACTGTCATTTTGTGTAAAAGTTCTGTTCCCAGTATGCTGAAAACGCAAAGCTCTTTGTTTTTTTCCAGATACTGTAACACCAAAGATTAATAAAAATGTGCTAAGATTTTTTTTTTTGCGGAGCCTGCAATTGCAGTCTTATAAGACTCAAAGACTCCTTGCTACATAAAGAGAAAGAAAAATGAAGTGGCCGACTGTTTGTCCAGGATCTTTCATATTAATAAGAAGTTAGAAATAGATTTAAGGGGGAGATCGATATTAGACGAGCAAGGTAAAGATGTGGAAATTAGGGAAATAGTTCAAAAATTAGACAACCACACCCAAGAAAGTAATATAGGATAGGCCTGGATGGCACTCTTAAGAGTCGTAACACCCTGTGTGGACCGGATTGTTGTACCAAAGTCTCTGAGAACTTTTATCTTGGAAAAGTTCCATGGAGAACGGTTAGTGGGACACCTAGGATGGGAGAAGTGTTTTAGGAATATCAGTCGACTTTATTGGTGGAAGGGGATGCGAAAGGATTTGATATATCATACCATAATTGTAATACTTGTCAGATGGTCAAAGGAAAGCCAGTAGGTCGCATTATTCAGAATTTTGTACCCGTTTCCCGTCATCTGGAGAGGTTGTCACTAGATGTGATTGGTTCTCTCACCAGAACTAAACAAGGAAATACGGTAATTCTTACTGTTGTTGACCACCTCCCTAGGTTTGCCTGGGCGATGCCTCTTAAAGATCAGAAGGCTCATACTGTGGCTAAAGCTCTGGCTGATAATATATTTCTGAAGTATGGTTCATGTCATAGCCTCCTATCGGACCAGGGTTCTAATCTTATGTCTACGGTTTTCAAGGAGCTATGCAGACTTTTGCATACATGCCGACTCAGGACCACGGTTTATCATCCAGCCTCTAATGGGATGGTCGAGCACCTTAACCCCTACGATTAAAGAAGGAGTTAAGAGTTTATATAAATAAGGGTTATAATAACTGGAATAATATATTCCCTTCGTGATGTACTCTTACAATAATTCCTTCCACGAAGCCATCAACAATACGCCTTTCTGTTTGATGCACGGATTTGGCAGTGTTATGCCAAATGAACTTTCCTACGGGGAGCCTATAAGTTCTGAGGAGTTCACAGAAGATTATATAAATGAGCTGGGAAAAGGATAGTGATAGCTAGAAAGTTGGAGCTGAAAGTTCAGATAGAAAAAAGCGAAATGAGAGAATAAATAGAAATAGGGGGATAAAGAAGGTAGGGTTTCAAGTGGGAGATTTAGTATTGTTGATAGTAGCTGCAAATGATCCTAAGGGTAGGAATAAATTCAGCCACAGATGTAAAGAATATTAGAGATAATAGGTGAGGCAAACTTAAAGTTAGAAGAGTTTAAGAAGCCTATTATAGTGAATAATAAGCTCCTTAGGGAAAGGGTAAAAATATATTATGGGAACGGCAGTAAAGGGGCTCACAATGCTGAAGAAAGTGCTACACGAGACGATGTTAGGACTGCAAGAAGGGAGAATGTGGTTGCTACCTCAATCCTATCCAAACGGCAAGGCAAGAGAACACGGTTGAGGATGGGGCTGCCACAGACATACAAAATGTGTCTACACTTCCAGATTCACTTGTGGATGATGAAGAATCAAGATAGTGAAGCAGAAAACCATGAAGCAAGAGGAGAATCCTTTACAAATAGTGCTGTGAACAATGAAGAATCGGAGATTGAAATAAATGCTTGTGGAGGAGACTCCTTTACAAGTAGAGACAATTCGAACACTCATTCTTACAGGACTAGGTCTGCTACCAGGACTAACATACCTCCACCTGTAAGATATCGTTAATACTGTACGTATCTGAGATAATAATTAAACCAGGTAACTCGTATGGTCTGATATATGATCCGAATAGATCCTGGTGTTGTACCTATAAACATGGAAAAAATTTTACCTAGGAAAAAAAAAAGTTATATTCCTTTCGTGGAAGAGGAGATATGTGACCTATGCCGAGGGCACATTGTAAATTTGTTAATTTTTTGGTTGTATTTGCTGAAATGCAACTATTGTAATATTTGTTGCATGTAAATATATTTTTTTTTTTTTGTTAATAAGTTTACTATTTGCTTAAAATAAAAAGGAGAAATTTTGTTTTTAAAATAGAACGTAATTTTTTTTCCTAGCGTACTTTATCCCTGTTTCTTGGTAACTGATTTTTATCTATGCTTTTTTTTCTTAGTATTTTGGGAGGGTGACTATTGGTGTATTTTTGAATTAAAATAGCAAATAAAAATTCCTGATTGTTCGGCGCTCAGATAAACGGTTTCAAAAGGAAAGCAAAGAAGGAGAAAGTTGTGCTAGGAGAATTGCCGAGCAACGTAAATTTAGGGAATCTACAGCCGCTCGTAGCAACTACGGGCAGCAACCTGAATGTGTTCAAACGGGTCTTTTGATGAAATGGGGGCAAATCTACTGTCTTTGGGTGCTAGAAAGTGATTTAGCTAGGTCTCAACTTTGGGAACTGGATTCCAGATTATTATCTACAGTGTTTTAACTTTATTTTCGTTCTGTTTTATTGTTAATAAATTAGTATTTTTACATGTAATAAAATAATATTTTTTTTTTACCTGTAAATAAAATAATAATTTTTAAAACTTTTCTTTCAACATCGCATGTATTCACTCTGGAGCTATCCATTTCCCTGAAAGGGGGTTAAATAACCAGGGGCGATTGTTCTTATTTAATTTTTGTTTTATTTTACTAAGCAAAGCTCAGTCTTTCAAATATACATCAACATTAAAATGTAATTTAAATATATTCTGGAAATAAAACAGTAAATGAAAAATGTGTTGATCAAAACTACAGCAAAACTAAAGAAATCTGGTTTATCCTAGTTTCCTCTTCAAATATAATTCATAATTTTATTTAAAAGATGAGGACGTTTTGAAATAAAGATGCCATCAAATGAATCTGTTCTGAACCAAAATAAAATCAATATTTTAATATATGTTAATGTACATAATGTATGTTAATATCTTAAAATCTTCATACTAACCACGTCTACAAAGGGGTGTTACAGCAAGTTGTAACAGTGCTATCGGTTGTAGTGGAAGTGAAATAGGTCAAAGCATATTATCACTCAGTAAATGCATTGTAACAAGAACTACATTATAGAGATGGTCTGACATTGAAAATGAAATTTAAAAAAATTGAAATACTCAAGCAAGCAAAAAAAAAAAAAAAATTAGAAGTCCCAAGTAGTTTGGAAATAAGAATGCTTCTTTGTCTCTGATAATAATATCTTGAAGAACTTAGACACTAAAAAAATCCTACACTATTTCCAAAATGAAAAAATTTGAGCTCCATCTTATTCCCAAGCACTGGACCCAAAACTAGCACCTAGAGTTAAAAAAAACCCAGTAGAATATATGAATTTTAAACACTGTTCTCATGACAGCAAAATTAAAAACTTCAATGTTTTTTGATAACTAGGTCATCCTTCTGTCTCCCCCTGGTAAGTATGATAAGTATGATAATCCAAGAAGAATCGATTCCAAGCGGTTATGGCAAAAAGTGATATTTTATCCTTTTTGAATGAACTCATTATTTGATAGCACGTGAACAAATAAATAAAAATAGGATTGGATATTGGGGGACCAGCAGTAGTCCATTGGTTAGCGTTCCTGACTGCGAGGATGAAGGTTCTCAGTTTGAATCCGAAAAAAAAAAAAAATAGAAAAAAAAATAAAATTTTATAATCTGACTTTCTCAGCAAGGGAAACTAATAATTAACAAATGTGCAGGACAGACAGACAAAAAAAAAATATCATAATTATTATAAAATTTGCTGTAATTATAAAAATGAAAATAATTTTTCTTTAAGAAATAAACAATATTATCAAAGGCAATTTTTTGAGAATCCAAACAATAATTTTGGTCTTCAGATTAAAAACAGAATTATAAATAAAATATTTGATCAATTTCATGTAAACATGCAGAAAATAAAAAAGAAAAATTCTACTTTAAAATGCATTTTATATGATAAAATTATTGATAAATTAAAATGGATAAACTAAAAAAAAAGAGGCGAAAAGGGAGGGAAGCTTGTTATTTATTTAAATATACTATAGAGTAAATCATTTTAAAACGTCTTTAATATTATAATTATAATTTGTTTATTTGAATGTTATTTATATTTAATATTATTTACGTTTATATATATTCTGTAATTTGTTATTTATATTTAATATTATTTATGTTTATATATATTCTGTAATTTGTTATATTTAATATTATTTGTTTATATATATTCTGTAATTTGTTATTT
>JAFIDM010000006.1:32311036-32335449 GCA_023159025.1 Thereuonema tuberculata | reverse complement strand
CAACCAATCACAGCCTTTGTAAAACACGGCAACCAATCACAGCCTTTATAAAACATGGCAACCAATCACAGCCTTTTTAAAGCATGGCAACCAATCACAGCCCTGTAAATAGCCTATTTAAACCCCTGCATCATGTGAATAAAGGAGTTCTTGCCAGATCTTACTATTCAGTCTAATTTTCTGAACCAGTGGCAGCAAACCTTCACCACAAATATTAATAATGGAATTAAATAACAAACAGTAAAAATTAAAATACTCAATCAATAATAAAATAAATGTTGATACAAATTATTACAATTACAAACAGTAAGATAACGTAGAATATACAATGAATAAATAGGATTATTACAAACAGATAAAGGAGAATATAGAGTTAATAAAAATCATCACAATATGATGCTGCTGCTTCTTTTCTTTTTTTATAAGATATGGATTTCCAAAAGGTTGGTGAACGTAAAAAGTAACTTCAACAAACTTGCAAATAAATTTACAACAGCTATTGTCAAAATTAGCAGAGTCCTTGCAGCTTGCTAAGCAAGATCACAAGTTCGACTGTTTTTCTGTGGTTTTGAAATCTATAAGGAATTTATCGAAGGGTCTTTCAAAAAAGTGTCTCTGATATTTATAAAATTAATAATAATAATAATAATAACCCATCGTCTTGTCCGCCACTGGTCTGGTGCCTCACACATTGTACCACAGCCTCAGCACACTAGGACTTCACAAAAACACTTACGCATAACTCCAGAAGGCTGTGGTACTCAACACAACACGCATAGTTAGGAAATTTATGGACACAACGACACACCCTAATCATTCCTGCAAATGTCTTTACACTTGGCAATATGTGCTTTGGTCCTTGACCTGCCATGTTGTCTTTGCTGGGGTAACCCAAGGTTTGAAACTTTTACAAAATAATAATAATAATTTATCAAAATAAAAGCCAACACATGAAAGTTTTCTTAATGTATTTATTTACTGACTTTAAAAAAAAAATGGATGACCAGCAAAAGCTCTTTCTGAACAGGGTTTCTCCCATTCATACAAAGGTGTGACCTTTTAAATCACAGAGAAAATGAAAGAATAAAATGGCAGAGCAAATGGGACAAAAGAAACATACACTTATGATGATAAAGAGGTTAACATACATACAATACACAAGCGAGGAATTAATCACTTGGAACTCCTGAGCTTCACAAAAAAAGAAAACATCATATAGTTATACATTTTACCTTTCTTCTTTTTTTTTATCTTTGCCTTATCTTTGGCTTTGAGTTTTAATTTACATATTATATATATACATTTATTAGGAAATCATTAAGGAAAAGGCTCAAGACTCCCAAAGCAAAAGAACATACAAGAATTTCTAAACACAAACCATCAACAAACATTAAAGCTATGAAAAGTATAGACAAAAAGTAATCCTATGCTTTTTAGACAACCAGAAACTAAAGTCGTAGCAAACGGGTCTGCTGCCATTGTAAAAGCTGGTTTGGAAATAGCTTTACTTGTTTCTTGGTTCCGACTCCTAAAATAAAGCTAAAGCAAAAACATAATTTGACGAGATTGATGGAAGAACTGGTAGTTATCTAGAAAAAGGGAAATGCAAGCAGAAAGACATACAGACACACATGTTCCTATAGAATGCTTTTAAGTCGTTTTGAACTCAACTGTATCAGTTTGTTTTTGGTTGTAGTAATTTGTTTTATTCCTTCTAAAAAATGGGAAGTTAAAGATTCACTAAAGTACAGAGGAATTACTCATCTATGTACAGACTGTCTCAAAAAACTTTACTAACAGCAATGCCAATAATGTCACGTAAGTGTGGTTGAAATGTACTTCCCTTATAACAAGGAAGGAAGAATTCCAGATTAGCTGAGGAATTGGCAGCTCGGTGACATTCGACAAAGATACATTGCTGCTCTTTCGCTGAGAAAATCTAGAGCAGGGTAAATCGGAATCATTTTGATCGTTTGAAACTTGAGCTAACACTGGGGCGAATTGGTTAAGCGGGATTTAAAGACACAACTGATCATTTGCTTTAGGTTACTTTTTTCAAATCTTTTAACAATAAATTTGTAATTCTATTTTTCAACAAAACATATCTTCTTCTGTGTGTGGAATTTATTTATAGTTAAATTAAAAAAAAATACTGAAATAACCAATAATAAATTAAAAATAATCAGTTGCTTCATCAATTCCCAAAGCAAATCAAGATATTCTAAACAATAAATTTTATAAAAAATAAAAAGAATGCATGGAGAAAAGACGCTAAATAATTATTAATATTTAAAAGTAATTATTTGGCATATTTTCTTCTTACAACTTAAAAAAGTACATTTTCAGAACAAGTATTTCATATTTTATGAGAAATAATTAAAAATGTATTATCTTATTTCATCTAATAAAAAGAAACATATAAAGTTTTACATTTCATACAATTTACTACAGTATTGAAGTTTTCATTGCCTATAATTAACACAAGGCCTAGTTTCACTGGTTGATATTAATTCCAATTTAATAGTCATGAAAATCAGTATTTATTGATTATTGTAAATTTTTTGATAAGTGAGTCATGTTATCTGCAGTTCAAGAATACTTTAGAAATTACAGTAAACTAAGTTAAAAGTATGCATACTTTAGATCTTTTCAAATGAAAATAAAAAGCATTTGTAATGGTGCCTAAGCAAATTACAATGATTTCTTGGTTCATTAAATACTTACTACTCTTATGCAACAAGCAATAATAATCATTGCCAACGAATTCTAATTTTCAATCACAATAATGTATGACAAAATTGGTTTTTCGTTGGTTTAAGCTTAAGAATTGTTGCCGCCTTAATTATAGAAGTTAGATTATGGAAAATTATTTCTTGCTAAAAGTTTCCAGAGCAAAAGACCATATTATAACTTAAATCTTTTTGAGTTTGCCATTGTAAAGCTGTGAATATAAATGAATTTTTACAATAGGATCAAAACAGTCAGACTGAAAGAAACTAAATGTATCTGTATCATTAAGTACGTATTAATACGTATTTGAAATTCCGAATTACACTATTATAATAATGACGTTCATTTATTTATTTCCAAATTTAGAACCCGATTCAGTAAAACTTCTTCTAATTAGTATATTTTCAATCAATAGTAGCAATAAGCCAAAAGACCAATGTCCAGGAATTTAATTAAGACAAGTAGCTTTATGCTGAACTTGTGCAAAGCACAAGGTTGCATATTTTTAAAAACGTATTACTAACTTAGTAAAGGATTTAACTAGTTTTACTAGCTTGTAACAAGCTCTTGACATATTAATTTATTGTCATTACTTTTTTTTTTTTTTGCAAAATCTTTTCGAATACAGAACAAAAGCATTATCAAAAACTCAAGCATTTTTAAAGATTAGAGAATTTAAAAATGAAAATGACATACTTTTTAAGCACCAGTACAAACCCCGTTGAATTTCATGTTTACATTTTTTTTAAGTTTTATTTTTTTCATCAAACTATTACAGTTCTTAAATTTTCCGAGATGTTGGATTGGGAACTTCCTTTGTTACGCATTTGAAAGAAAGCTCAAACTTACAAAGCTGTTAAAACTTTCACCACAAAGCTTAGGTTAATAAATCGACAAGCCAAGTTTAATGATTTTCATGACTTTTTTTATTTTTATTTATTTTTAAATACTGATTTCCATGAGTATAACAATTTTTACTTTTTTTGCTTTTTTTCTTTCTTGTTACAGGGATACAGTTAGGATTACAGTACAAAAGAAAAAGGTTCAAGAGAGATTTCTTTCTTTCTTCTGACTAAATTGCAATGATTCGGAACAGGTTTATAGAATGAATACCGGAATTATGATGAGTACACGTTTTTCTGTCATGATTTTATACTAGAAAGTAATGTGAGCATTAAGAAAGGCAAAAGAAGAAGAGAGAGATACTTCCCCCTTCCCTTAAAGCATTACAATTCATTGAATGGTTTTTTGGTGGAATTCTTCATTTGAGCATGGGGGGGTTAGGGAGAGCGAGAAACCAAAACAAACACAGGGGAACAAGATTTAAAGAATGACAAGTTACAAATCGGTAGTGTGCCCTGACCTTTCCAGTAGCAGTAACAGTATAGCAAAAACAATCTAAGGTAGAACACGTAACATTTCTTGGTTTTAGTTAGTCACTCACAGGAAAAAAAAATATTAAAATTCAACTGCAGAATCACTTCTACGATACAGATTTGTTTTTAGATATTTTTTACTAATTTACAACTCTAGTGGTTAAAATTAAAAGTCTCTGAATGTTAAAGTAGCTGAATAACAAAATTAGTTTTTTTTTTCTAAATTCAAAATATCAGAGCACTTGGAAACGATGTATTTGGATGGAAGTAATTCAATGAAAGACATATTTCGTGTTGTGATTGTGTTTTTCTCTCAACTGGAATGAAACGTAGGTTGAACGGAAGATCTGTACTTCTGATTGTCTTCTTGATGCTGCTAGTTGAAGAATGGCAAAGATAACGTTTCAATACTTACACATCCAAGATAATGTCTTACTTGTCTTTATTTTAATATATTTCTTTTAAGAATATTTGCATTTCCAAACTTGGTACATTTGATTCATTGCAATGTTACTCTCCCTTAACTTCATCAGAATTTATAACTTCACAATAGATAAGAAAAGGGTCGTAGAATTTTTTCGTGGAATTTATTTGCCTTCAAACAAATCTTTCTTTCTTATATCTTCCCATTTGAAAGTTTCTGTGAAGTTCTAATTGTAATCATTTGATGTAAATCTTGAAAAAATTATAATTAAATCTTGTGGGATTTTTTTATTTGTTTGCATAAACATTGCTTGATAAACATTTAGTAAGTGGAAGATGAATTTACAATCAGATACCAGTTCTGGTACGACTTTAAATGGCTGCCTGTTTAACATCCAAAAATTGTAATTTAGCTCAAGATAAAGTAATACGAAAATGCCCATATTCAAATGTTTTCAGAGCAAAAGCCAGTAGCTTAGGCATTCTCTTAGTTAACGGCCACAAGGGACTGAGTGCCCTTATTTAAAAACAAAGTAATATTCCATAAGGAGATTAAATTTAAAAAATAAAAACAGCCCAAAGCTGGTATGTCTTCAGTAGTATCATTCATCCAATGGGTATCCTCAAGCACAAAACTCTCAAAGACTTCTGATTTGGTTTTTCATTTATGTAGGTGATTAATTTCAGTGGTCCCACAAAGGAAATTCCACACTCACCAAGAATTCTTTGAGCAATTATTTAATTTTATGCTTAATCCAGTGAATTTTTCTGTACTGTTTCCTTTCATGGAAGAAATTACTTATAATTTTAATCATTTGCTTTGGAAACCACAAATTTACCATTTAATAAAACACTTATCAGTTGAAAACCAAATTTTTGAAAAATATTTTTCTGAGATTCTTCAACTGAATTCATCCAAAATATTCAGTAGAATATTTTGGTTTTTGATCTAGAATTTTCCTTAAATCTAAGCACAGTACTCTACAGTAATCTTTAAATACAGATAATGTAGCTGTATCAAAAATGGCAATCAAAAGTATAGACTTTCTATCTGCCTTCAAACATTCTTATCATCATTCCAATACATTTTTTAAATAAATAAATAAATATTACTCCATATAATAACAATTATTATTAAATACCAAGAGATGTATAATGTTTTAAGAAGTTGAATATATAAAAAACGTTATCGATAACATGATTTTCAGACAAAAAATTCATCCATTTCATTTCAACAAATAGATAATTTCAAAGAAAAGGACTTATGCAATTCTTTTATTTAGTATTGAGTGTTCTGTGAAGTGATTCAGAAAATAAAGTTTTAAAACGATGACAAACTCACTTATGATTTGTAACGGCAAATGAATGTATCCACAGACAAAAAAAAAAATGAGAATCAATATCATCATCAAAGAGAAGATCTGGAATAGAAGTTACTCTCTATTTTCATTTTCACAATTTTTCAATGTGGGTTTATGAAATTAAAAAAAAAAAAATGGCAATTGGAAAGTTACGAAAAACAAAAAAAATGCTGCCTTGAATATGAATCATGGTTTACAATACAATATTAACATCTCAAGTTTAAATGACAAATATTCAATTCGGAACTTTGAAATAATAAAATAAATCAAAAATAAAAATATTAATTTGCATAATTGGTTGTAAGCAAGATGAAATCGTTAACAACATCAGCTTTATTTCAGGTTTTTGAATAAAACTTTCTGATGTAGCTTAATAACACACATACATTAAAAAAAAAAAACTCCTGGGGCCTGATGAAATCATTATACAAAAATGTCTTATACACAAGTTTTTATTTTGCAAATATGGAGATGAGAAAATTTTTTTTGACTACAATGAAAATGTTTGTATTTATTATTATTATTTTAATATTTTCTTTAGTTGTTGAATCATGGATAATCCTAAGTAAGCTTTTGTATTTGTTTACATAAGAGAAACGAAAAAGGAATAGGCCAAAATTAAAGTTGTAATTGCTGAAAGTCGAAAACAGCCTTCGTAGTAAGTGATTAAGATTGTGTACTTTATCTACACCATCATCCATTTTTAATTATAAAAATAATAAAGCTCCTTTGTCAATTTTTACATACACAGAGGAGAGAAACTACCACATTTCCCACGACAAATAGAAGGGAAAAAAAAAATAAAGAAAGAAATAGCTATAAATTTAGAAATTTAGATTGCTGCTCATAATTTGTTAAGAGCACCTTATAATGAAAAGGCTCCATCGGCTAACGAAATTCGTAAGGAGGTTAATAACCGTGTTCCTGATGCTCCAGAATAAATGGAAGAGAGTTCTGTATCTTGGACTCACAACTCTCAGTGGTTACAAGCTGAACACGGAAATAAAGTTTCTCAAAACAAAATAAAAAAACTTCTTTCTGCACTTACCGAATGCCTCCACAAATTTAAATTTTTCTGTATGTTCCTACATTCACGGAAGCTTTTTAAAAGTTATTCTTGATGTTAGTCATTAAATTAACAAAGGAGGAAGATTATTAAGATCGAACTTCCTATTTTATTTGTAAAGAAATAAAATAACAAATAAGTGAACGTTCGAACTGTATAAAAGTTAAATAACATTAATAAACTCAATTCTGGTAGGAAAAAGCTTATACTTATAGTAGTATGTAGTTAGAACGAAAACGTAAGAACTAAGTAACTACACAGGAAACAATTAAATTTTAGCAACTGAAGACTTCTCAGTGAAAGGAGACCATACAAACATTAAATCAATGCAAAAGACTACCAAAAGTAAAAGTCAACCTTGATAGCATTATCTTTTCAATCAGATTTCTCTGCTTTATGTATTTTCTTTCCATAGTTTGCTTCCTGAGCGTCAGTTGGGAAATTCTAAAACTACTGACAGTTAAATGAAATTTGAAAGACCTAAAATAAGATCAGTTCTGTTTGGGCATTTGATCAATATTCTGCATTGCATGAAAAGAAATTGGTTACATAGGTTATAATTGAGGAATTTCGAAATTATATTTCAAAATAACTAAAAAAAAATTGTTTTACATACAGGGTGTTTCGGAAATGGTAGACAAAGCGAAGAGATACGGGTTCCAAAGGTCATTTTGAGTCAGAAATGTTCTATGATATTTTATAGTAGGGGCCGTAGTTTTAGAGTAAGGAAATGAATGCTTTTGGAATGGTCCCTAAGCAAAGAAAGCTCAATTCCCATTAGGAAGTGTAAGTAAATAAGGAAAGGGTTTAATACAAAAAGCAATCCGGCTAATAAATGTAATGATTGAACTTTTGTAATAAACCTTTACCTTATTTACTTACACTTCCTAATGTGAACTGAGCTTTCTTTGATTAGGGACCATTCCCAAAGCATTCATTTCCTAACTCCAAAACTATGGCCCCTACAACAAAATGTCGTAGAACATTTTCAACTCAAAATGACCTTTGAAACTCATATCTCCTCGCTTTGTCTATCATTTCCGGAACACTCCGAAATATGTATATATATATTCAAATATTTTTCAGAATGCAATATGGCATTTTTTTTTAGCTCCAAATTTGTGGTTATTCCTTAATCATGGAAGTAATACATCTTTCATCTGTTATTATGTTTATTATATTTTGTATTAATATTTCAAATCTCATGCATTGATCCTTAATTAGAAATATCCAGAATGTTGGATGATTTCATGAGGTCTAACGATCTTCAAATGTATAGAATTTAAATATGTAAGTAATACAAGTTTGGCTGTGAGATTTTCCTACTTAAAGTAAAGTTTGTTCAATATTTCTGGTTGGTACCTTGAGCCTTTGTCTGGAGAAGTTTGAGAATGACATTATTAAAAAAAAAGTCATTTAAGGAAATACATTACCAATATCTTTTTGTAATGTAATTCTCAAAACTTTTCCTGACGAATGCTCAAAGATCTTCGGAATAAAAATGAAATATTATTTGTATATTTAATTAATATGGCCTACTCCTACTTCAGATCTATATTGTAAATAGCTTCTACTGAAAGAAAAGAAATTGCAGTAAACAGTAAAAACAGGAAAAACCAGAAAACAGAAAAAAAAAAAAATATCGACTTCAATTCTTACAAATTAATTAAAACAATTTACTAATTATCAATGAACTGATTTTAAATAACAAATACAAACACTTTCAAGTTCTCATAGCTTTTATGAATATCTATTCTGACAGCACTTAAATTTCATTCAATAAAAAGATAAAAGAATAAAAATAATAATAATAAAAAAAAAGCACACACACAAAAAAAAATAAGAGAAAACAAATTATATAGCTTAAATAAATATTATTAAGATTGAGCAATTCATGGAAAAAAATTATAGAGAAAAAACAAATGTCAGATTAATGTCACTTATCTTTATAAAAAGTTTCACTGAAAAATATTAAATATGTATATTAACACAACAGATATAATTTCATTTAAAATACAAAATCTACAGTGAACAAAATCAAGTTTAGAATCATCTGCCATTGGCTTGCTTACATGATAAAATTAATAAAACAAAAATCCACTCTTTTGTAAATATTTGCTGAAATCAGTGTTGATCAGTGCTAACTATTATATAACAGCTGTGGGTTCATTTTTTGTGTATTTAGTTTTTGGGAGAATTCTAGTATTCTGTGCATTTTTTCAAAAACCAGGGGTTTGGAAATCTTAACAAACATCTACAAACAATTTCTTAGCGTAAAGTAGATGTGAGAACTGATTTTATTTATTTATTTATTTATTCTGCTATTTATTTATTCTGCTAAATGAAAGCAAAACTTTCTTACGTTGGGGTCAACTGATCTGCACCAAACAGAGCTTAAAAAAACACTCTTCCCGACAGGGTCATAGCGAGGGAGGAGTCTATCATGCCCCGGGCGCAGCTGGCAGGGGGCGCCAAATGGTCCCCAAGACCATGTTTGGGGTTATCTTTTTCGGGTTTTTGGGGGATAGAGGGGCGCCAAAAAGTATTGGCGCCAATTATGCTTGCTACGCCACTGCTTCCCGAGTGGTAACAGCTCAGCAGCATCAATAGAAATGCAACGTTTGTGGAGCAATTAGCCTTTACACCATTCCTCTGTTTGGATTCGTGGGAAATGAAATGATACGCAAAGCAGCCTTTGTCCCTAAAAGAAAACATTTTACGCAAGGCTAAGTTTATTTCTGCTTCTTGAATACTGTTAAAAATAAATACGGTAAAAATAATATTAACAACAACTCGAAGAAAAATTGTCGCCTGCCGAAGAGTGATGGACATTTACATGAAAACACAGTTATAAAGCAGTCTATACCTCTTTTAAAGAAATTAATTTTTACAACAGAAGATATCTTGAGATGAGCTGCAGCATAAGCACATAAAACAGTCTCGCATTCTCAAATCCATTTACACAAAAAAAGAATACTCTTTATATAAAATTCACAGGAATAAAAAGAAAAATATAATAATAAATATAAAAAAAAAAAAATTGAAAAATAAAAACACACGTACACAATTGAATAAATTTAAACTTTCTTACTATATCTTTCAAGTGGTGCAGCTGTTAACTCCATATTAAGACTGAAACCTTGCACTTAAATTACGTAAAAAAGAAAAAAAGAAATTAAAATGACTCATCTTTCATAAATGTAATAAACAAATAAAATAAAAAGAATAATTAAGAAACCTATGGCACAATCGAGGTCGCAGCGGAATAAGTGAATGGATTGGAAAGAGATGAAAATTATACATATACATTTCTTTATATATATCAATGCTGGTCTTCTCGTAATGAATAAGAATGCAATACACTGTATCGTAAAGTAGTGTCTTCAAATACTGGTACAAAGCAAAGCAAGTAAAAGAAAAGAAAAAAAACTAAAATAAAAATGTATATTATTTAAACAACATTATCGGAAACAATACATTAATAACACAAGAAAGGGAAAACGGGACAAAAATCTCAGGGAGAAGCTGTTTTCAGAGTTCTTTACTGGTAGAGAGGGGTCACTTCACAACTATGCACAAATGACACCATAATTTAAAAATATATTTATGTATATTTATATATTATATATTTATCCACACACACACACACGAAAAAAAAAAAAAAAAAAGAATCCAAGGAGTGTGTTTTTGTAGTTTTCCCACTATTCTGTCGTATAGTGAATTAAAGACAGATTACGAGAGAAAATCACAGCAATGTATCTCACTTATAATTTCTTGCGAGCCGTACTACAGACCTTACTAGAAGCCGATTGCTGATTTCATTATTAATGTTATTTTTACACTGAATAATTGAAAATCTTTTTTTTTTTTTTCCTAAATCTATAAGAACTCAGTTAAATATATTACAAAAAAGACACAATTTTCTATACTTCATAACCATACTAAAATTCAACATTAATTTATTTATTTTTTTAATTAGATTCAGCACCTACAGATTTTACTGTACGGCTCAAAGAAATTACTTATATATATATTTATATATATATAAATTAAACATATAATAAGACATCATCTTTTGCTGATGACGAAAAATGAACATTAAAGCTCTGGCCCCAACACTGGATTCAGCTTTATTATATTTCTTTCTTTTCTTTTCTTTCTTTTTTTTTTTTTTTTTTTTTTGGGAATGATTTTTTTTTTCTTCTTTAATTTTTTGGCAATTTCTGCCCAAATAGACTAGCTTTAGGAAGGGAAGGGGAAAGTGATTCATCTCTGTACAACATTTACTAAGTCCTTGATGGTATTTTGTAGGTCTGTAAATAATTTGCTACTATCAGCACTATTATTGGAACTACAGGTTCGCAAACCTGCTGCCTGAGTCTCCAGTCGTGACAGTAATTCTCGAAAGCGAAACCGTCCATGAGGCGGAATATTGTCGGCGTAACTGCTACAAGAAGCATGGAATAGTGTGGCCTTGTCTGACAGTTGCATTAGTGACATACTACTCAGGTTGGTGGCGGAGCGCAAGGAGGTGATGCTCATCTCCAGAGCACTAGAAATTTCGACGATCGACTCCTTGCTGCATTTCTCCGAGTTGCCAGCCTTGTTGTCAGAACTCTGACCACTGCTTTCGTTCAACGGTTCTACCGGTTTCCCTAGATTTCGTGGCAAAACTTGCGGCTTACTAGATTTCCCTAGAGGGGTGAGTTTTGCCACAGGTATTGGCTGGGGCGGTAGTACGGGTCGTGCCCCTTTCAAAGCTGGTTTAACGGGCACGGAAGGTTTGTTAGGATCACGATCGAGAGAATCTGAAGATGAAGCTGAACGCAGGAACTTAGGGCGAGCAGATTCTGGTTGCCATCCTTTCTTTGTTTCGGGAGACTGAGTGACAGGGACAACATCAGGTTTTGGTAAAGTGATATCGGGGCGAACAGGTGAGGGCGGTTTGGTTGGCACTTCCTCGTCTGCTTCACCACTATCCTTTACCACTCTATTATTGTTAGCTGAATCATTGCTTCCTTGCTTCTTCTCTTCCTCTTCGGGACCCTTAACTCCTTCACTTGCTACCTTCTTGAGCTTCAAGGAGTCCGGTCGCCTGTGAAGCAATTTAGGGCTGAGCTTTCGTTCTGCAGGAACAGGCAGAGCATCTGGGGGGCTGCTTTTATCTCCTTCGCCTGTGCCCGATTCTTTTTCCCAGAGCTTTTTAAGGCTGCTGATGCTACCACTTTTCCTGCGGTCATCATCTGATGTGTTTTTAACTTCAACAGCATTGTCCACTGCTTCTGCAGAGCAATCGGTTTCCTTGCTGTTGGAATTAGACAAGGCGTTGTTGTTGTCGCTGGGTGCACTGGCTTGTTGTTGTTCCTGCTGCTTCAGAGCCTTCTGTCTCAAGCTTTCAAACAATTCAGATACCAATTGTGCTGCAGGATTCTTTGGAGAGACCGGAGAGTTACACTTCATTGCCTCTGATTCTTTTGAAAGCCTTTTAGGATCAGACTGTACATCGTTCTTGTTTAAACTGGGAGGAGGAATGCGAGTGGGTTTGGGTGGTTTATATTCTGATAAGTTTTTCTGTGCAGCAATAACGGCTTTTGTGAAGGGGGTGGCATCAGGAGGCAAGATATTGTTTCCATTGGAATTGCCAATGTTGGAGGGACTCTGATCAGCAGCGGGGTTGAGGATGTTGTCACCAGATTGGGAAATGGGGCTCATCGGAGAGCCCCGAGATTCTCGTTTAATGACACTTGCATATTCAGACCGACCAGAATTGCCACCCTTCCCCGGTGGTACCCTGGGAGGACTTGGTGGTCGATCTTTGGGTCGCTTCCTCAAAGTTCGACGAACCGATCCAGTTTGTAGTGCAGTGCCACAGTTAGGTGATGAAGATGACGCAGGCTTGGGAGCATCGGCAGATTTGGTGCTTTCTGCTGAGTCTGAAGAGCGATCGCGCTGATTTAACCCTGTTCCTCCAAAGCGAGTTGATGCATCGTGGCAATCCGCTCCCTCAGATCGAACATCGTCTTCCCTCAGCGGTGGTGCGATATCCCGATTGCTGCGTTGGACTCGAGGCGAAGGAACAGGCTTCAGAGTCTGCTTGATTTCGGGGGGAGACGAACAAGTGTCCGGACTCGAGCCCGATGTGGGTTTGTTGTGTGTTAAGTCTGACTTTTGTCTTTGAAGCTGTGGATATATGCGGGGATTGCATTTGGTTAATGCAAAATCTGTGTGCGGTGGCTGGAACCCCCCTGCTGAACTAGAGCGCATCATTGCTGACGGCCGAAGCATTCCCTCAGAACTCACTGGTTTTGGGCTACCGACACCACTGTCACTTCTTTCGAAGTTAGAACTACCACCACCGATTCCAAAACTTCCCAGTCTTTCCTGAAGGCTCACAGCCCCAGGAGAAGCTTCGGAAAGGGTAAATTCATCTTGAATAGTCTCAAAAGGTGTTGCACTTTCGAAAGATGTCCCACCAGCATCCTGACTTCCATCAGATTGTAGTCCATGCTGTCTGAGTGACTCCAAATACGCACCAATGCGAGCACCCTTTGGAAGAGTGCCGTATCTATTGATAGCTCGTTTTACATTTTGAACCTCGAGAGCAGCAATAACTTTCTTGGGCTCACGTGGTTTCTCAGGTTCACGTGTTTTCCGGACGTTTGGTGGGTAAGTCCTTGCTTTTTTGATTTTCTGTGATTGCTGCTGGCCCTGAGTTCCTCCACCAGTGGTGTGGGTACCTGAATCTTCCTCAGTGTCTGGCGTGCGATCTCTTGCCTCGCTCTCAGTCTCTTCGTTGCTGCTGTTGAGATCTTGCAAATCGCGGCAGTTGGTGTCGTCACGCCCTGGATCCGATGGCTCGCCTGTCGAGCTCGGCGTTCGCTCACGGTCAGTGTAGACGCTGTCCCGAAAGGAACTGGTCCGCTTGGGAGGGGTGGGTGCCTTCTTGCTGCGTGGTCCACGCAGCCGCAACTGGACTGAACCCTTGGTGGGAGCGGTGGAACCAGGCACCCTCCCAGGCAACTCCCCCGCTGACGTGGCCAGGATGGTGCCTAAAACCAATAAACGATAGAAATAAACACAGTGAGGCAAGTATCAATCCACAGCAAAGAATGAAATCAAATGATAATCTGAGAAAAAATTAAGGAATCTATTTATACTACTTCAAAGAATTTTATAAGTTTTCAATTTTTGAATATTTTTCTAAGGAATAAAATTTGAATATAAAACAACACTTGCATGATAAAAAACAAAATAAAAAAATGCACAGTCAGTAACTGGAATTAAATTAATATAAAAAAAAATTTAAGGAAACTCATTTATTCCAAAATAAATCCCGTATTTCAGGAGAAAAAAAAATATTTTCTATTTATTTTTGACTGTCTTCATAGAATTTTCAGATTTATTCAATTTTAATTTGCCTATTACCTTTCAAGGAACTGTATTTCTAAATGTCCAGACAATAATTTTCAACATCAGATGCATGCAAGGAAAAAAATCCAAGCATAAATTTTAAACAATTTTAGTCTTTTTTTTATAATCTTTTTTTTTTTTTTTTGTGAGACAACAACAACATCTACCATTATTACAATTTAAAGCATTTGTCTACCCTTACCTCAAATTTTATTTCTAGGATTTTGGACAATAAAGCCGATACAAATTTTTGCAGCGAAGCGAAGCATAATTAAAGCAAATGCAACAGTTGTAAATACCTACCTTTCTCATCACTATGGGCTGTGTGGACATTGGGTGTGCTGCCGCTACGGCCCTTTTTGTAACCCATGTTGACTACGGGTCTCATCTCAAGCTGTTTCTCAACTTCTGCACTCAGAAAAATTACATTAAACTTAGTACACAGGCATAGACATATATACATATACTTAAAATAAATCTATAATCAATTCCGTAAATTCAAATTAAAACAAATTTCATTGGAAATTTCAGTATTGTATAAATATGGTGTTAAGTAATATACACCTAACCCCCGAAGAACACGATTAATTGATTCCGTGTTCTTTGAAACCGTGTTGTTCGAGACTACAAAAAAAAACGGGATTCCGTTTCAAGTATGAAAATAAAAAAAAATAAAAATAATGAAAAGATAACTAGATACAATTGGTTAAAAATCTTTCAAATCAATAAATTGAATAATAATTTTGCTTTAAGATTGGAAAACTATATAAAATATAAATTATTCAGTCAAATTAATTGGGAAAAATAAAATTCGAAAACACTAAAAGTATTAAAAAGGTTAAAACTTCATTAATTGCCGACGTAATTGATGAGAATATTACTCTAAATTTTTAACTACTGTAATTTTATAAAAAAAATAATATATGTATTTTATTCTTTTTCAAAAGAATTACTCGAAAATCGTGTAGTTTGAAACTGTGTAATTCGGGGGAAGGTATCAGCGTTCTTCGAAACTCGTATTCTTCAAGTACCGTGTTCTTTGGGGGTTAGGTGTATACTGTTAATTGGGAAACTTAATTATTTACACTTTGACCATTGCAGGATAGGAGGTTACTTTGATTTGCCCGTCACTTATTTCTTTACTACATGCCTTAATATTTGTGTTCAAAACAAATCCATGTTTCTTACCTTCATTAATACTAGAATTCTGGAACATGGTTTCCAGAGCATGATGGATTTCCTTGAATGTTGGCCTGTCCCCAGGATTCCACTGCCAACCTTTATATTAAAATGAAGTATTGTTTAGGATGAATCATTGAACTCTACAAGGCTTTTTTTCAATAGTTGTTAAAAAAAAAAAAACAGATAGGCCACAGTTGTTTGATTGCTTTTTTAAGGTAATTTTCAATAATTATACTTTATACAATGTGCCGCTGATAAACTTTAACTGATGATTTCATAATTAATTGCTTAGTTGAACCTGTCTTTCTCGAACCTGTTTATCTTGAAAAACCTCTATATCTCGAAATTTCTGAAGTTCCCTACATTTACAAACTAAATTCAATGTATTTTCCGTGTTTATGTCGAAATAAATTTCCTTCAAAACCTCTGTATCTCAAATTTCAGATAGTGTAAACTAAAAAAATCGATGCCCAAAGACCACCCTTCTTCAACAACAGGTTGGGGGCGGATGTTTCTTGGAATTCCCGAATGTCACTGTCAAAACGCCATGTCGCGACATGCTCCCCAACCATCTGCGATCATACCACTGTATTTTTCTACAACAAAAGCAATTAAAACATTTACTAATTGACCGCATTTAAAACCTCTATAACTCGAAACCTCTTCTCTCGAATTTTTTTTCCTTTCCTGTGAGATTCGAAATAGACAGGTTTGACTGTATTTCAAAACTACATAAAGAGAGAGTGAAAATAAATAAGACGCACTTACATGCAAACATGATGAAAAGAGAATAAAAAAGATGGAAATAAACCTACAGTTTCGGAATACTCAGCATATTCCATCATCAGGGATAGCACAAAGATATAGGACTTCACAAAAAACATTTATGACTATACGAGGTGGGAATGCATAGTCAATGCATATTAAGGCATGTTTATGTGAAGTCTTATATGTTTGCACCGTCCCTGATGATGGAATACGCTGAGTATTCTGAAATTGTAGATTTATTGCCATCTTTTTTATTCTGTTTTCATCATGTTTGCAAGTAAATGGGTTTCATTTATTTTCACTTTCTCTTTATTTTTAATACATGCACATTAAGCCTCCTTGTTCAAAACTAAATACCGTATATGCTCCAATAAACGCCGAGTCTCTTATTGTCGCCGGTCTCTAATAAGCGCCGGGCTACAGAGGGGACACGGCCAAATAGTAGCCGGGTCTTTGATATTTGCCTACCGGTACTAGTGTAAGCGTCCGTATCTTTATAGTCGTGCATAATACATACGGTATATTGTCTTACAAAATGTCGCCGAAACGGTCATTTGACATTGCCTTTAAGATTCGCGCAGTGGAATACGCGAAAGAAACTTCCGGCGAGGCGGCCGCCCGTCATTAGCAGCGAAAGGTACAGAAAGACATTTATCTTTAACAGTCTTATGTAGCATGTGAAATTCAAATAAAGTAGCCGGTATTTATATGTAAAAATATTGCGTTCTGAAGGTTTTTGTTAATAATGGCCGGCCTCTAATAGCAGCCGGTCTCTATTAAGCGCCGGGAGCCGAGGCTAGTTTTGCAAATAAACGCCGGGTGCGTATATTGGAGCATATACGGTACATATAATTACATCAAGCTATATGAATAATAATAAATAATACAATAAATTTTCTTCTTAAATAACTTTACTATATTTTGGAAACATACCCTGTTCCCTTCTTCAGGTATAATTTGAGAGGAACCAAATATGTTCCTTCTCCTCAAATCAAAAAACAAACATGAAAAATTATAATGGAAATAACATCGAAAATGATAACAATTTGATGTTATCACGGAAATATAAGAATATCATTAACAATCTAAAGGTTTGATATTAATAACAATATCATTACAATTTGAAAGTTTGATAGTATCATGGGATAGAATAACAAAGACTTATAAAATCAGAAAATTAACATCGAAAATGATAACAATTTGATGTTATCAATTGAATATAATAACAGTTTGATGTTATTACAGAAATAATATCATTAACAATCTGATAGATTGGAAATAAACAATCATTACAATCTACAGTCCGTTTATGAAAGGCAGAGCTACCACTTCGGGACGATTTTACTCCGCAGAGGGGTGATACGCTGAGATGGATACTTTCCTAAGAAATTCTTTTGGACATTTTCGCTTTTTAGAAAAAAATAAGGAGGAGCGTTTTTGCAATAGTATTTATTCTTTACATAATTCTTTCCCGAAAAGCACAAATAGAACGCAGCTACTAGTAAACTAAAGCAGGGCGCACACGATGCAGCTTTGGGCCGAGTTGCATGTGCAACTTTTGGCCTAGAGCATTTTTGGAGCTGCATGGGCAAAGTTACAACCGGAGTTGCATGGAGAAAAAGCTGCAAAGGCGAGGATATCTGCTCGGTGCAACTCCGGAAGCTGCATGGAAATTACCCAATCACAGTGCAGTGTTGGAATACGTCAGTCGTGACGTCGGCCCAAGCGGGAAACATGGCGTCGAAACAGATTTCCTTCGCTTGAGACGGGCGAATAGCGAATGCACAATAAATATCGGAGTATTGCGAGTTTCTTTCACACATAAATACAGTTTATATGTAAATGCAGTAATTTAATGCGGCAGAATGTATCAGAACGTTTGAAAAACCTAGATTTTTTTGAATTTTTCACCTCGGAAGCCGTGTTCGCAATGAATTATGGGATTGCCCACTGGTCCGAACGGCGGCGCAAAGAATGTTGCATCGTGTGCGCCCTGACTGTCGTTTGCAACCTTTTTTGTGCAATTTAATTGCAACGAGTTGCACAGCAAAAGCTGCATCGTGTGCGCCCTGCTTTACACTGATAAAAAGTAAACATCCGCTCTTTATCACCCCTATTTTGAAGAAATCAAAGGAGACCTGATGCTTGCGCAAAAGCGTTGAAGGCTCTCGTAAACGAAAACGGACAGTAAAAGTTTTATAGTAATAACAAAAACATTACAATCTGAAAGAAAGAATTCTTTAGGAAGAAGAAGAATTTATTGTATTATTTATTAAATACATATAAATTTACAAAAAAAAAAAAAAAGGTATATAAATTTAGAACTAAATAGTCCAGCTGTAGTTGTTATTATTAACCGAGTTAAACCTTATATGCAAGTGTTTTGTGGGTAAATCAGGATTCTCAATATGAAATTCTGATTAACCGAAAAAGGTTACAAATGAGCAACTTTTCTGGTTAATCTCTGAAACAGTAGTGGAAAGAGTGAGCAAGCATGAGTTTCTGATCAATATCCTAATACACTGTCAAACTTTTAAAACACAGCCTTGTATCTTAATGTAAGATCAGTTGTTATATGACAAAAAGCAGCAGAGAATTGAGTGAGCAACCAAACGCACAACGTTACAAGAAAGGATTCGCACCCTGAGTTGTCACCGGGAAGAGATTGGGACAGACCGTTTCGTCCTTTTTAGGACTCATCAGCCAGCCAAATCATCGGTGGAGTTTGGCTGGCTGATGAGTCCTAAAAAGGACGAAACGGTCCGTCCCAGTCTCTTCCCGGTGACAACTAAGGGTGCGAATCCTTTGTTGTAGTGTTGTGCCTTCGTTTGCTCACTCAATTCTTTGAATCATGGGGAACGTTAAATTTCCTTTCATTTTAAAAAAGGAGCAGCTAAGCATAAAGAAGAAATATATAAAGCGCAAAAAATGATTAACTGAAATCTTTTATAGATACTTTCTAATACTTCTTATACCCTTTATGAGTCTCAAGATGAGGCTGAAAGATTATTGTTAGAATCTTGTTTTATTAATTGGAGTAAGTGCAGGAACAAAGAGAAAGTTTTAAAAGTGAATGGGATTTCATTTGGTGTCTTTAAAAAATGTATGGAAAAAGACAAGAGGTTAAAAGCTAAACTAAAACCAATGTAAGTTAAATTATTCAGGTTTGTTTTGGTTTTAGTTTGTTAACAAAAATGTTTATGTTGTATTTTCCCGTTTTTGATTGTTTATGTATTTTCATGTTCATGACTGTTTACTTCCACGTTCATGATTGTTTATTTCAGATTTGTTAGTTATTAAGAAGGAGAAAGATGGTTTCTCTTCTTATTTTATGTAAGGCTTCCCGATGTAGGTTTTTGATAAAAAAAACCCAGAAATATTTAAGTTATTTTGATGATGAAGATGTATATTGTTGTGTCTTTTTAAGATATAAGCAAGCAAGGGAGGGAAAGTGATTAGAAAACCAATCACAATGCTTCGCAATGTCTTCTGAAAAGAAAATATCATTGATATTGCTTTAAATTCCTTATTATTTTACATGTGATTGTTGCGAATGCAAAAGGCGCAATTGTTGCGTTTGTTGTGATTGTTGCGATTGTTGTAGAACTGCATTATAAATGTGATTGTTGCAAATGTAAAAGAAGCAATTGTTGCGATTGTTGTGCTTAGTGATAATTTAATGAGATTCTAATCTATGTGACAGACAAAACGGGAATGTAAATCTGCTGATCTTATCAGAAGACTAAAAATGATGTTTGCATGTTTGTTATCTTAAATTTAAACTTCAAAAACTACGAAAACAATTTGAATATGGTTTTCACCATCCAGTAGGAGCTATATTACGGACAGTTTATGATCACACAGCGTCACTTGACTACCTTCAGTACTTGAGCAAAGACGAAAAAAACTCACAAGAATCTCACAAGAATTTCAGAATTAAGACAAATTATTTCTTATAACTTTTGCACCATTCAATTAATTATGAAGCGGTTTTCTGAGGTTGGTTGCAGGTTAAATTGTACTTTCTTACCAGATTTATTGATTTGTCGTGAAACTTTTAACAGATACTCATAAGGTTTTTAAAACGTTAAAAAGTTTATTTCATCATTGTAGGCTTAACAGGTTTTCAGTTATTACAACTTATTGATAGAAGGGAAGGTATATGCAGCATCTCTGCTGTTGTGGGATTGTGCATTCTCGATTGTCGCGGATGGTGGGGTGGTGATAGTTAACGGAAAGAGGCCTTAAATGCAAAGGCAGGATGGCCGTGAGGGCATTATTACACCAACAGGCACCTACGAGAACAGATGTTCTTTGAAGTTGTATGTTTTTGGCGACATTTTTTTGGATATTTAACAATTCAAATTTTATTTTATTTTTTGCTTTTTGTAATTTCATACATTCTAACTAAATAATTGTTAATTATTTATCCTGCTGCTGGACAAAGACAAATATTTGCAATACCTATTTAATTTAAAAAAATTAAAAAACTTTTGCATGTGTTTCCATAAAATTTCATAATCAATTGAACGATTATACGTCGGTTTCAAAATTAAAATTATAAATTAACACGTTAAAAATACTACAGTCACGCGACTTGTAAATTCGTCCAAATTTTTGGACTCCCTCAGACATTAAGCTGCAAAGTTTGTCTCTGTTTAAATCTTCAATAATTAGGTTGGATATTCCATTGTTTATAGATGAAATGGTCAGAATATAGCATATGATTCTTTTAGGTAAGGACGAATACACATTTAATTTATGTGTCCTTCATTGCTTCTTCTGTAAGTATGCTATTTATCTGTAAATTTTCTAATCGTTATTATTATTTTTACTTATTTATTGAAATTTAACTACTGAGGACTTTATTGTTACTTTTTCTTATTAGTTTTATCAGGTATAAGCAGGTATATTCATATACACATAGATGCATACATAATACGCATGAAATTTGTAAACTCGTTCTTTTTGTAAATTGTTTAAAAATGTAAACATTTCCAAGGGGCACTTCTTATACATATCACATGGTCTATACTTAAGTAGCGACTTTAAGCAAAACACTAACAACTCTTTGCTTTCCAACATGTATCTGCGTGAAGCAGGATAATACAAGTAGTATAACTATATACTGCAATAAATCGAATGAAATTGAGGCCACCACACTTTCAAATATAACTAAAATTTATAAACTAAACAAAATACATTTCACGTATTTTGTTGAGTTAAGTTTATAAATTTTAGTTATATTTGAAAGTATAGTGGCCTCAATTTCATTTGATTTATTTAGAAGACACACACGTTAAAAATAATATTACTATATAGTGCAACTTAAAAAAAAGAAAAAGAAAAAGAAAAAAGCTGATTGAAAAATGGATATATTTCAGTTTCTCCTTCTTGTCTACATCGTCCAATAATGAGGGATACTTTAAGACACGATTATGCACAGCATTTAGTCATATACATATTAGAATATGTCTAATCTGTCCAAACCCCACCCGCTTGTTTTTTTTTATATAGAGTGAACTCGATTAACTGTCACTGTCGGGACCGGGACTGTGACAGTTAACCGAACAGACGGATAACAGAAATTTCGCAATAAACATGTACAGTAACGAAATTTCAATGCTGGTTTGGGACGAAATGCAAACAATAAATTAATACAAAGAAAAAATCTATCGCTAACAAATAGATATTGTCAAACACCAAACAAATAATAATAATAATAGAAACATAAAACAGTACTAGATAATAAGGTTTATATATTAAAGCTGTAATCAGTCATCTTCTTCTGTTTCTTCGAGGCTCAAGCTTTTTTCGCGGCAATGCCCCGTATTTTACAGAAAAGTAGGTTTTGTGAACGATGACAGATAACAGAGAGTGATGGTTAGTAGAGTTTTCACTGTATCTCATTCAACTATTGATGGTTTTTTTATACTTATCAGTTCAATCCCTTTGATATTAGTGATTAGATTTTTAATTACTAATTATACATTGTTATGATTAGTAATAATCTACAAGACAGCAATGAAAAGAAACTCAAACTTTTACTTTCCCTTATTCTCATTAGTTTCTACAGCACTTCAGCTAAAGGCATTATTTCTTCTTACTTACGCCACATACTACAACTCTGTAATTCTCTTAAATGTATGGGGGTTTGCATTGGAATTTTCTCAATGCTTCCTAATACAGCAGCAGAATGGTTCTCAATTGTTTTTATCTTTGCAAATGGGTTTGATGCTATAGTTAGAATAAGTAAAACATTCTTAGCATCTACAACAGATCAAACCTGAGGAGTAAAGCGTCACCTCAGTGTGAATGTCGATCCCCAAATATAAACAGCAAATTGCAAAATCAAGATTGTAAGCAGCAAAACCCTCCATACGATCAAACAAGCAATCAAACAAATGAAGCTATATCCAGACAGTTAAAAAGAAAAATACTACATATGCTTTATGCTAAATATTAATGAATATTATTAAATTACCCTTATACAATAATTAAATAAAAATACAGGTCGACCATCACTAAACTGGCACTAATTTCAGCTTGCGTAATTTCAAATTTCCTGGGGCGCAGCCACAACCTGCCGCTAATGATTGGCGGTGCTACTTGCTGCATAAACACTGCTGATATCACTTGCAAACACAGGCAAGCCTTTCCAATTTCTTTTTCTCCATTTATTGTTATAACCTGTTCACTTTTAGCCATGGTTCCAATGAATAAAGAAAATGCTTCTTCACTTTGGAACCTGCAGTGATGAACTTACAGGTCAACAGAATTACCTGTACCATTTATTTTACCTATGTTTCATTAAAATTTCACTTGATTTTTTATTTAATGTTTCTTTTTGCTTTACTAACCAACTTGTACTGATTTACAAGGTATTTTAAAGGCAGGATAAGGTTCTTAACTGTTGGGTTAAAGGTGTCTTCTAACCTAACCTTCTGTGAACCGGCAAAACCACTAATCCGGCACTCTACCAATCCCAATGTTACCGGATTAGTGGTGGTCGACCTGAACTTAAAATTGTGAAGGTTTTCTTAATTTTTGAATAAACTCAAGCTTTAAGTCCAAATGTTTTGAAAATTCATAAACAAGTACAACTACTCTTTGCTTTCATTTCAAATAACCAGATTAGCTCAAGAAGTTTAAAAATATTTCTCAAATTTGATGCATTTTCATACAACAGGTGGTACACCATCATTCTCTAATGGATTCTTACGCACAAGAAAATGAAGGCTGTATTGCATTACATGATTCTAAATATTAGTTATTAAATTTACTTCTTACTGTATATTACTTAGATATCCTATTTTTTCTTTGTTGTTATCAACTGAGAATAATATCAATGGTACTTACACTGGTGCATCAATTCATAGATGTTTGGCGGGCAGCCGGGTGGACATTCCATCCGGTAGCCGCCCTCCAGCATGTGATACACATCAGTCAAATCCACTCCTGGATAAGGTGACATCCCATAAGTAGCAATTTCCCACAGCAAGATACCGAATGCTGAAACAGATAGTAATAACAAAGTACTTTTAAAATACAGAAATTAAAAAAAAGATTCATTAAATAAAAATGAGATTTTATTTTTTTTTTCAGTCAATTACGATCGAAAAATCAAAACTTGCACATCCTCAATAATAACAATGAAAAATCTAAAAACAACAGTCGAAGTTTTAGACGTTTTACTAAAATTTAACTATAAAATAAAAGTTCACTCTTTAGAAATTATTCGAAACTTAATTATTAATGGATGTTTGTATAAATATTGTGCATTCATTTTAACAAAAACAATATTTTACCGGAAAGTTCCAAATGACACAGGTTATCACAGAATACAAAGCTATGAACTAAAATGTCTACTAATAAGTTTACAATTTTTAATTTTCTTATTTTTAATAGAACAGAACCTCCATCATTAAATATGAAAATTACATAACAATTTGCCTTTTCTGATTCATAAAAAACAACAACTTGAATTTTATCTTCCTATTATTGGTCCGACTAACATTCATAATAGGAGTTGCAAATAGATCCCAGACACTGAAGATGATATGTTAAATTAAACTGGCAGTGTGTGTAGAACAGCAA
>JAFIDM010000006.1:32280049-32296036 GCA_023159025.1 Thereuonema tuberculata | reverse complement strand
CCATACAAAAAGAAGGACCAATGTCAAAAAGAAGATCTCTGTAAAAAAAAAAAAACCAGATAACTCACGAAACTTATCTTTTTTTAATTTTGTTAAAAAATGAATAATAAGTTGGGAATATTAAAGTAATGTGGCTAAATCAAAATGGCGCCGGAGAACAACTTTTCCAAGAATAGAGTGGCAGGCAATGTGTTCAAGGGTATTTCTGAATTTGAATTCTCTCATATTATTTAATTTATATTTACATAATATACACAAAAAAATGAGCATCAATGGGTGAAACAAATGAGCATCAATGGGGTAAAACAAAAGGACCAGAAACAAATATATCCAGAAATCAATGAAATAAAGAGATGAAAATGAAAGCTGAACTGACAAATGAAAGTAATGGTCACTCGAGTGAAACTGTAAACAGACAAGCTGAAATTGTTGCTTTGAAAGAGATTTAAGTTTTTAATGATACAACTTTAAGAGTAATTTTTGCATCTTGATCTTGGGAAGCAGCTGACTCAAGGTTTCCATATTGATCCAGAATCAAAATTTTGTAAATATATTTTTCCCGAATGACTGTTACATTGAATCATTTATTTATTATTTTCTGTTTTGCTGCTGTTTTTGATTTCCGTGATTTGTATAAACGCTGGGAATATTCACAAATTCGGATTAAAAGTCATTTCATGTAAAATACTTCTGTGAATTTGTGATGCTTAACTCCTGCACATAGAGAATTACTGCAGAAGTTTTATTTATTTATTTATTTACTTATTTATTTATTTATTTATTTACTTATTTATTTATTTATTTATTTATTTATTTATTTATTTATTTATTTATTTATTTATTTATTTATTATTATAATTATTTTGTAATGAATCCAGTTGAACCTTCGACCGAGCAATTTCAAATTTAAGTTGATGTTGAACATAAATAAAAATGACTAACCATACTTAAATCTTCGTCGTAGATCTTTTAAATGTGTTATATTAGAAGTCCCTCCTTCAATTTATAGGGGGAAATGTTAATGCACCCTTAAAATTATTCACTTTTACTTCTGAGATTTGGGCAAATTCGCTCCGAAGTTGCACTAATTAAAGGAGCAAAATGAAGTTCTAGAAATTTTTTACAGAGTCATGGTTGGATAGGACAATACCTTTACTTATGAACTATACAATTTATTTGAATAATACTGAAAAGCACATTATACATTGTAAGTTACACATCCGATGTGATTCATGTTATATGACGTGACCATATAGATTTCTCTCGACTATTTTTTTAATAGCAGTCGAATAAAAAATAAAACATGGCTTCAAATAAAACATGCTCAAACACTCATCCACATTCTGTATAATAGACAAAATCTGAACTGTAAAAGTTCTTTCACTTTACAGCACTGTAAGCATTTGAGTGAATAGTTCAGAATTTATCTTTTTCTTGCTCTTCAAATATCTTCCTAATTGAAATCTATTCATTTAAGTAATCTGCATTACTGTATGAATCATAGGGCCGGCTCTCGGCTTAAGCACAAGAGGCACCGGCCTTGGTGCGCCAACCTCATAAAAAAAAGTAATAGTTTGTTAAATTTGATCTATTACGACAGACCCCTTTTGTAAAATTTATAAAACTTAACAATTTAAAATATAAATAAGGTAGAGATAGCGATTAGTAAACCAATCACAATGCTTCGCACTGGTTTCTGATACGTCCTTTCTGTTGCATTATTCCTTTAATTTCCTTGTTATTATAAATGTGATTGCTGCGAATGCCAAAGGCGCAATTGTTGCGATTATTGCTGAGCTATATTATAGATGTGATTGTTGCGAAAGCAAAAGGCGCTATTGTTGCGATTGTTGTGCTTAATGATAATTTAATGAGATTTTAATAAAACTTATCCACAGACAGACGGACAAACCGGCTTCCTATCACAAGCCTAAAAAATGACCAGGGGCTGATAACCAAACTGGCCTAGGGGCGCCACATACCCTCAAGCCGGCTCTGATGAATCCTGATGTTGTTTAGAAATTTTTAAACTTCAGTGTTTATAGATAAGCATTGTTTGAGAGCAATAAGTAAAAATCTACTTCCGTATTAATATTATCATACAAATAAATGCTTATCTAATCTATTTCTTAAGCAAATTTAAATAGAAAGATATCTATATTTACATAGAAAATACATTTATTATGATTATCTTTAACCAATTACTTATAAAAATATTTTAAACAAACAGCTCCATTTTTATTTCATGGAATTATAAATTCTTTATCAAATTGCATTGTTCCTGATATTTCTTGACTTAATATTATCACTGATATACAATTGCACTTGATCAATGTAATAAGTATTTTTTTTATTTTCATAAAACGGGTGAATAATTCCTCAAATTTACAGTTAGAGGAATCATAATTAACAAATATTCGATTTATAACGATATATTACTAAAAAACATGACGAAACATCTTGAGTATATTTAATGCGAACTAAATCAGTAAATATACATATATTTATTTATTGATTTATTTTATTCATTACTTGGCCATCCCCCTGTCTCCCCCTGGTAAGTATGAGATAATCCATTGAAATTTTAATTTTAATCTAGTAGGCTAAAATGAATGAGTTATTTTCTTTTTTCTCTGGCTCTTCTCTCATTGGGCCACACACACACACACACACACACACACACACATACACATACACAAAAGGAGTGATAAGAAACAATAATTTCAATGTAGTCCCCGTGGGCTAATGGATAAGACGTCTGACTTCGGATCAAAAGGTTGCAGGTTCGATTCCCGTCGCCAAAGTTTCATTGTAATAATTATTTCTATTTTTCACAGGAAATTAACAATTGCGCCGGACAGACAGAGAAATAAAAGATTTTAGTAATGTAGATTTTTAATGTTATTTTCAAAGTAAAAAAAAGAGTAGCGTACAAATGCCTTAATAATCATAAAAATTCATAAAAATTCCAAGTAAACTCATCTGGAAATTAGAACGTTTCCTGTAGCAATATGAAATCATCACTCCTTGGGAAAGAGTAGAAAAACGCTCTCAGAGCTACTTAATAATTATTTCTGTTAATAATCTGATGCCTTAAGGAGTTAATCGTGTGTGGAGACGCCGTCTCTTGTGCTCCATAACATCTGTAAATCTCTTATTTTCCAAGTGCAAAGTGGTTGTGAACATCTGCTAATGGGAAAAAGGCCTTGGGCGAACTGCAGGCAATGGCCGTGACCTCACACCACCGACAGACCATCTTCCGTACTGGCGGGATCCACTTCCTCATTACCAGTGCTCCAAGGCAAGGTGGGTACGGAAACAGATGGGGGAGAGAGAGAGAGGGAATTCTAGATTACCCCTCTCCCTCCCCCCTGCTGGTTTTGTTTACCCAACGCTGCCCACGGGGATAGAACTCTACTGAAACTCCGGATATTTTTAAAAACAATCAAGAACCGTTAATTCCAGGTCAGATTTCCAATTAAAAGCTGTTATTCTTTATAAGGAAATAATAAAATATTGTGTTAAGATCTTCCCTCGGCCTCCAAATGTATTCTGTGAAATCAAATCTCATTACAACTTCCCGGAATTTATTATAATCAACGTTCAAATAGTAAACCTGCTTCATTTCCATCTTTGTCATTTAAGAAAAACTTAATTACTAAAAGATCCACCAGAGGACTCAACAATCGCCTAAGAATGGAAATGTTTTCGTACTACGTAACCCTGCAACTAATTTATTATTTTGCTGCGACATCCCACATATGTCACAAACTGACATGCAATCAGATGGCTAAGGGGTTTTAAGAAGAAAAAAAAAGAAGTTAAAATGTAAACATCTTAAAAAAGAGCTTTCGCAAAATTTTAATTATTAATATTTATGAAACGATGCAGGATATCATCTAAATAAAACTGCTGTTAATTTTTAAATCCATTATCAAGTAAAATGCTACTTTTGAATTTATGGAGCTTCGGTTGCCTTTTAGCGAAAATTTGTCAATGATATTGCAACTTTTGGAATATTGATATCGGCGCCGCCTAAATGATAATCTTATTCCAATAAATGTATTATGTATTATACGTTTAATATTACAATATGAATACGTTTTCGTTTAATAATAAATATAATTATAAAAAAAAAAAATATATAGCATTCATGTTTTTTAAGCCTATCTCTTAGTGTTAATACTACAATAAAACATGATAGCAAAAGAGAAGGGTAACGATTGAGGAAGGAGTTGTGTTTCCTTCGTGGGCAGCTATTTGCTAACATCGATGGGCGGTGAGAGTTACTTTCTCCAATAATGTGGGTGATATATTATATGACTGAGTGAACTCTTTAATCTCTTAATTAATTATTAGCATTAATTCATCTTCCGCCATCGTCTCTACTTTCACACTTGCCGATTGTGTAGAATAATATTTTTCTTCTTTGGAGAATCTAATTTTTCAAAAATTAAAAGTTCCTTGCATTAGCCAGACTGACTGACGTTTGAAGGGTAAATTTCCGTTAAAGAAAAATGCGGCTTATACCTGCGCAGATAGATACGATAATATGTTAAAGAACTCGGGTTCTTTGGAGAAAGCGATTACGTTTCTTTAAGTGAAATTGCTTCACTTTTACCTGGAATGCCCTCTTTTATTTTTTATGTGGAAATAACTGAGTAAATAAGCAATAAAAAGAAGATCTCTCTTATTAAATAAAATGCCAAAACGAAAAGAGGAGAGACGGGTCTGACGTTCGTTCAATAGACCTCTTTTACTTTCTACGGAGGAATTGGGGGGGAAACACATGTGGGGAAAGAAAGATGGGGGGGGGGGGGGGGAGAATTCACCACAGGGATTTAGAACGCCCACGCATTTTATGAGCTTCATCGTATTTTTATGTTCGGTGTTGCCCTTTTTTTTGGGGGAGAAGGCAATCAGCCGTTTCGGGAATGATTAAACCTCTCAAACTGTAAGTGATAGAAAGAGGTCGAGACTAAGCCTTAATTCTGAAAAGGAAAGAAAAGAAAAAAGGGGGGGAATCAATATGAGCTTCAGACTGAAAAATGACACAACGATTCCTATTCTAATTTACGATGAAGAGCTGACGACGCAGCGCCCGACATTCAAATGTGTGTCAGATACTAAAGACAGTGCAATCCGTCTTTTTTTTAATTGAAGGAAAAAAAGCCCCAAAACTAAATAGAGGCAGCTTAACCCCGAAATATTTATTAAAACCGTTTCCTTTGAATATTTCAATCAAATCTCGTAAAAGTTATTGGAAAATGGCTAACAAAAAGCCTCTTTATTAAGCAAATTAGAGAAGCTCTCCATCAATCTTCGAAAATATCAAGGCGAAACTGTGTGACAAAATTCGTTATTATTTTATTTTTTTTTCTGTATCACTGGCCTCAAACTCACGTGATCTTCGATAGGACTTTGTACCTTTTACTTAATTTACATATTTTACGGTCCATCATCTATTTACAGTAATGCACTTATCCAAATACGGTATGACCCAGTTACGTAATATTCCTCCTTCTGGTAAAGCTATACTATACTATTCCTTAATTTTATTTTTTGCCACCATTCTTTATAATAACGTAGTTCGTTCTATTATTATTGTTATTATCTAATACTGCTTTTATTTGTGTAATTTGGAAATTTCATGCTGCTGCCATGTGGTGGCACAAATGGCACTGAAGGTGCAAACTCTCACACACATATAATTATATATTAGTTATATACTTTAATTAAAAAAAACTGTATCTTCAACACAAATACTTTGATTTTTATAGCCTGAAATCATTAATTTGTAATTTTTATCTAAATTTGTGCAAATTAAAAACAATATGTAATATTACACCCTAGTTAATACACCATCCTACTTACCACTAAAGCTTCGTCATCTGTTACGCGAGATTTTTAGATAACGAGACCGTGAAGAATTCTCCTACAAAAAAATAAATATGCATCCCGTCGTTGATTTGCATAGATACTGCAATACGTCTCCCGTATCTGGGAAATATGTGGGAAAGAGAGCAACACGAAGAAACAGCGAGACGCCTTCGCAGGGGCCGTTTCCGGCATCCCATAGGCAAAATTACAAGATTGTTGTTAAGAGGAACGTGCGGTGGTTGAGCGTTTGTCCATTACCGTCACGTCGCGCATCAACGTGAACTTGGAACGCCGCAGGTGACCTTTTAGAAAAATATACATAAATAAAAATAATACTGGAATGACACATTTGCCAAGGAAACACTTCTCGAATTTGTTATTTAAGAGCTGTAAAATTTGAAACCATGATTCTGTTTTTAGTCTTTATTTAGAAATAAATAAATACGTAAGCTTCTTATATGCTTAGACATATGCATCGAGTAATGACAATAAAAGGTTAGCAATTATACGGCAGTCCTACAGCATTACAAGAATGCAAGATACATTATAGTTAAAGACTGTTTAATCTTCAGGAAGTTTCCGATTGTTTTTGTTATCTAATCTAAATCTACAGAGATTTACAATGCAATAAAAATACTCTGTTATTATATTTCCTGTTTTTTTTTTTTTTTTTTTTTTGGGGGGGGGGCTCAACACGAGATAATTTACAATTCCAGTTCTTCTGTTACACATGCTGGATTTTTTTTTTTAATTAGTTATTCTTATATTAAATTCCTTTGGAATTCGACGAAGTTTATTTTTCCAAACTTCAAGTCCAATTTATATATATATTTTTTTTTGGTCTGGAAAATTCAATTTGTTACTTATTAAAAAAAGGTATGTTACCGGATCTGCAAAGCAAATGTACTAGATAAATAAAAGGAAGTACATTAACGTAAGGAAAAATGCGGACATTGAGAAAAGAATACGGATTCGAACCGACAACCTCCAGCATATGAGTCCAAGACCTTAAGCATCAAGCTATAGCTGACAACTGAAATAAGATGATTGCATTTCTAACATTTAAGCTAATAGCGGAAATCCAATGAAAACAATGCCAAATATCTCGAACATTTGGGGGAGAGGGGGTTTGGCCTCTGAAATACCCTATTCCTAGGGTATTTGGGCCTCTCAACGCGTTGGGAAGTCCGTTTGCCGATCCGACCTTCCGCTCGGGAGTTGTTAGGGAAGAAGACGCTATCACAATAGCTCCCAAAAAATGAGTCGCTAAAACCTGAAGCATGTTTGAGGGTTTGGTGCAAACGACTGTACTACGCTAGCAAACGGAGCTAGAAATATCTATTTTGTATTTTTATTCTTCTAAACTAATTGTCTGAAATCGTTTTAAAAGTACCACAGTAGAAATGTGGTACTTAATCACGAAGGATATAGCGGTTAATGTCAAAAATGAAAATTAGCAAAAAACTTAACGATCAATATTCACTACTCGTAATTTATTTACCTTTAACAAGTGGCGTACCAACGCCTTTGGGGACCCGGGGCGGGAGTTCCATTATTCCACAACCCAAAAAAAAAAAAAAAAGGAAATACTTGGGTGGATGGGGCCCCCTAGGCTTGCTTTTACAACCAAAAAAAAAGGAAATCTTGCTTTTATAACCAAATAAAAAAAAAATAAGGAAATCTTGCTTTTGCAACCAAAAAAAAAAGGAAAAAAACGGGCCCCCCCCCCCCCCCCTGGTACGCTATTGCCTCTTTAACAAATGTTTGAAATCCATATACTGACTGGATGATTGCAGAAGTTCCAATCTATCTGCTTCAAGATTGAAGTCTGTACTAAAGTTTCGCGAAGATGGTAATACTTTTATCAAGTCAAGATCTAATTCAACCAAAAAAAAAGAACGTCCTGCTGCTAAATCTCCAGCTTGGATTAAATACAAGAACGACAAAGTTGGGACGGCCTAAAGTTAAATATCTCTTGCACCAAGTGTCCTAGGTCTAATTAAATTTCCTCGCGTGTTTCATTTACGAAAAACTCGTAATGAAAGGCATACGGGCTGCCGAGTTCATTATGGTTTCCAATCTTTCAAATTTCCACGGGTAACAAATTTTGAAGACCACGTTTTATATACACCAGCTCACAAAAAAGTATGCGGACATCCGCTCTTCATAGTCCGATGTAGCGCCTTATAAAACCAAACGTCTCTTTTCTCCCTATCACAGCAGAGATACTCTGATTAGTTTATGTTTGGTAATCGGATACAAACTGACAAATATCGATTTACGTACAAAGTATGCTTCGTGTAATATCCGCAAGATAATTGGAGCTACGACTAATCAGACCTTCATCAAGATTACTTTAAAACAACGTATCCTAGTAAGTTGAAGATTTATTGGTAAATTTGGATTACTAAACGGAAGATCTCTATTAGGCTTTGATAAATTTCGGATCTTTACAGCTACGAGCGAAGAAACCATCAAAATTATAAGTACAGTATATTCTCGACATCTCGAACTTCGATATCTCGATAACCTCGATATGCCGAAAAATTATTTTTTCCCCTTGATATTACATATTCATCTAATGTTAAATTTTAATTCTTATGTCGAAGAGTTTTCACTCAAAACCTTGTTATGTCGAATATTTTTCGAAGTAAAAAATGAATTTTTCCGGAAAAATCGCCATTCAGTTGTGTCTGGGGGAAAGAGGGTGCGGGTTTGCGCTAATATGTCTCATGGAAAACGTGGAAAAAGATGACTTTGCTGCTATTTTTCAAATAGAAAAATTGGTTGAAGAACAATTTCAAAAGAGATGTCGCCAGGCCACGATACTGGACTTTTTTAAGAAATTCTAGCAATGTAAGTTTATTGTATTTCACTAATTCTTTTTCAATTTAATGTAATTATTTTCGACTACTTTTAAAAATTAAAATTATCATTGCTGTATTTAGACTTATTGTCAACTATCATTACATATTTATACTTATTCTCATCTATCAAGATTCTAATAAAATTTTTAGAATAATATTCCGTATTTTGGGTTTTTACGTAAATTTTTACGTTTTGGTTATGACCTTGTTATCTCGAAAACTCGCTATCTCGAATTGTTTTTAGCGTCCCTTCGACTTCGAGATATCGAGAGTATACTGTACAATAATCACGATTATTCAAAAACTATTTATCTTAGCTGAAACTTAACTGAAACATGAATGTTACTAAAAAACAATGATTTCTTTACAGATTTTGGCAGAAATTGAGGTTATAGGTTGGTATCATAGGATTCAAAAGTATAAAAAAAAATAATCTTCTAAAAGCGCTGTTACTACGATAAGAATAATAAAAAATGAAAAATTAACGTTAACTTTAAATAATCTACAAGTACTAGTATGTATTGTTTTTGTTTTTGTTTTTTTTTAACAATTACTTTCGGATCTTTGGGTATTCCGTAGTTGCCACACTTACTGTATCTTCTTTTACAGTTAGTTCCCTTCACGTCTTACATTCACCCATTCAATCTAACTGTGGCAATATGATGCGGAACATCGAAAACCCGATTCAGTTCGACGGGGTTTCCATTTTTAGTTGTTTTTCGACTTTTTCTTGCGAAAAAAAAACAACAACATAAAGACGCAGTTCATAACATAAGTTGCATTGTTTAGCTGTCAACTGATTGAGTTGACGGAGAGATAAGCGGTAGTTAAACAGAAAAGGAAAAAAAAAAAGAAGAAACGAAGTTCAAAGCTATTATTTAAAATAAAAATAAAAAAGTAAAAAAAAAAAAATACGTAACAACAAGTCTTCCATTGTCAGAGAAGCGGAAAGCACAGACTCCTTCAATTTTTTCCCCCTCCTTTTCTTTTTTCGGACAGATGTATTTGTTGTCTAACGGAAAATTAATGATCTCGAAATACAATAACGTTTAATAGCTATTTTTAAAAGCGCAAAATCACCTTAAAATTATACCGATTAGAACTGCTTATTCTTTAAACAGAACAATAATCTTGCGAAGGGATATATGCTCTTAAATCACAATTTTTCCGTAAAATCCGATTTTATTATATCAACAAGAACTATTGCACTTACAGAGGCAGAAGAATTATCATATATGGAGAAAAACGGATCGCTTAGTTGATCCTGGAAATCATTGCCGCAGAAAGCAATATGGCGGAGTCATTAGAACAGGTTACTGAAAGGCCTGCATGGCCAGTTAAGGGCTATACGCACTATTACGTCCATCTCCGTCTCTCGTTAAGTTTCTGTAAGATAATTGCTTTTACGTCTCAGAATTGACACAACGGATATCTTGAAATCAACGAACATATACATCTCTTCAAACGTAAGGCCAGCCAATCAGATCGTGTGAATGAGGCAACATCCAATCACAGAGCACTGACGCATTTCTACAAATTTTCAACATGAATAGGAAGGTCGCCGGCGCCATTTTGTTCGCCGCTTCGATGGGATCGAAGGTTATTACGAATTATATATCACATTGAGGAGATTATTTTTCGAAAATAACAATATTTTTACTGAAATAAATTAATGTTATGCGTCAGAATGTGCAGATGTCACTTTAGTAAAGAGATTTTGCATGTTGAACAATCGAAATGTCGCTAATGAATTAGAAGAAGAATTTCCGTTTCCTCTTTCGGTCTACTTCCGTTTCCGCTTGACGTAACTTGCGACGGTAAACTATGCTACGATTTTGCCGAAGACGTTTCATAAACACAACGGAGACGGAATAGTGCGATCAGCCCTTTAGAGATATAATTTGGAAGGTTTTCCACTATTTTAAGAGCGAGGGTGATGGAATATGTATTTCTGAATTACTAGAAAGATCGGCTATTGCTACAAATTTATCCCATTTGACGGTGAAGAGATATGTCAACGAGAAAAACGATGCGACCTCGCCTGGACATTTCATTTTCCATTTCCGAAACTACTTTTCGATATGAATGATATTTATAAAAAATGTGAATAATATAAAAATAATAATAATAACAGTATATAGGTATGTTACAGATACAAAGAATAATAATAAAAAAAAACTTGTTCTTTTTTGCTTTGATTTGTAGAAATGTAAAAAATAATTACGATGCCTTTACATAAGATGTCATTGTCATTGAGAATACATGGATTTAGTAATCCATAACCCACGATTTTCTTCTTTTTATAATCGCAATTTAAACACAAAGCAACTGTAATTCACTACAAACTAACAACTTTGTTTTCTTTTTACATAATAAAATCTACTAATTTTTGAAGATTTTTATTGTTTGTTTGCTGTTTTTAGTTTTAATAATTTTTAATAGCCCAAATTATTATTATTATTTTGTGAGTACTTCTCTTCTCTGTGCTTGTATTTAAGACAATTTAAAATACTTTGTTTTAAGAAAAATTTCGAAAAAAATCTTTTTTCATATTGTCAGTAATAAATGATGATATTAAAAATAAATAAAAAAATAAATAAATAAAAACCGGCTTGGCTTTTTTAAGATTTCAAAATGTGAATTTTTTTCAAGGAATTTGAAACGGCCGTGACATTTTGGAAAAGTACTTAAAATGTGATTTTTTGTTTTTGGAATGATGATTTCAAAATGATATCGTTACTTGACGAATTACTTTAAAAAGCACCAGCGTTTCGATTCCGTATCACTTTTGCTTCGTTCTGGTCAGATGAGGTGGGAATAGAGAAGGAAAGATGCTTTTCCGAGAAAATAAATGCTAATGAAATGACCCTTCTAAATCTGTGGTCAGTGTCTCACCTCCCAACGGGAAGGGAGAAGCTGTAATCAACATGGCGCCTGTATGGCCTCACCATCAATGGTGTCTCTGATTCCCTCTATTATAATACATCTTTAAGGGCAATGGGGGTTTGCAAGATAAGAGAGAAATGCCGGGAACACTTAACTTTAAGGAAATTTCATTAACATCTGCACTTTACAAAAATATCATTTTCAATTTTTAGGTTTTAAAAATAAATTTCGGTTTTGTAAACTAAAACAGCACAAGGATTTCAGATAACAAAAAGTCAGCATGTCAAACGTGAATAAAAATGTCTCGTGAGTGGAACATTCGAACGCAATTAGTATATCTTTATGAATAAGCAATGTACAGTAGAAATTCGATTATCCGTCATCCTATTTACGGTCAGTCTCTGTTAAAAGTCACTTACATGTAGGTAGATATTTCTACTAAAGATTTTTTGATGATCCATTAAAAAAATAAATAATAATTATCCTTTCTTTCAACAGAGAAAGACCTCCTTACATGGCGATAACTGATCACTTACATTCGCCTGGAAATCATAACGTCAAACACAGAAAAGGCATCATTGCAACAGAAAGTTATTGTCAATACGCGAGGGAAGAAATTACACAGCCAAGTTAGTAAAAAATTATAAAATTATTTAAATACCAACAGTAATAAAAAAATATATTTGTAACTGCATAAATTACAAAAACTAGAATGTTTTCGTTATGTTTATAAAATTTAGTTAAGAATTTTAGCAATAGATGTCGCTGTTACTTCCTGGAAATATCGATCCATAAGCGGATTACGCTTATCAGCAAAGGTCTTTCACTGGTGAAACGAACAATACATTTCATTAGTTTCTGTATTTTAGGTGAAATAAATAAATTTTATCACTTGGTCTATTGTATGTAAAATAATGTAATTAATGTACTCATTCTATTATCTGTCGTGGTCTCGGTTCCGTACTCTGACGGATAATCGAAGTTCTACTATACTTACCTACATTCTTATTTTTTTTTTTCGTTTCAATAAGAACATCTGTATATCACATGCAACATGTCTTCCAAAAAAACTCTGACATCATTCAACAAGTGGCGCCTCACCGTGACTATTTTGAAAAACTTTGTAAATAAAATAATGGAAGGAATACGGTACGAAATTCATACAACAAATGGCGCCTTATTTTAGTGGGTTTGTTGATTAAAAACAACGAATGGTCATCTATATTATTAAAAAAAACTGTGTAACTATGCGTGTGCGTACGCAACAATGGACACGTTGTGAGACATTGGACGTATTGTTGCGTGCTCAACTCAACCATATTATATGTGCGCGCGCGTACGTTCGCAAAAATGGAATGTCACACGCGCGTTGCCAGGCAACAGACGTATTGTTACATGGTCAACTTATTCGTTGTAATTGTAAGTTTGTAGTTTAATTGATGTAATGGGATTTCTTGAATAAATACAATGTTGGGTTCCATTCATTGTGTAATTGTAATCACGTTACTTATACGAGGCTTCCGGTGCGAAATGAAGGGGTAGTCGTCTAGTGAAGGATTAAAACAGTAAATAAAGCAACAATAGCAACTGAATTCGATAAAAAAAAAGCAGTATATCTATTTTGAGGAGTAAAACTGCTCTCTAGAAATAACTCGTTAAAAGTAAGCTCCTTCCAGCATAAGTAAAGCTCGTTTCATCATTGTACTGCAGAACATCACAGCTCTGTACTCTGCTGCCATAGAAAATAGATCCGATTTCGTGGCTTATAAGTGTTGTCAAGCAGGAATTAAAAAATAAAAATTAAATGAATTAAAAATGATTGTGTGTGTGTATTTTCTAAAAAAAAATAAACAAAATATCAATAAAAGACTACTAATCGACCCGTGAGAATAATTCGCCACCAAAAAACACCTCCAACACCTTTAACAAACAATTACAACAGCTGTCGTGCATGTTAGTTACACACATTGTCAATAGATGGCGTCTTTTTATTTTTATAAAAAGGTTTTTTTAAAATACAGTTTTTAACGAAAACATTAGTTTTCAACACTTTGTTTATTTTTCGTCATTAGCGGTGAACGTAATCTTAAAAATGATGTCTCAATCATTGATTTTGATGAAGTATTAAGGGAGATATGGCGTACCGACTAAAAAAAAAAACACCTTTGAGAAAAAATATGTAAGGATTCTTTATTGAGAGAAAACGTCAGCTCTTAATTCCCGGCGGGAAATTTAAAATGCGGGACTACTATCAACACGCCGAAAGACGAACCTCCCAGAATGCAAAGTAGATTATAGATTGTCCTTTCCTGGCCGACCGCTAACATTGAAAGAGAAGAGGTCGCTTCTCTTCTGTTTCAATGTTAGCGGTCGGCCAGGAAAGGACAATCTATAATCTGCTTTGCATTCTGGGAGGTTCATCTTTCGGCGTGTTGATTATAAGCAAACCGCAACATCAGAGTTATTTATTACCAATTCAAAAGAAAGTCGTCTTTGGATGCCTGACTGTAATGTAATGGATATTATTAAACACTTTCTCTTGTTCATCCGGGATTCCGTAATACAATGAATTAAAATTATGCCTAAATTTGGTAAAGGCTTAACGAATTCATGATAGGCGGGAATACTTCATCGAAGAAAATTTATTATTAATTTTTTTCTTCTAAGCTAAACAAATTTCCGAAATTACATAAAAAAAAAAAAAAAAATATATAAAAAAATTATATAAAAATAAAAATAAAAATATATTCAAAAGAAATTAACAACGTAATCACATCAGGATCAAAATGACTTTTTATTTTTGCTTAGGATCACTTTTATTGAATTGTGATACTATAGTACAGTAAGTAAAATCCCTCATTGAGGATATGAGTTTTAATTCCTAGCAAATAATTTTTTAACTTTGTTTTATTAAAATAAATATTTTTTAAAATTTTGCTTTGTTAGGTTAATTTTCATTTTATTACTAATGTCTCTATTGTGGATTTCAATGGGATTAGCGGGAATGTACAGTATTGGGCAAAACAAACAGTAGTGAAACATTCCACACTCCTACCGCGATAATAGGGCGTAACCGAACGTCACAGTGTATTTGAATATAAATTGTATAACAAATGGTATTAGATTTCGAATCGGTCGAGGCAATAATGATTCTAAGCATAGATGAAAAGGTAATATTTTTAGTCGAATATTACAACCGTTCATACGATCTAGGACGAAAAGGCGGACCCAAGCCTTTACTTACGTGAAGAGAGGTTTCAGCTTACGTTTCGGAAACATGCCCAAAGTGACGGTGTGATTTTTGGCTTCATCCAAAAATTCCGAAGGACGGGTAGTGTGTTGACACAGCGTAAAGGATGCACGGGACGGCCATGAACCGTAACAATATACGAGAATCACGCCAGTGTCTTGGAACAGGTGCTTACCTGTCATACAGCTGTGACATGCAGGCAGTTTCTTCATGAAAACTTTCCTGGCCGTGTCATCTCAAGGAAGAAAATTTGCAGGAACACTATGAACTGCGAGTCCGTCATAACGGCGAACATTTAGAACATACTGTACACACCTTAGAATGGATGGATAACGCTAAATTAGGATATTCCTGTACTATGTAACTGATATGTAATTAATTCACTGCTCCCCTCCTGGTTTCTGTCTTTCACTACTGTTTCTTTTGCCCAATACTACATTATCTTAGGCTAAAGGATACATTACGCTAAGCGGAAGGATACGTTACGCTCATTTCGAAATCGTATGAATGGACTGGAGATTAGAAGCTCATTATAAGAATTTCACTTACAATAAACGATGAATTCAATTCTGTAGTCCGCTAAAAACAATCTAACTGAAGTGGAATGAATATTTCTTCGGTGCTTTTAAAATGAGAAGCTTTTAGACTTGTGATAAATTTAACACAAACTTCAAAAACACATTAAGGAAAGTGGGAGAAGAGTGAAAAAAATAAGAATTGGCACAGAGCAATTTTTTGATTTCGTGAACGACTAGACACGAGAAAATACGAAGAAGTAGATTATGAATAAAAGATGAGAAGCAGAGAAAGAAGGGGGTGGAGAGAAGGCGCCAAAATGGGGTCAGGATATTATTTGGGAGATGATGGATGAGGCAAAAATGGAATGAACGAATCGAGGGTTTTTTTTTTTTTTTTTTTTTGGCGAGGGTGGAAGAAGAATGAGTGGGTGGAGAAACACATAAAAAGGGACAATTTTCCTTGTTGGGGATTTGTAAACACGGCCGCTAATGCAATTAAGCTCATGTTTGTAATCCCTGATTACGTTTAGACAACGGAAAGGGTGATTAACAAGATCAGTATGCATTTCTCATCCTTTTAATCATC
>JAFIDM010000006.1:32265355-32280039 GCA_023159025.1 Thereuonema tuberculata | reverse complement strand
CTTTTCACTCCACTTTTGATGTTTTCTTATTATAATCAAATTCCTTAGTGCCTTTCAGTGAAAGGACAAGGGATTAATACTGTGGATTTCACAGGATTATTTTTTATTTGATAATTTTTGATCTCGGGGGCCATTCCAGGGAGTGAAAATGGTTTTCCCTTAACTTTCGCGCAATCTGAGCCAAAAATCAAGGGTAAATTCTGCTGATGATTCCTAATAAGGGTGAAACAGCTGCTCAGGATCCCCGTTGATGTTGGCTTAGTGTGCGAAGACATATTTAATGTCCACTTGTGTTTTTTTTTTTCTTGATTTATGAAATGAGTTAGACTTCGCGTAAAATGTAATGATTGAATATAGATATATCGAATAAATATTTAGATAGCTATCAATCATTTATTATATTTTAATATCTTGTGTGTCAATATTCCACGGAATTTTTAAAAGGGATTATTCAAGTTGAATCATAAAACTAAATTTTGATTTAGATAGAAGTTAAGAAAGAAAGAAAGAATGGATTTACCGGTAGAGTAGGAAGTCGAACGATCAGAACCCAAAGGAGAAGACGCTTCAGAGAAAAGAGTTTAAAATCCTAAGACCGGTCAAAGGAAGCAGTGCAGCATTTCACTAGAAGATATCTTAAATGCCACAGAACATCCTGATTCTCAAGGCCGACATAATAAGAGGTTTTGTAGCCGAAGACGAAGAATGTGAAGAAGGAGAAGAATGTGAACAAAGAATGGGCTACCTAAAATTTTGGGTGCTCCCTATGGTAAGGTTCCATGACCGGAAGTTCAAAGTAAACCCTTTTTTTTTTCTTAAGCAATGTTGGAATAAGTAGTGAGTAAACCTGTGACAGACTGAGGACTCCCTATCACATATCTATGTTACGGCGTACGGTTTCATGATCCCCATGCGCAGAAGTAGATAAAATAGGTATCTGCGCTTCGGCATCAAGACACTGTTCCTATTCGGCCATATTGTTCCTAAGTTGTTTATTTTCCCCCCATGGGATTTTGGGGCAAACGTTTCTCGGCAAAGCACAGGTGTCTCGCCGTGAAACTTCACAGTCTTTGAACTCAGTGTCATGTGATCAGTTTTATCAATTTTATAATTATTTCATTTTTTTATGAAAAAATAATGTACATAGGTAACCTTACCAAATTATCATTGCATGCATAAAGTTATATTTAAAAGTGTTTTTTTTTTTTAATGTTTGCGAAGTAAAATTTTTTAGTTAATATTTGGGAAGTAAAACTTTTTAGTTAATATTTGGGAAGAAAATTTTTTTAGTTAATATTTGGGAAGTAAATTTTTTTAGTTAATGTTTGGGAAGTAAAAAATTTTTTACGTATCCAATCTGTCACAAAATAAATGCAGGCCTATTTTCTTAATTTATTTATTTTTTCATTAATGATTAAAATTTTATGTTTTTTTCTACCAATAGCTTTAATTATTAAAGATTAACAATGAAAAGATTAATTTAAAAAAAAAAATCGCAGCTATAGTTAGCTTTTATTCCAAATTAAAAAAAAAAATAAAAATAAATATGTATTTCCATATTTTTTTTTCAGATTTTTATGTTATCTTGTTGTATGTGGTTTTGAAATCAGGAAGTATAAAGTAGCCCGCACACGAGGGAGCTTTTGGCCGAGTTGCATGTGCAACTTGATGCCTAGAGCGGTTTTTTGAGCTGCATGGGCCAAGTTGCATGGAAAAAAAGCTTCACAGAACGGCGGTGCACCCCGGAAAGTTGCATGGAATTACCCAATCACAGTGCAGCATTTTTATACGTCAGGCGTGACGTCATGCTCAAGAAAGAAACATGGCGTCGAAACATTTTTCCTTCGCTTCAGATGGGCGAATCGCGAATACAGCAAAAATATCAGATTATTTCGAGTTTCTTTCACACATAAATACAGTTTATATGTAAATGCAGTAATTTAATGCGGTAGAATGTAGCATAGCGTTTGAAAAAACCTAGATTTTTTGAATATTTCACATCGCAAGCGGATTGTCGCTCATTCACCATTTCCGGAAACTGCCACGTGACGTCATTGTTTCAGTGAGCAATGGATTATTATTGGCTGTTGGTCGTTGTTATTCGTGAATCGCATTATTGCCATCAACTGCGATTACATACCGGCTAATAATATTATAAAAATATTTCTCATATGTTTAAAATAAATCACAAATATTTAGTTTTGGAACGATATCACAGCAGTATCCTTGACGTCATGTCCAGTGATGTCATTCAAATTCGTAGTGTGCTTCGTTTGTTGTCCGCACGGCGGCGCTAACAATGTTGCATCGTTTGCGCACTGATAGTCGCATGCAGCTTTTTCTGTGCACCTCAATTTCCTCGAGTTGCACAGAAAAAGCTCCCTCGTGTGCGGGTAGCTTTAGGAACAAAGATAAAATTCCATAGACAGACTTCGCCAAGACAATTCGATATAGCTGAGATGGGTCCTAAGGAGGTTTAGGAAGATTTAACAAATAATAATAGTAATGCTACTTTCTTTCATTTTAGATCATTGTTACAATGATTTTTAATTACCACTAGTCATTGCTGTAGAGATCTAACGAAATCGTAGTCAATGTCAGCGTTTGCTACCAATTCAATGTCTACTGAAATAAATTATGTAAAAGCATAAATTTGCTTCTGTTATACAGTACAAATATAACGCACTGTTAAGAGATCCCTCTATATTTTCTAGGGGAATTAAAAGGCTCTTAATACTCAGAAACAACAAGGCTGACGCACATAAAATGCTCGGAATAGAAGCTGTGGAGCCTTTGTGATTGCGCACCAAAATCACAGCGCCTATCCTTCATCATCATCATTATTTTTTATTATTATTGTTATTATTATAAAAATGGATTCGGTAGTCAAAGTGGTGAGGAGCTTTACTGCGGCCTGCAGGAGCCGGGTTCGACTCCCGATCCCACCGGAGGTCGAGTATTTTTTCACGCTTCCTAGCGTCCACCCAGCCCTCACGAGGGTTAAAGGAGGGCCTGACCTCAAATTAGTCCCGTCCGTCACAAATCATCGACAATCTTACCACAACTATAAGAGCCTTACACAGGCATAATGTATCGAAACTGTACACAAATACAATAATAAACTCTTGTAATTATTATAATTTACTATCATTCGTTTTTATTCACTCTCCTTATAACAGTTAAAATTGTCCCACAATTAAAAGTTGAAATCCCTGAGCTAAATTTTTGACGACGAAGAAATCGAACTTCCATTCGTGTTTGGAAACGGCTTTACGAGACACACTGTATCTCTAGGTGTATGTGAAGAAGCACGAGCTAAGTGAAATTGCTCCATTCAGAAGCCGTGTCTTATTCTTCTGCCTACAGTCATTCATATCTCTCGGGAGAATACTGTTGGCTCTCTGACAAATATTCGATCACACGGCGACACCTGACGGGCAGTGTATCGAAACCTGTAGGGATTCAGACCGATCGGTATTCCTTCGAAAAGCTACGGCTATGGCCTCGTGTGGCTTCCCAGTATCCCTTCGGTCACGAATTATTATTCCGCTAGGCCAATATATTTAGCGCTATATACGACAAGAAATACAACCAGTCAGAAGTTAAGAAACAAAACAACTAACCGAAAACAAAATAATACTCAAGATTTACCGCTACTAAATTTTTTTCCTTGATTTATTAGAAAAAGAAAATTTTGATATCAAAATAAAATTTTACATTTATGATATCGAGGCTAACACACAAAAGACTACAAAAGCATTAATGTCTAACAGATGGATGTTGACGATCACGTTTGCGCGAGAATTACGAAAAACACGAGATCTCGCCATTAGTTTCTTCAGCAAGTCTCAAGGAATTTAGTATTTTTAATGTCTGTCACTAGGAAAATGCTACATAATGAGTTTATTGTTTGCTTACTGACTGTTTTCAATTTATTAAAACTATATTAAAATGTAGTAAAAGTCTCATGCATTTCTCCGTATTATAATTCATTTAAATATTTCAATATTTTCTGAGAAGACATGGATAGAGACTATTCTCGCGTAAATTACGTGAAATCACGAAAATACGGGATCGTCAACATCCATCTGTTAGACATTAACTGTTAACAGAATCAGATCGCTAATCACGTGATCATTACATATCTTGAAGTGATCAATCACACTAACAACATAGCGGCTAACGAGGCCCTGCAATATCAACTGTCAAATTAAACAGAAATCGATGGAAAAAAAAAATGGACCACTTACTCAAAAAATCGAAGGCACTCCACTTCATATCTTCGCCATTGATTCGCCACCCGCTTTTTTTTATTTTTTCCCCGCCTTTTTCCATCGAAACGTCGTTACGATTAGCTACGTTCATAGGGAGGTCATTGGAGGTTCAGTTGCTTTCAGATACTTCATCTTGTCTTTTTTTTTATGATTGCGCCATTTTCAATTGGAAAAAAAAAGCCGTTTTCAGAAGAAAGTATTTAGCACCTTCGCATCGATGGAATAACAACGCAACCACTTCTGAAAAGGATTCCACAACAACACTACGTCTTCAAATAATATTCTGGGATTTTATCCCAGAATTAGAGTAAAATAATCTGAAGTTCCCCCAAATTAGTTTTAACTATTAATTTAGTACTAAGTATCTATTAAGTGAAGAGGTTCTGTATCAAAAAAAAATATATTGCAAATGAAGTGTTTGAGGAAATTTGAGAAAAATTTCACATAGTTTGGACTTTTACTTTCTCTATGAGATTTGAGAGAACCTGATTGCTGGATTAGGCTTAAATGAGTACATTTAAAAATAATTAAATCCTAAGTCTTTTTTCTTTCTGAAATGTATTTCTGTGCGATCTTTGAAAATGTGGATACTCAAAGAAGAATGATGAAAAGTAAATGGACAAGCAAATGGACGAGTGCTACAACTGGAAAATCACAGAAGCATTCTAAAACAATACAGAAGATTAGCTTATTCTGGTCATATAGTTAAAAAATCAAATTATGAGATACCAAGATTAACTTCGAAGAAATCAATGGGAAAAGATCCGTAGGAAGGAGAAGATGGATGGATGACTGTAAATCACGTGATTACTGGGTAGCCAATCACGATACTGTGAACAGTGCACATACAGTATTATATAAAGGTGATGTGAGCAACGAATCACACTGCCTTAGTTAAGTTAAGCTATCATTTCACTTTCTTCCAATTACATAAGTAGCACCACATATTCTTCCGCTTCCTAACTTGTTCTACACTTTCCTATCCTTGCAATTGGAGAAAAACACATTCATAAATTTCATTACATAATTCATAACAAAACCTAACAAAAACAAGAATTGACATTGATTGATTGATTACTAAAAAGTCAAACAGTGCTGAAAATTCATGGATCACAGTTCCGATAAAAAGTTTTGAACTGGGACTATTTTTTTTTTTTTTGCGGCATTATACAGAGTAGTGAATTCTGCATGCTATTCGCGGAACGCACGTTTGTAGTTCACCATGTTGATTCGTAGTTAGATATATTTATGTACATGTAGATGCTTTCATAAACATAGAGCTACTGATGTAATAATATTCACAGCGTAGTGAAAACTTCCTTTGCTCTTTGTTTAAGAAGTAGGATTTCAATAAAACATTATACTAAGCCTCCAGCAACTGAGATCAAAGAGGGAGAAGGGTCTGGTTCAGAAAGAAATGCTATTACTTCCGAAACAGGACATACGGTTGGATACAATCCAGTTATAAAGAAAATTTCGACCCGGGCAAAAGGGGCAGAGATAGTCGAAGCCAATTTTGATCGGAGCCAATCTTTTATCGGGGGTGTTATTGATTTAGCGTGGTACTCATCTCGTGGGTTGTTTATAAAATAGAGTTCAATTAGGATCAACTGCTGGTGCTCACTTCTTACAAGAGGAAAAAAAAAGAAATAAACCCGGAAGACAGGGTTAGCAAGAGGAGTGGAAGCACTCCCCCCGCTCTAATTCGATCGCCGTCGGTAATTTCCAGTTCTTGAGGTCCTTGGAAAGGAGGAAAGAAGACAGGCATCTTCACGTGACCTTTCCTGAATTTTAAAGTTAGTGAAAGAAGACGGAGGGCCTGCAGATTGAGAAGAAGAAGAATTCACAATAGAACAACTCTTAACATCTCGTCGCAAACGAATCAGGTTGAATTGTATTAGCTTCTCAATTCCCGGGATGTTTTTATATGAAGAAAGAAAGAATGAAAAGACTAACAATGAAAATATTAAATAGATAAATTAATTATTGGGGAATTTAAGGCCACCACATATCTCACTTTAAAATATATGTATAATTAAAATGAGAGTACTTTCGCAATGTCCAGCATTTCTTTATCAAGTGGTTGGAATACAATAAGTTCCTGAATATAAGGCCCGGAATCCATTGGAACAAGTGATATCAGATGGTTCCATTGAAAGTCAGGGGACTTTCAATACAAAGCTTCATTTGGACATGACAGGTGGGGGGGGGGGGAAATTTTCCCCTTTTTTTATGAAATTAATAAAATTTGAGCATAAAAACAAAATAAACTACAAACACTTATGAAAGCCATACTCTGGATTCCAAGTACGTGTGGTGGCCTTAAATTCCCCGATAATTCAAATTACACACTTAAATTACTTGAGATAAATTAATTGTTTTCGAAATAGTCACTGTAAAAATATGTATGATGCAAAAGAAAAACACAATCTATAACGACACGGCGAATAAGAAACGCTAACGAGAATGGGTGATTAGTTTTTCTGCTTTCGCCATCTAGTGAGCAAAAATAAAACTTACCTCAACGGAGCTAGGCCTTATTTCATTTAAAATTGTGGGAAATCTGTCTTTGTATTATGCAACCAAAAAAAAAAAAGTTTTCGAATCTTGGGATGTAGCTAGTGCAAGGGAATTGAAAACTAGTAGAGTTTTTTATTTTAGTTTTTCGTGAAAATTACTGATGTCTTTCGTAAAATGTATATGAAGAAATGTGTTTGCTTTGAAGTAAGACAAAACCAACAGGATCTTTACTGGCAACAGATCATTTCAGAAACAAGAATATTTCCATCGCTGTTCATTCACTCAGGAAGAACAAAAAATAAACACATGGAAAAAAAAAGTAAACCCCATCAAGAAAACACCTGTATTAAACATTACAATAATCTCTGTATTATTAAAGAAATTGAGAGAGTTTGTGCCTGCATACAATTTCGCAATAATTCGCACGCCCGTTGCCTGGCAACAAGAGTATTGTTATATATATCGACGCTATCCACAACAATGGAATTTCGCATGCGCGTTGCCAAGCAACAAATTTCTGACTGTTACAACTGTATTTCAATATTGTAGTGCATGTATTTTTTAGAATTTAAACTTTCCTTTATTTTTAATTATAAATTTTAGGATTTTAGAGTTTACTTGATTTTTTTTTTTTTTTTTTTGAGTAAATAAAATATTTTTTTCTGTTATATATGCGAGATTTACGGAGCAAAGCGACTGACAGCCTAGACGGCTTCATTAATTGTATAGTATAATAATTAATAATCATTATAGTTTTTAGCGGTCCCATGTTACAGTTAACATAGGGAACCGCTCTTGCTTTTGTGTTGTCTGTATGTCACACTCTGCAGCGGCCAAACGGTTAGAGATATGAAACCTTCACCATTGTGTTCAGCATCAAAAGTAGGTGACAACGTAAAAAAAATCAGATCTATAGGACCCCTCTCTGACCTCCAAATTAACGTTTTCCATAGCAGTGTTAGTAATAATGATAACAATGAACACAGTAATAATACTGATGCTTCGTACATAACAATACTAACAATTGCCAATAGGACGTCATTGTTAATATTTACAAACGTATTGTTTCATAAATTCTTTAACACATCCAAATGATGCACTAAGCATTATATTAGCGGCCCCTAGGCTGTAGCTTGCCTGTAAAACATAAAGGAACGGTCTTGCATTTAAATGCTCTTGCTTTTAATTATTTTGTTTATAATTGTGCATATTATGGGGCCGCTTTGCTTTTGACATTGTCCAAAAGCATTAATTAGCTTGTTTATATAAAATGTAGATCATGAAGATGATTTTTTCCTTAAATAATTAAGCACTGTGAAATAATTTTACTTTTCAAATCCAATCTTTTATTTTTGTTTTTAATTGTAAAAATAATCTTCCGTAGGTAATGGAATAATCTTTCAATTACAGATCCACCATGAGCATACGGCGTATAGGGCGGATGGATACATGACACCAGTACACCGTCTGCCGTTTTATGTTGGCGCAGAGCATAGACGTTATCTTCCGAGGATTCGAATCAAAAGCAGTTTACCTAGAATATAAGGTGCTAGATATGAAATCAAAGTCGGCGGCAGCAGTTGGTCGGTATTACACAAACAAAAAAAAAACCACTTGGCGGTTTTCGGGAGATAATAATACGGTTGATTCGTCGGAAAAATCGCTCTCGAGTTCGTCGGAGTGCGTGAAAAGAAGGCGAAAACGGGAAACCGCTTCGAATCGCCTTTCCTTGAATTTCGAAGATAGTGGATGACGATGAAAAAAAACAGAAAGAGTGAAACAGAGTGAAGACGTAATCGAACGGATCACAGCCGATAGACGAAGACGGCCGAAGTTAAACTGATGGAGCTGCAAGGGAGTCATTCAACATATTATGTTGCTCTGTTATCGACATATATTGCCCTTTTTATCGAGACTTGCGCTGAATCATGATACCCAAGTACAGGATGTCTCCTAAATCTATTTTCTACTGTTTGCTAAAGAATAAAAGATCAGAGACATGCTTTTTTTTAAATTATTCATTAAAATTATTACTAAAAAAATTATTTATAAAATACTTATGAAAAACATTTGTAATGTCAGTAGGGGAAAAAATAATCAAAATAATGAAAAAAATAACTAGATACAATTGGTTAAAAATCTTTCAAATCAATAAATTGAATAATAATTTTGGTCTAAGATTGGAAAACGATATAAAATGAAAATTATTCAGTCAAATTAATTGGGAAAAATATAATTCTGAAACACTAAAAGTATTAAAAATGTTAAAACTTTACTAATCGCTGACGAGAATATACAAATTGATGAAAAGATGCAAATTATTAAATTTTAATAACTGGATAAAACTGCGGATCTGGCGGCAATCATAACACTATATAACCAAAAGCACATGGTTTTGTTTACAAATATCGAGCATATGGAAGTTTATAAACAAGGAAGGCTGTGAGGAGAAGCATACCTTGTTATGTGGGTTTTGACAATTGAAATTTAAGTTATTTCGGAAAACACACTGATAAATATTATTAATAGATAGCCTTACATTTTCGCTTAAAGTAGGATTTTTCTTGCGCCAAACTGTTGGTTCATGAACGTTAAAGGTATGGTTCGTTTTTTTCACATGTGTTGTATAAGTCCTTATTTAGAAGGGCTCGTGCATGCTCCGACATGCGTTCGCCGAAAGATCTGTGGGTCTCCCCAATATAGAACTGGTTACATCCAGAGCACAGCATCGAATAGACAACCCCTTTCGTTCTTCTGTTTTGATTGAGTCCAAATTTGTGTTTATTGAAGAAGCTGGTACTGCTATTCCGACTTGATGATGTGACTACGATATTATGTTGTTTAGTAATAATGGGAAAAAGATCAGGGTGGTAATTTATTGAAATACATTCCTCGTTGGTAGATTTATGAAGCTGTTCACTATTGTAAATCTTGGAAAAAATGGTTTCCGAAAAAAGTTAAGGGATTTTCAATTGTTAGCACCCACATGACAAGGTACTCCTCCTCACAGCCTTCAATGTTTACAAACTTCGCATAATATTTACAAATTTCCATATGCTCGATAGTTGTAAACAAAACCATGTGCTTGTAGTTAACCATAGTGTTACGATCGCCGCCAGGATCGCAATTTTCGCCGGTTATTAACATTTATTAATTTGCATCTTTTCGACAATTGGTTCCTTTAAAGCATGCTTCCCATTGGTGAACTTTCCCTTAAAAGAGGCTGAGGTTATTAGGAAGATTCACTCACTGAAGATGACCCGTTAAGGGACGAAACTAGTACTCCGTGTTTTGGCTATTTTAAGACTTCAAAAAACTTTTATCTTGCAATTAGTAGAGAAATCTTACAAGAATTATTTGTAGATAACATAATAACGCATACTGATAACTCTGAACTCTGGTGCACGTGATAAAACGCAGAAGTTAAAATACGAGAACAGGCTACTGCAAAAAAAGACCGAAATTGTGCAGAATCATTGGTTATAAGATTAAAATAGAGCAAAATATTCAAATCACTAATATTTTTGTCATATTTTTTTTTACTTCAATTTGGAAGAAATTTTGTTTTGTTTTGGTTTTCATATTCCCCATCAAAAACACACAGAAATTATAATATTAATGTAAATATTATATTTCGCGATTTAATCAGATGCTATTCCTAAGTTAGTAATCTGAAACAAAAGTCACTAGAACATCATCAATTATTGAAAAAAAAAAACCGCGTTATGTTTTTTGTTGTATCGTTATTGGTATTCCATAATTTTCTAAACCTTACGTTTCGTTAATTCAATAAACTTCTGTTCTATCGCTATTTCGTTAAGTTGAGAATAGCGTTTTAGAACAATGCTTTTAACCAAAAAAATCCAACAAACATGTTGCAAAGTTTGTCTGTCTGTTTGTCGTTCTTGGAAGCATTTCAAAACTGCGAAGACTGCGACCATCACTGTTAGGCTAATACATATTTTTTCTGTAGAGAAATGGAAAGATATTACTTTGCTTTACAATAAAGTAAACAGGAATAAATAAATCCACAGCTTGATAACAATGCTCGATTCGTTGGTTGACAGCTAAGTTTGGGCGTAATACCGGTTGGAGAAAGGCAGACTTTTACTGGTTTTTTTTTTTTTTTTTTTCTTCCGTAGAGTAAGCGGAAAGATATTACTGTGCTTCACTATAAAGTAAACGGGAATGAACAAATCGAATATTTTTATTATTATTATTACTTTTTTTTTTATGATTGTAATTTTTCGTTTAGGAAGCACCAGGTTGCATTTGTTAGGTAACTAAATAAACAAACAAACAAATGTAATAAATAAGTAATAAAAGAATTAAAAAAAAACAGTAGTGTAGTTCTTGATAGTAGTATTCCTGAATTTCTTTGGATTTCAGTTAAAAATTAATAGAAAACTTGTTCTTGAAAAAAAAATTAAATAAATAAATAAAAAACAATAAAATAAAGCTAGAGGATTTTAATATGTCCGTTCTCATGCTTAAAAATAAAGTGAATTTTCTTTTTAAATTATTAAAAAATAAAATTTCAGACTACACACCAGTATTTAAAATTTAAAAAGACTTTTATAAATAAAAAAACTTTCATACGAATGCTGCATAATGACAATGGGTTCCGTGTAGGAAACTCGAAAGTTCCAGAATTTTTATGTATGTTTTTAAGATGTAAATATTCTTTTAAATTTTAAATTACGGTGTGTGGCCTGAAATTTTATTTTTTAATCAATTTGAATAGAAACACACGCTAAACTAATTAATATTCTTTTTTTAAATTATAATGAAATTTTCTAAGAAAGTAGATAAGTTTTTATTATTGCGTTAATTTTAATTATTATCGAAATGATTGTTAATTACTTACGATGTTCTGTATTGTGGGGCTGTTATAAGCTTATGTTTTTCCGTTTTATATTTATTTACAGTCCGACGATGAATTTTCGAAACATGTCACTGTTATTATGTCTTGATTTATAAAATTATATCTTTCTTATTTGTGTGGATGGTCTTATTATAATTAAACTAGATAAGTGTTAATAATATGAAATTTTATACAATTTCGATTGGATGCTCTATAAAGAATTTAAAACATATCTATGATATGTATAATAAATAAGTATATCTATATAGGCGTATTAAGTCTTATACATTTGGGAAATATAATGTGAAATTCAATCGCATATTGACTATTTGCAAATGTATTCATCTCATTCGAATATTTATACATATATACATCGAAAGGCAAATTAACGCGCATTTCCATCAAAATTCTCTAAATGTAAATGATCCCGGCCGATATTGGAAACGCTTTCCGATTAATATAGCAATTGGTTAATTTTCGCGTTCCCTTCGGTAGCACAAGAAGCACTCATCAAACCTGCAGATGATACTGCCCCAGTAATAATGGTGCATCGGGCCAATTTCCACCAGACGCCTACCCATCTTTCCCCCCCACCCCAATGTTGACGTCCTGGGTCCCCATCGAAAACTTCCTCCCACCCAAAGACGCGGAATGGGGCTTTTCCAACCGCCACAGCGAGAGAGGGGAATATTGATCTCGAATGCAGCAAAGCATGGTTTAGTTGCTGCTGCACACGTGTCGAGACGCTGCGCATGCGAGATGACGGCTTGCTTTAAATGCGTCAAGCAGTGCCTTATTAGCAGATAAAAAAGAGACGATCAAATACTTCTGTTTATTATGTAACGTATTAAAAGAAATCATAGCCAGGGATTAGGAATTTAGAGTACTGGAAAGGGTTTCAATTATCAGAATAAATCGATCTTTACAAGTTAAATCTAACAAAATAAATAAATAAATACAAGCAAAAAATCAGCAAATTGTTGAATCTGCGTATTTTTGCCTCGTTCACTGTCCTACTCATCTTGTATTTTTTTACGATCCAAATTAAATGTTAAAGTTGTTAAAAACAATTTCTTAAGAGGTTTTTTTTTTTTTTTTTTCTTTTTTTGATTAAGAATTTATAAATAAACTTTTCCTTTATTAAGTGCATATTTTTTTAATTATTAAGTCTGCCTAAATATACACCGATAAATTGTATTTAGCTTACTTTTCATTCATTTTAAAGGCACTTGGTTTACTCTGACACTTGTGAAGCGCTTTAATAGAAAGAACGCCTGCACATTGGTCAGTTTTTCTCAAATACAAGGTCGCGAAGGTTCTTGATTTCTATCTACTGTTTATTATAACAGCAACAGCAAAACCTCTCTAATCCGGCCTGGTCCAGAGTAATTTTTTTTTTTAATAACTAAAGCCGTTTCCCTATTTTGAGTCAACTCGCCGGCGCGCAGCGAGTCCGTGTCGAGTTTCGATACATTATAGTAGATGTTTTTGTTTTGTTTTTTTATTTTACAGTACGTATATTGTTAAAATGTAGTTTAACGCATTTGCGTCATTGTACTGTATACAATAAATAAGACTAGTGTAGTTATAAAATACACTTTTCATTTGTATTGTTTTTAATAAACATTTGAGTGCAAAATTATGAAAATGGGGTTAAATTAATTAAACCTGGCATTATGTCTTCGCAAAAATTGAGCTAATGAGTTATTTTAAGAACACTCTCGTTAGTCCGGCTTTTCTGTAATCCGGCCTACTGGGCGCCACATTAGCCCGGATTTGAGAGGGTTTACTGCATATGTAAAATCAAGTAAATTTTTCAAATAAAAAAAAAAAAATTAACGTGTCAGAAATTAATATAAAGCATAAAGAAATGACATAGAAATAAAAAATATCTGAGCTTTCATGGGTGAGAGTCTGAGACGGACCGTTTGGGACTAAAAAAGGACGAAATGGTCCGTCCCAAACTCTCGCCGATGAAAGCTCAGATATTTTTTTACTTCTGTGTGATTTCTTTATGCTTTATATAATTTTTTCTAATTTATCTGTGAAGTTGGGGAAGGAATCGCCAAACGGAAGGCATATGAAAACTGAAGACCTCAGATTAGTGGGAAATGAAGGTTCGCTTTACGACCGTCGTTCAGGAGCCATTACTTTACATTACTGTACTTCAAGTGTAGTAAGAAAAATATATTCTTCAATTTCTACTTTAAGTAACTTATTTCTTATATACTTTGAATTTACTTTTATTAAATTTCGGAATTAACAATCGAGGGAAATGTGTGTTTCCGGTTAATTCCGATAACTTTTTTCCGGAGTATAAGACTGACAAAGATTACAGTTCAGTTAAGTTCATGAAAGAAGAGCTTTGGATGACGTACAATTTCCTTATCGATTGATGTTTCCAGGACGTAATAGCGCCATCTATTGCTAAAATTCGTAACGGAATCTTATAAACATTACGAAAACATTCTGGTTTTTGTATTTTCTACAGTTACGAATAGATAATAATAATTAAAATTGAAATAATTACAAACGTGCCACACTATTTCCCTTGCAATGCAAAGTTTGTTCTTTCTTGGTCACGCTTATGCGATCACAAAACGACGCCATCTTGAACTGACTGCTCGGAGTTCAAGCTGATGACGTCATGACTCTTGACGTTTGTTCCAGACAAAATCGATCTCTACGTAATGACCATATATGGCAAACCCATCTTTTTTGAAAACTACTATAGGCCTATTCATTGTGACGAAAACACAAACACAATGTTGCTGTAAAAGTCCCAAATTCCTGACAATGTTGACAAAACACCGGCGGTTGCTGGCAGACATGAACTGCATTTGTCAAACACAGGATACATCAGCATTCTTTGTTATTTAAGTTCAGTTCCATTGAGATTTTACGGTTGCACGGTGACACACTTGGTTCAAGGACACGCCCGCAACACGTTCAATGACACGACAGAAAAAAAAAGGAAACAAACCAGAAAAGAATTTGTTTATTTGCACAGAAACAAAAAAAAAAAA
>JAFIDM010000006.1:32196777-32212057 GCA_023159025.1 Thereuonema tuberculata | reverse complement strand
TTTTTTGTTTTGTTTTTAACTTTGATAGTGTGAATAACTGTATAATATATTAAGAAAATACACGTTAAAATAATTTTTTAAATCTTATTAATGAAAAAAGGAAATCTGTATATATCTCCGAATATCTGGTATTCATTCGCGACGGATCTCGAAAAAAAATCTCACGGTAAACGAGATTTTCAATCCGACTACTGCTTCAGATTCTTATGCCAGAAATCTATTAAGACTTTGGTTAATTATTTACTTTTCCCTGTGAGGATCCAAATATATTAAGAAAGATGACCTCTGCTAGTAAATATCAATTTTTATGATCAATGATTTTTTTCATATATAAATATCAATCCAACGGGCCTATAAGTTGCTTTCTGACACCAGGTGGCGTCTCGTCGGCATTGAATTGGACAACGGCTGATGACAACCGGGTTATACTGATTAACTGTCTTTTCACTATCTGACGATGACTTACGGCAACTGCCTACTTCAACGGTACGTGTAAAGCAGCCATAACAGATGCACCGCCGCTGAACAAACAAAACCTAAATAGACATGAAATACTGAATGTTAATAAGGAGTATTAATGCACTTTCGAAAAACACTATCTATTCACGAACGAAGCGCACTTGACAAAACAGGAAGTTGAACTCTCCAATTGCTAGCTGGCATCAGCGGGTTATTAGTTGTTCTTTCTCTGAACACCCACACTTTCTTCCAAGAACCCATTAAACAAAAACACTGGGAAAGGTCTCCTTTTTCCTTGATGGCATCGAGAATTAAGTAAGTGTTAATAAGACAAAAACACTGTTATAACTTTACAAAGGTTCCAAACACTGACCGTTCCATATAAAAAAAAAATTAGTTCGTACAACCAATTGCTGCAGGGTAGGGAGTCTGTGAGGTCTCGATGAAACAATGTAATCAATCATCAAGTACACAATGGGTTATTTGGTAGATTGTTGTCAGCCATCTTTCTACTCGGGTGGCTGGTTGGTGGGTCACCTGAAGACATATTTATTGGAAGCAACTAATGAATCAGAGCTGAACTTTCATGGTTCCCTTGCTTATCTTTCAAGCATCAACAGTTTTCGGTCTTCTCGTCAGGGAATACAGGTTGTCTTGTTATACAAGACATCCAATTATTCTTACCAATTATTTTTATTATCTTTTCTTTTTTCCGGATCCGAGACGTGGAAGTATCATCAAATCGATGAGACAAAACAAATCAAATGAAAATTTAGTCTAATTTTTTTCGCCTGACAAATTGATTGGGTTTAGTAGCGCAATAGCAGCTTTGACCCTGCTGCGCCAATAACGCAACATCGTATATGTGTTTATTTATATGTATATTTATACGTGTATGTATGTATTTATGCACTGTAACTTTATTTAAGTATTTTATTTTTGCACTATTAATTCAATTATATTAATTTGAATAAAATTTGAGTTACTTTTTGTCTAGGTTTAAAATTTTCAATGTAATAAAGTTATAATATGGAAAATAATTGTTTTCAAGACTACTTTATTTTATATTAATCCCAGCGTTTTATTTATTTTTTTGTAATAGTAAATTTAAAGTCCAAAACACAAGCAATGGGAATATACAGAATTTTTTAAATACAGTCGGATCTCTATTTAACGAACCTCTATTTTGCGAATTTCTCTATTTTGCGAACTTTTCTTTGGAACCAAGAACATTTTGCTAATTTCTTCGTAAAATAATCTCCAAATAGCGAAGTGCATTTTCTATTTAACGAACTTTTTCGTGGTATCGATTTTTTTTTCTCCTTGAAATGTTTTTATTATTAATATTCCTTAGAGGAAATGAAAGAAATGTGGATACAGCTGAGGGAAAAACAAGAAATTGACGATGAAGTGCTGATTATCTTTCACTTGATTTTGAAGTTGAGACCTCGGAAACACTAACTGAATCGGATATTTTGGTTAGTGTGAAAAATAAAACAATACAGCTATGAATAGCGATGAAGATGATGAAAATTGTAATGATGATGATGAAGAAATCGAAAAACCTACGTATAATGAAGTGCTAAAATTATTTGAAACAATCCGACACGGATTACAATTTGAAAAAAATACTGAAGGGGTTTTTGGTGCATTGCAAAGATGCGAGACATACTATTTGAGCAAAAAAAAAAAAAAAAACTCAAGACAAAATTAACAGACTTTATTAGTAAAAGTCTAGTTTAAGTATGCATGTGGGAATGTATGATTTATGTCATTAAAATTATTCTTTTTTTTAATAATATTTATTGTTTTATGTATTTTTAATCTGTTTGATGTAGTTTAAAGTAATTTTAAAAGGTGAATCTCTATTTAACGAATTTTCTAAAGAACGAACTTTTTTTCGGGATTTAGCGACTTTGTTAAATAGAGGTCCGACTGTATTATTGTGTAATATTTCTATGATAAGTATTAAACAATATATACCTACGTTTTTTAATTAATTCCTATTTATATCAATTTATGCTTTTACGTACTAAACATTCCAGTATAACAAGGCCTAGATTTGGTAAGAGATTTCACCAACATGTCATTAACTTCAACATTTCTTAATCTAATTTAGTTAATTAAAAAAAACGACAAGGGGAAGAGAGAGAGGAAATCATATTTAGCTATTAGACCGTAACCATGTTACTTATCTGCACTTTTCGTTTTAATTTCTCTTAGCGCGGGAAAGTAGAAGAACTGACTGCGTTTATGACTGTCTTTTGTTTCTATTTTTATACGTAATAAGAAGAAAAAAAAAGCCTTCCAAAGTTTTTATATTATCGAAATAACAACGCAAGCGCAATTATAATTCTGTTTTTGCGATATTAAAAAGCAATGAATATCAACGCAGGAATTTTCATTTTCCCTAATAAGTGTGTACGATAAACAATGTCACACACAGGTTCCCGTACCCACCGCTGGCAAATACCTACCAATTTGAAAAATAATGGCAGTTTCGCGGGCCACCCACGCAGCGGCACGAAATTGGCGTGTGCGCAAAGGGCTACGCGACACCTTCTCCTTGTATCCGGCCAGAGAGAGAGACAGCGTACGTAATTTACATTCAAGAATATAAGAGTAAATCTCTCTTAAGCTTATAATACACTGTGATAATTCTATACAGAGACATGTTAAAAGTAATTCTCTAGTTTCAGTATTTTAAATTAATGAAGGTGTTCGTAATATCAAAATGAAATACGATTTTTTTTTATTCCCACCGTTTATATCCGCTTTCAAATTCAAACATCAATTATTGTAAAATAATTAAGAATTGAAATTACATCTAAAAGATTAATATTAATAAAACCTAATAAAAGCGATGAATGATTTATTAATATTATTGCCGTTACAGTAATTATCTCTCTATAGCTGAAAAAAAAATAGCTGTCAAGATCTTAATTAGAAACTAAATACCTTGAAATAATATACTATACGGCAGGGTTTCCCAACAAAAATTTGTCAAGGACCCCCGAAGAAATCGCTGTAATTTGAAGGACCCCTTATATATATATATATATATTAGTGATATTAACCCTATTGCAATTCTCAAAATATATAAGTCAAATTCCTGACGAAACCTTTTTTGATGACAGCTCGTGGACCCCTAAGTCATCGTCCGCGGACCCCCTGTTGGGAACCGTTGCTATACGGTATTATATACATTTCAGCCATTTTTATTAGCGACGCATATGAATGCTATTGTGTTTGTCCTGTCCGTGTCTGTCTCTCCCTAACAACTCCCGAACGGAAGTTCGGATCGGCAAACGGACTTCATCATCGTAATGAGGTCCAAACACCACAGGAATGCGGAATTTATTTCTGCCTTTGCGGAAAAACGCGGATAGAGTCGACTGTTTGCCTCCGCAAAGAAATAGTCGACTGTGCCTCAAACTGTTGTAAATACGGACGAAAGAAAATATAGATTGTGTAGTAGACACTCTAAACTAAAGCCTTTCCAAATTTCAAGTCGATGGAGTCAGGGGTTGTCCAGGAAAACATTCCCAAACTTCACCGTTTTCCGGTAGTCAGTCAGCTGTCGTTGCGCGGCGATCATACTCCAACGAAAGAATGACTCTGACCTTGAACTACACCCATGATCTCTTAATCATTCCAGGACTGAAGTTTGTCGAGAGAAACTATTCACAATGGCGACTCTCAAGCGAGGCAAACCTATCAGAAGCCAAACACTTTCCCGCCATAAACACTGACATATACAATCGATTCAAATTCTACTATTGCGCCATCTGGTGTCCACGGTCGTTCTTTCGCTGGGAGGAGAATAGATGAAGTTTAGGAATTTTTTTTGCTTGTTCAATGCCCGCGTGTGTTTTAATTAAATCTTTTATCCAAGCTCTTGACAACTTAACCGCCTACGTGTTACGCTTTAACCGATTATTGCAATGAAGGCCCCCACGAGGAAGAGTACCCGAGAAAGAGAGAGGCAAACACAGAACAAAGAACGAAAAATCTGGTATTCTAACCCGAAGTCGATGAGAGATTTGAAATATCCCCACCGCCGCCCGAGAACACTCGACCACGCCTGGCGACTATTCGTGCTTAATACATCTTCTACAATTAGAATATTATTTTTGTTAGTTCAATTATACCACCAACTACGGCGATTATAAATTATAAAATTCGGGAGATGAAAAATCTTACGAGGAATATCCAATATCATTTGCACTTTGAAACGGTATTGAAATAAGAAGCATCAAACTACATTAAAAGCACATTAGCTTAAGAGAACAAACACAGTATAAGGCATTTTAAAAATAAAACTTCATACGTAAAGCGAGTCGGATTTTGCGACTGTTAAAGAGTGTCTGGTTCCTGTACGACTGCGTGTAATGATTTAAAAGGTGCCACAACTGCTGAAAAACTATCCGCCCTGTAAAGTGGCAACAGGTGAATAGTCATCGAACGTGGGCCGTGCGTGCGTGTGAGTCATACAACTCCTTAGGTCACTGGGAGATCGAATAAAAGTTATACAGAAACACTATCCCCTTGTGTGATTTCTTTATTTATAAACAACCTTCGGGATTAGATCAGAAACGCATTTAATATCCGGCGAGGCTTCGGGGAAAGGTTTCAAAGGATTTGGAAAGACGTGACATATTCACAATATTTTCTGCGTCTTTTCTGTAATATTAATAATTAGAAATTTCAAAATGTTTATATATATTTATTTTGCTAAAATTTGATTACTTATGCCTACTTAATAAAAGCTAAAATCAATATTAAATAAGCAAATATATCCTTATATATATAATATTTTAAAAAAATGAATTAATTAATGTATTAACTAATAATTGCAATATATCTTCTTAATATATCAAAATGAATGTTTCTTTGTTTGTTTGTCCCGTATGCGTTCCTATACCATTCATCAGATTGCGATGAAACTTTGGTGAGTTGTTGTGCGCACGCCCGTGAAGGTTCCTGAATTAGTAGAAACATTTTACAATATCTGGTGCGCGAGTCGTTGCAACAAACGAGTGTATTTCCGGTTTCAACTGTTTGCAGTTTCCGGTGCGACTCGCATTTGCAATGACCATCAACAAAGCACAGGGACAACACATGGACAGCTGTATGTGGCCTGCTCACGCGTCGGAAAACCTTCTGATTTATTCGTGTATGCTCGAGACGGAAAAACAAAAAAAATATTGTGTATCCAAAAGCACTTCAATAAACAGAATTAAAACACAAACACGGTACAGCTATCTACTGAAAACGACAACTTCCGTTGCTCAGAAATGCATGTTCTTTATTATTATTATCTAGGCCATCCCCTTGTCTACCCCTGGTAAGTATGAGATAATCCAAGAAGAATAGATTCCAAGCGGTTAAGGCATAAAGTGATATTTTATTCCTTTTTGAATGAACTCGTTATTTGATAGCGCGCGAACAAATACAATAAAAATAGGATTGGATATTGGGGGACCAGCAGTAGTCCAATGGTTAGCGTTCCTGACTGCGAGGACGAAGGTCCTCGGTTCGAATCCCATGCAAGGCGGGGAAAAAAAAAATTATAATCTGACTTTCTCAGCAAGGGAAACTAATAATTAACAACTGCGCCGGACAGACAGACAGATAAATAAAAGATTTTAGTAATATAGATTCGAAGTTAACATTTCTGCTATCATAAGATTAAAAGTTTTTAGTCTTCTGATCAAGATCAGAAGATTAATATTCCCGTTTTGTTTGTGGACAAGTATCATTAAAACTTCATTAGCAACAATGACAACAACCGCAATAATTGTTATGAGCAACAATTGCGTCTTTCGCAACAATCACATTTATAATAATAAGGAAATTAAGGCAATATTATGTCTATTTTCATAGACATATCAGAAGACGTTGCGAAGCATTGTAATTGGTTTACTAATCGCTAACCCTACCTTGTTTTTTTTTTTAAATACAGTGTAAGGTTTAGTATTATTTTATACCATACTCTGTGTATTATATTAAACATTATTCATATATACAACACATTAACGGCCAGAAAGATCAAAGCAGGACTACGACCTTAAGATGACCTCTGAAATCTAGAAGGCACTGTCCCAGAGCACACAAGTCGGACAACAATATCGTTTGATAATAATCAACAATAATTACAAAACCAAACGCTCCACCTATTGGCGAAAATTAACAACTTAAAATTCATTAAAAGCAGTAACTACACTAATTAAAACTCCCAACCCAAAATGTCCTAAATTCTTACAAATAAACATGACCTGCCGCTGTCTTCAGAAAAAAAAAAAAAAAAAAAAAAAAATCAAATGCACCCGTACAATTAGCCGCTGTTTTCGTTAAAGGCAGGCGCCGTAAATACTATTTCCTAACACTGAAACTCAGTAGGAAAATCTTTCAATTCGGCGGAAGTTGTATGATTCACCGCTACACCAAATTATGACTGCATAGGTTCCGCATGATTTGGCTTTTGGGCGATGTTTACAAAAATAAAAATTGCAAACGAAACCTTTGAATACAAAATAAAAGTCCTTAAAATACTTATTCGCGTGAAGTTTAATGCCTAAGTCCAAATAAGTGTCAGAATCCATTTACTGAGTCTTTATATCCGAAAGGAACCCAATATGTCGGCTTAACGAAGAAAAATATGTGTAGGCCTAAGTGGATATAAATTGATATTTTTGCTACGTACATAAAAATTTATGTCAATCTAGATTAAGCAAAGAGAAAAATAATAAAATAAAATAAAAATACATGGAATAAATCGCTTCCCTATCAATATCAATCTTCACAACCAAAAATTGTTGGCGTGCCAGCTTTGGAATACCCTGCATCGTAAGATCAGAAAGTTATTGAACGAAAGAAGAGCGACTGTAAAAACACCATAATTTCTACATATAATTTCTACAACTAATCGTAATAACGGTCCTTTATGAGTACTGGTAGTTTCAGGTCTCCTAAGAGGACAATTCGAACAAACCCAACCCATCATATTTAATAACGTATATTAATCACTAAAACTTCACCTTTATAGCATAAAATACATTTTGAGTAATCCCGTAAATACATTATTGTCCGTCAAGGCAACGCATTTTGTCATTTTTGTTTTTTGTTTTTTTGCTCGCAATTCCTTATGTACTGGTCCTACTTGTAGCAAAATTAATAGGGATCTCCCTTACAAGAAACTTAACATACTTTGAAATTTGAGCTTTGTAAGATAAACAGCTGTTTAATTTTCGTGATCACAGATGAGGGGAAATATGTATTTCTAATTAAACTTGGATTCTGAAACTCCCCCTCCCCCATTTCTTTCCGATGCGTAGTAAGGGCGTTACAAACGTCAGTTGAAACCTATAGTACCCTCTGGAAGTGGCTACAAAGCGGGCGAAGATATGAAGACCTGTTTTTAACATAAGTAAGTTGGATATGATGATATCAGGAAATTCTGTCATTAATTACATATGTGTGAATATGTTATTTTTGGTAAGGTTTGTAATAATCTTCGTATAAGTATATTTCTTATTGTACTGTCAAAATTTTGTTTTCAATTTTTCTTACAAATTTTTCAAAATTCCAACAAATTTGATAGTAAAGAACTATCAACGCGTAAAAGAAAATACATTCTCACTGATTAATAATAGGTTTTAAAATTGACGTACCCATTACGAAAAAACAAAAAAAACAAAAATTCCTTACTAAATGGTGACAAGTGGTGATGGTTTCCGTTTGCTCCCATTCCGGGGATGGGTCACTCTGGTCCTCCAGGTAAGCAAACCAGAAATCCAATTTGCGTTTGGTCGCTAAAAAAAAAAGTAATGTTCAAGTTATTTTTAAGAAATCGATCTGTAACTCACCCCACCGGGACGACGGACTCAGTATCACGCGGCTGCGGCACCGGAAGAACGGCAGAAACGGACACGAGAAGACCTTCATGGCGTTGTTGCGCGTCCATGAAGGCAGGCGAACGCCTTTGCTCCGGTGTGAATGGAATTCCTTCGCCGTGCCTGGAGATGGCCTTGTGCGGCGTGACCCACTTTGTGACCTGAACCGAGTGGAAAAAAAAAAAGGCACACCGAAGCCCCCGTTGCAGGCAGGCCCTGTTTAGGGACGCCAGATAAACATCGACGAAAAAAAAAAAAAATAGAATAATAAATAAATGGCGCGCTCCTGTTTTGTAACTAATTTTGTACGAAGGGGACTGGCTAATGACTTCGTCTGCAGGAATCTTCTACAGTAGGCAGAACGAGTGAATGACAAGTCGTACGCAAGAGGGGACTTCAACTGAGGAAGAATAAAAAAAAAAAAAAGACCTCAAAAATAAACGTCTTTTTCCCTGTGAAAACCACCTGAACTGAAACAGGAAGTTTAATCATAGATTTCGGAAGAAAACCTCCCACCTCAAAACAGCTGTAAACTTAACCAAAGGAAATTACTAAAATATTTCTCATCTGTTTATCGCATTTTTTTTTTTTTTTTTTCACTTCCTCCGAATTTTTATTCGAATACCTTTAACAATGAGGAACTGGATAAGTTTACCCAACGAGGCATATGTTTAAATTGATTTCCTAACATTGATTTAAAAAAAATAAAAGGTCCCTTGACTTTTATATATATCTTTCAAATTCTATTATTTTTAACCTTTCTCGTCATTCAAAAAGCTTTTTTTTCTTTTTCTTTTTTTTTATTATTATTTTTGGTTCGAAATAATGATGGTTACCGAGGCATGAAAAATCGGGAAAGAAGCCACATTGAAGCGTCATTACTTGAATGTTGGCGTTTACTCAGAATTACCTACAGTTCAGTTCATGAAAGAAGAGCTTTTGATGACGTAATTTCCTTATAGATTGATGTTCCCAGGATGTAACAGCGCCATCTATTGCTAAAATCCGGAACTGGATCTTATAAACATTACGAAAACATTCTGGTGTTTGTATTTTCTACAGTTATGAATACATAATAATAATTAACATTGAAATAATTACAAACTCTTGCTTGGTTTTTCAAAGTTTGTCCTTTCTTGGTCACGCTTATGCGATCACAAATGACGTTGATGACGTCATGACTGGTGACGTTTGTTCCAGACAAAATCGATCGCTACGTAATCACCGTATATGGCAAACCCTTCTTTTTTGAAAACTACTATCGGCAGTATAATTTCCTAGGTTCGTCCGTCTAGTAAAGTGAAGGGCACTACCGTGAAGCGTTGTAAGGGATGCTTCAGCCTGTAAACGCGCTTTAGTTTAACAGCCTGTTATTCATTACCGTTCAAAATAATAAAAAAAAAGCATTATTGAATAACCATCGATAAACATCACGAAAATATAAAGGTTTCAGAAATAAAATAAGAAAAACATTTATCCGTGAAGTACGGATTACTCAACGGCAGACCTTCAGACGCAGAAAGTATTAACGAATCGGGGTTGCTCAACACATAGAGCAGCGGGAAAAACGAATTTTGGTAAATCAAAAGAGGGAAATTTTTTTTTTAAATAGAACTATTCAATTTATAAATAATGGAATTTAATATGCCCTGAATCCACTGACCTTACTTTTCCATGTTTTTCTTAACAAAAAATGTAGCGGTAAATCAAAAAAAAAAAAAAAGACCCAAAGAGGTTTTCATAAAGTAGGCTCAAAAATCGTTGAAAATTCTAGAAATTCATCGAATCTGAATTACGGAAACACAATGTAAAGGAAAATATAAATACCCGATATATCTGGATCTTTTATCGGGAAAGGCGGAGATCGGGCTGATGCGTCCCAAGTAGGACGAAACGGCCGTTCCCGATTCCTTCCCGATAATCGAACCAGAAAGGCAATTTGGTTAAATTTGTGCCGAATTTATTTCTTGTTTAATGTAATTTACAATGTAAAGGATTTAAAACAATTACACGTAATAAGAATTACGGTCCACACCTCAGAAGAAAGGACGGCAAATGTCGTGGGAAAAAGCAGTGCACAGACTGTTGTACCGTCACTGGACAAGCCCGCAAGCCCTGTTCACAAAGTTCTACAACACATTATTCGCTGGACAAGATCTGCAATGTTCAGCAAATACTGACTTCCAACAGAAGTGCACGTAAAACATTTCCCCTGCAGTTTCTTGTTCGAAATGAACTGAAAGCCGACTGGCAATGGAACGTTTTGTGGACTGATTAAGCTCACTTCCGTCTGCATGATGATTTGAATACGCACAACTGCAGAATCAGGGTACCTGCTAACCCACACGTCTTGCGACAGTTGCCACTTCATTCACCGTTTTTTGTGGTTTCACATCCACATTCATCATCGGTCCTTTCTTTTTCGAAGAGCTCGGGTCCCGTCACTTGCACAGCTACTGGCCAGCATTACGCATCTGTGTTAGCCAACCAGCGTCAACGGTTTATTGCAGGAGGACGCCACCTTACAGCGCTACCCCTGTCAAGCGGTTGCTTCGGGCTACTTTTACCGACGACAGAATCATCAGCCGCCATTTTCTTACAACGTGGCCAGCTCGTTCGCCAGATCTCAACCCCTGCGACTTTTGTCTGTGGGGGCATCTCAAAGACCTTGTCTAGGTATTGTGAACACCCAGTCAACTTACGGGACCTAACGACCAACATTACAAACGGTATTCAGAACATTATGAGTGACACTGTTCGTGTTATGGTTGAGCATGCGATTTTACGATTTCATTACATAGCCGATACAGGGGAAACCATATCAAACATCTCCTTGTGTAACACAACGAATCATGTGAATCCACTGTTTCCAACGTGGGGCGCACGCCCCACAGGGGGCAATTTGATTGTTAAGGGGAGCAATTCAAAAATGGAGCAATTTTTTTTTTTGGGTTGTGAAAGTAAAAAAATGTTGGTAATTTGTTTTGTTTTTTGGTTGTGAAAGTTAAAAAAGTTTTTTTTTTTTTAATTTTTTCTTTTTCTAATTTGGTGGGGCACAGCATACTTTAGATACTTTGGGTGTGGCATAGCACAAAAAAGGTTGGGAAACACTGAACTACAGTATTGCAGTGCCATATATCGCCCTAGCGGCCAACTTCGGAAACATGTTTTTTGGACGCCAAACAAAATTCCGTCGGCACGGACGTCCTCATGTGAAATATGAAGTCGTTCCGCTAATTGGTTTTCCTGTTACAGCCTTTCGAAATATGAACTTAAATTACGATCCAAAATAACAACGTATGAAAGAAAGGATAAAAATTCACATAATGAATAACATTTGGTTGTTGGATTCTAGTCTCTATAGTGTACTGTATTAGGAAAATTTATTATGTTATTCTCATACTTTTTTTAGTTAGTTTATGACTTTCTAAAGATCGCGAGTAAAGGACAAGAAAAATATACCAAAGTACTGCTGATTATCTGCTTCATAAGCTAAAAATCGAATCAGTAAAAAAAAAAAAAATCAGAATTTGGCGAAACTGATGAATGATTTTAGAGGCTTCTCGTGCGAGGATCCAAGACCGAAGTAGTGTGAAATCAGCTAATTCCTACTGCTTCGTGATTAATGAGAATTATGGCAATGACTCACAGTCGCGAAGGACAGATCGATAGGAAGGAAGCCCAGTGCTTTTACGCGGCCATAATGGCTGCCATCAGCGGACGAGAAAACCCGAAACGGAGTTGCGCTGCTTCTTTCAGGTTTTTTGCGTTGAGTCACCGTTCAGATTATCGAAAAACACAGTTCTGAGAATGAAAGAAAAGCAAAACATAATTCACGCTGCATATTACGGTCGGAATGTAATTTCTACGTTAACCGCATTAATTTGAATAGCATTTGTCATGCGTGACACAAGACGATATGCTCTTAATTTGAAGACTGCCGTCTGGGCGAGCTACTTATTTTTATACGACTATTATTATCATTATTTTATGAATACTATAGAATTTATGAATTTGATTTAATAAGCGGTAAATATTTTAAAAAAAAGATAAACAGAAGATATTCGTGATGACGACATTTCCTTTAAAGATCAGATAATATTTATTTTTCCGATACAAAAAAAAAATCAATGCGAGATTACGAAAAGTAAATATTAAACTCATATTTTACTTAGTTTTGTAATTTAAATATTTATTTAAACTTAAATTTGTGTGTTTATTCGTGTCAATTTTATTTATGACAACTTACAGATAGAATCTTACGAACAGACAATTTCCTTTTCCAAGACATCCTCAATCACATTTTAAATCACCACTCAGGAACAAAAGACAATCGCAGCACAAAACCCAGTTTATTAAATCTGAATTTTTGTTGACGTGATAAAGCAGAAATATTAAAGTCATTAGGTTAAAGTACATATTTTTTCGTTCTTCACAATATTATTTTAACTATTCTTCTTTTGATAGCTATATTTTTAGAAATAGTAGGAGAACTAAAGTCAAACATCAGACTTTCGAAGAGACAATGGACAAGACCTGACTCGAACGATGCCTAGACGCGTTACAGATACCTTCACTTATTAGGGCTACGACCTGGGCGTTAAGGTCACTACACAAGACATTCAACGCTTTAAAGAAAACAACACCGGAGACACCGACGGAAGCTAAAATGAAAACTGTGCCGTGTTTCAAGGCGAAGACTTTGAACGGGTGAAAGTTCGCTGGTTAAAGGCTTTGGGTAGAATATAAAATTACACAGAATAATTAGAAACGAGATTTCAAGTGACAATGACCGAACCTCAACATTAAAATACAAACACTAAGAAGTTCTTGTAAGAACTTACAGCCCACTTTCTTAAAATGTGTTTTTATTTTTTAAAAAAATCCTGAAAACGACAAAGAAAATAAAAACTACATTTATATTGTATTTATTTTAATATCTGATACTGAAAACACTACAAATTTTCCATTTTCTGGGGGAAAAAATTATTGAAATTCTCATTATTTTCCTAAATCTAATTCGGATCTAAAGACAACGAGTCTGGAACTGAACTGAATTAATTTATTAAATGAAAAATATGGATTTTTTTATAGTACAGGTACTCCTCACTTTACGACCGAGTTGCGTTCCGACGACTACGTCGTTAAGCGAGGAGCTTGCGCCGGGAATATAGGATCGTTGTAAAATTATAAACTTACAAAAATTATGCAACAAACTTAAAATTTATTCATAAAAAGACAGGCATATGTACATATTATCATTGTTTATTTGGTTATCTGTAAGGGAGATGACGACGCGACGATGAAACAAAAGTAGTACCTTCAAGGGCGGAGATCGTAAGTGCGAGTGGTCGTTAAGCAGATAGGTCGTAAAGTGAGGAGTATCTGTATTTACATTGAAGAATTTGATCGGCTAAGTAATTAAAAATGTACATAATGATTAGATAAAAAGCATAACGAATTTAAATTAATTAACTGATTCAACGGAAGAGAATTTAAAAATAAACAGAACATCAATAATTAGGGAATGGAATAAATAACGGTTAACGATAAAATATAGGTAAATAATTTCTACAGATAAAGAAATGATTTCTAAAAAAAATATCTAATTTAAAGTGTTACAATATTAATAGAAATAGGATGGAAATCCATTAAAGATTCCAATGCTTTTCTGTGGGAGTTGTTGTTTGTCTTCTTGCGCTAATTTCTAGATGCGGACTCACTTCAAATAGAAAAGTTAGATCATTCGTAGTCATCTAATATGCTTACCAAGTTTCAAGAAGATATATTCAAAAGTTATTTGGGAAAAAGAGAAGCGTGCTTTGTTAGGACTTACACAGAGACTAACTGATTTCATAAGCCTCAATTTCTTACTGAGAAAGTGGGATAATAAAAATGAAAATGGCTTTCACTTAAATAATATTTTAATTTTTAGCTTTTTTTTTTAATTAATAATTTCAATAGTAAGCATAATTGACGTGGCAACTTTCGCATTCCCGCTAGACAAGATAGGTACAGTTATACCAGGTGAAGGTAACGGCGGAGCAAGACACAAAACGGGAAGAGGTCCTCCCCAACAGATTCCCATTGTAGGAGGATGAGGGTGAAACAACAGTAGTAACACAAATACCTGTAATGTGAAATCTTACTATATAAAAATGAATGTTTCTTTGTTTGTTTGTCCCGTATGCGTTCCTACACCATTCATCAGATTGCGATGAAACTTTGGTGAGTTGTTGTGCGCACGCCCGCGAAGGTTTCTCAATTAGTAGAACCATTTTACAATATCTGGTGCGTTTCAACAAATGAGTGTATTTCCGGTTTCAACATTTGCAGTTTCCGGTGCGACTCGCATTTGCAATGACCATCAACAAAGCACAGGGACAACACATGGACAGCTGTATGTGGCCTGCTCACGCGTCGGAAAACCTTCTGATTTGTTCGTGTAGGCACCAGACGGAAAAACAAAAAAAATATTGTGTATCCACTTCAATAAACAGAATTAAAACACAGACATTTTCTTTCTTTGAGTGGCATTGCAACGCATACCGGGTACAGCTAGTTAAATTGATAAAAAAAAAAAAAAAGGACAAAAACTTAATGCGTCATACAGGGCCGTGCATAGGATGAAAGATATGTTTGTAGCGCCCCCCCCCCTTTAACAATTTTTGTAGACCCAACTGGAAGGCATCATACGACCGAAAATTACAACCCAACGAAACCTGCCTGCTTTATAATGCTGGGCGAACACGTAGCAACAAGCGGCAATATTGCTGGACAATATTGCTCATTTTTATTGCTGACAACCGTTTCCAGCAATAAAAATGAACAATATTGCCCATTTTGCTGGGCGAACACGTAGCAACAACTGTGTGTTCGCGCGTGATAACGGTTGTCAGCAATAAAAATGAGCAATATTGTCCAGC
>JAFIDM010000006.1:32169316-32194466 GCA_023159025.1 Thereuonema tuberculata | reverse complement strand
GGCCAGTGGTTGCTGTGTCCTTATCCTCCTTTCTTAAGAGCTGCCATGCAAATTGGCAACCTACATTCGGCTAATCGCATTTCTCAAGCAATTACCCAAGATACTCGTACAACAGTCGATGGAACGGGTTCAATTACGACAGGCGCACACACCACCAGACGCGCCAATACATGAATCCCCCCCTCCACCCCCACTTCAAACTGCCGAGATAAGGAAAGAGAAAAAAAAAAAAAGCAAATAAAAAGGTCGCGGTCGTTTAATAGGTTTTTAAAAGTACCTCATTCCGACTGAATGAGATCCTCAAAAGAAGTTCATGAAACAGCTTCAGATCTATTTACCTTAAAACCTTACTACCGAAATAATACTAATTAAAAGTTATCGACAATTTTTTTTTTCCCCCTTAGTTAAATAATTAAATCTCCAAATCTATGTATATATATATATATATATATATATATATATAAAAGAAAAGTTGATTTTTTTTCTTTCTGGTTCTATCTCCTCCGAAACACACAAGACACAGAAATACCAAGGTGTCAAAAAGTTAGGTCTACTATCGTGGATGCTCACATTTTCATTTTTATCTACGTGGATCAAGCGGAAGTCACGTGACTTAAGATCAAACAAGAGGTCTCCGAGACACGATCGCGGGTTGGGAGAAAGCGGAAGCGGTCACGGATGGGTGAGAAAATTATCTCAGAATCTAAGATCACGTGATCACAGGTTTGCTAGTACTTAATTAAACTGTTAAATGGTCTATCGTTCTAAAATCTGCATGCCAGGTTTACAGAAGAGCCATCAAGCGGTTGAAAAATTAATAGGATAAAATATACACACACACACACACCTATATACACTCATACATAAGTAGGCTATTTTATTTAATTTTATATTTAATGTAGAGAAAATTAAACTGCAACTTTTTAATAACATTAATCTGTCTATAAACTATAAACTATCTGTCTATAAACGCTGCTCAAATAAATAAAAATAGCAGTACATTGATGGTTTTTGGTTCTAAGATCCTCAGTTAAGGACCCTACTTCAATCAAACTGGGAATCATTTAACTGCGTTTAAGCCTTCAAATTTCCAAGTATTACTGAGCTTCAAATGCAATATATCCCCTGCCCTCGAATTATTCCCATAGAAGAGCTAAACAATGAATTTCTCTCGAGGTCCAACAATGATATTAATCCACTTAAAAATACCCTGCATCTGCGCGTGCATTGACATCATTAAAATCAATTGGCTTCAGGCACCAATTCATCACATGACGAAATGAATCAATTAACTTTCTAATGGCAAAATCTGAAGACGACAAACTGAACAATCCACGGAGACTTTTTCATGAGTTTTCACTACTACAAGGTAGGTCAAAAGTTTTCACACACTTAAAGTAATGACGATCATGTCGAGCATATTTTATGAATAAAATCATAATTTTGTCTGTATACAGTTTATTTTTATTTTTGGTTAGGGAACCACTTTCGGGAGCGGAGGTGGATTCACCACCACCTTTTTTGCGCGCACTGAGCTTATCATCGAGGGTAAATGTAGCTGACGACGTCTAATAAGGCAGAAACGGCCGTCCCTGATTCCCGTCCGTGATAGCTCAAGGGTGCAAATCCTTTAAAATTGTGCATTTTTGATTTGAGTTTTTATGTGTGGAAACGTTTGGCTCACCCTGTATATACATAAATGCAAACAAAAATTAAAAAAAAAAAAAAAAAAATTAAAGTAAGTAGACTGAACTCCCGTCAGGAACTTCTTGTTAATAATAAAGCTAAATTTCAGTGCAAGTTATGTAAGAATTATTAATTGTGAATAAATTTAGGAATGCCTTGTTCTCTAGTAAAACGAACAAAAATAATAATAAAAATAAGATCCTCAGGAATGCAGATGAATTCTATCATTGTTATATGTAAGCACACGTCTTGCTTTTAAAAGCTGTACGTTTATTTTAATTCTTTTTTTCTTAAATGAAAAATATAGGTTAACTGACACGAATTGGAGCAGTTAGTATTTTTAGTATTTTTAGTATTCAGTTGGCAACAAGTAACCAATTTAACGAATCAAGAAAAGCACCGCCTACTTTAACTCGTCTATTGATTTCTTAAATCCTGACATAAGAGGGAAAAACTGACCTATAAATGGATGAACATGTTCCAACATGTTCATATAATATAAAGAAGAAAGAAAACAAAACTGAAGTTCATAAGAAAGCAAGTATTATTCTATGATATTGTATTCACGCATTATTATCCCAGAGGAAGTGTAGTGGGCTTGTGCCAAGTGGTGGAGAAGACCGTTATAGTTGGCGTCCGTTCATCCCCTACCCCCTCTCTTTTGATTCAATACCTCTTCTCTTTTTTAGATTATGTAGACTTCCTGTCAATGGGTGCTCCATTCACGTTATTCAAATAACGGCGACCTCCCCTCTTCCGGCCGTAACAATTAGACCCAATGAGGGACACAAGGCGTTTTAAAGGGGTCGGTTTTACAACAAGCACGTTTTAAAAACAAAGAAAAAAAAACAATAGTTCAAAAGACTTTTTTTATTTTTTTATTGGAGATACTTACCGTCTCGCTCTTTTTATTTTAACAAAAAAAAATAAAGAAAGAAAGAATGCTTAATTAATTACGATTATTTATTTACAGGATGTAACGGGATGTACGGGTATGGAATTGGGCGGGACATACAGCAAGGAGACACAACCATAAATGGATAACAAATATTTTGCACGAACTTCTTCCGGGATTCTATAAAAAGCGATGAAGAAAATAGTAATACAGTAAATGGATGGATAAAATAAAACCTACAGAAAAAAAATACTTAGTAAGGCATCCATCTTATAGGAGCAAAAAAAAAAAAAAAAATCAGAAATTATATATTTAGCAATTAACTAGATGTATAATTATAACTGGATATACAATCTTTATATCGGGACAATAGAGAAACAGCAGATTATAGTTGACTTTTCATAAACAAATAGGTTCCACGTTTCTTCAGGAGACTCGCTATACCACTAGCAAATTCATTCTTCCGTAATAGTATTTCGTGTCACGTAGATATTATAGCAAATGATTTTCTTCGAGGTATTATTTATTTTTTTTTTTTAAGTTTAAGTTTTGTCAAACCAGTGCTTGCTTGCCGTGTATTCTTGTGGATAGCTTCATCAAAACCAATATATTTACCTTACATAGAAATCATAACTAAACTAAACTATTTGGGTCAAATCATTTAAAAATAGAGTAATTACTTTGAAACTAGTGGATGAAATAGTTTAGAAAGCCGTCGTCGTATGAACACAGTCGTAAACGTCAACTTATGTGGCGATGTTTTTGTAGATTATAAAGAATCTCGTATTGTCAACTTTTGTTACTTGTTATCGTTGTAAATAGTCCAGTACCGAAGCTAATTCACAAGCCGTCAATAGTAGGTTAGGTCATTATCTTTCGTAAGGAAACAGGTACAGATTGTCTCTTGAAATTTCAGAATTGGCGGGAAGGAAAATTGTTAGATTGAGTAATTATTGCCACAAACGATTTCAGACTAAAAAAGAGTTAGATTACGTGAAATAGTTAGATTACTTTCGTTTAGAATCAATTACTACATTACGAGATATTTAAATAGACTAGTAATAATAAACAATTTTAAAATACAGAATATATTTTCAAAACATAACTAAAAGCAAAATTCAACAGAAATTTATAATTGTACATTACGAATAATTCATCTTTCGTTAATTTATCAGAATCCAGTACTTTATTATTATTATAAAAAAGTTTCAAACTTTGCTGGGTTTCCCCATCAAAGACAAAATGGCGGGTCAAGGACCAAAGCACATATTGCCAAGTATAAAAAAGTATGCAAGGGGATTATTATTATTATTATTATTATTAAACAAAAGATTTTAACGTGCCAGAAATTAATATAAAAGCATAAAGAAATGACCCAGAAATGAAAAATATCTGAGCTTTCGTCGGTAAGTTTGGGACGGCCGTTTCGTCGTTTTTGTGAACTCATCAGCCAAACCCACTCACCAGATAAAAATGCTCAGATCTTGGAGGGAACAATAGTCGGGTGCGGGAGTGGTTTCCCTTATCACTTTTGCATTATCTGAGCATTTCATCTGATGAGTCCCTAAAAAGGACGAAACGGTCCTTCCAAGACTCTCACCAATGTAGATATTTTTTTTTTTTATTTCTCTGTCATTTCTTTATGCTTTTGTATTATTATTTCTATTTATTTGAAATCCTAACAGGACTATATTTTGTAATAATATATTAAAAATTAAATAAAAAAATATTATTATGCTTTGGAATGTATTTTATGCACATTTAATTTTTGAGTAGTGTATATGTAAATATGCATATATCATACATGCGTACACACACCGATATGTACACTAAGAAATACCTCAAATAAGAACGGTAACTTCTCTTTTGTTTTCTCTTTTAATACTTCTGTTTCAATATATATCTAAGAAACATATAAGGATTTAGAACTTGTCAGTCCTAATGACGTTGTGGCGATAATTAATATTATATAATTCCTGCTTCAGTTTCCTCGTGAGATAAAGGTCTGGTCGTGAGCTTAGGAAAGACATTTTTCTTATTTCCTGTCCTCCTTTCGCCAACTGGTCTCACAGAACCAAGGCGGGTGTCGTGTTAAGGTCGGCCCGATAGTCCGTCGTTCGCAATAATCCAGTTTTGCAGCATCCAATCCCAACCTCTAATCGTAACGAATTCGCTCAAACAACAACCTTCAACTGGTTTTTACGTTTCCATTTCGCGAATTTAAACTGCAGAAAAGCAAATGGGCACAACTTGAGGTGAACTAAAAACAAATAAGAAATTAGGTAAGCCTTTGTATTTTGACGTAACTTTGCAGAACAGTGTAAAACGAAAGGGCGAAAAAGTGCTGCAAATATTTGTTTTCGCTTTAATTTGGCCTTGCAGCTCAAGCAGTGTAGAGAAGAAGTGTACAGGTTCGATCTCAGGCGGTGATCGGCGATTTCCCCTCCCCCATCCCTCAGTTCTTGCTCTTCTGCGCAATCCCAAGGTTTACCCAACTTTCTATCAAATTGAATAGAAATCGGAACGGCTGAGCGTCGGTCCGGCCCTTCGACATCTATTATGTATGTGTGTTCCATTCGACTACCCGTAAAGGCTCGCAGTCTTTACACAACAATTCTGACTACCTTACATAGATTATGTTCATTCGTTTTTTTTGTTTTTTTTTTACAAGCTATATAATCTTTAAAAGGACATCCAATGGACCACTTGAGGATAGGCGGGGCTTCGTAGTTACAACATATCCCACCAGGCTACTGCTTGGCTTGTGGGATAAACAGAGCCATGTGCTTCGTTTTAACCCGTGTAGATATAGAGGAAATATTATATTAAAGAAGGATATTCCAAGCGTTCACAGAATTATTACAATAAGGAACAGTAATGAACCATTCCGTTTTGAAATATCAAAAATCGATGATTTTTTTTGAGTAATTCACACTAAGTTATATGTTTGTTTATCCCACAAGATCTCGCAGTATGTGCTTACACGTCATATGTGACGTCGATAGGGGGCGTAAACCTCAAGTGGTCCATTGGTTAAATCTTGAAAGAAAAAATTAAAAAAGTCAAATAAAAATCAATACTTTCACATCGTGCATTGATTTGCAGGAAATCACTTCCTTTTACCGCGACCCTAAAAAATATAGTTTTTAGATTCCCAAGTTTTACGAAGACACAGTAGGATTTACATCAAGTGAATCCTTCTATTACAAAAGAAGGGAATATTTATTAATTACTAATTAGCCTACCTAATTCAAATTTGTTTTGCACAGAAAAGAAAAACTGTACAACAGCTGCGGCATAGCACACAGGATACACATCATCACATCAGGAAGTAGCTGTCTTTCAAGTCTGATCCAGGTTTAACAGTTTTGTATCAAAAGATGCAGAATTAAAGAAAGTGGTAATATTTAAAATAACAACTTTACTATTCCAATTGCCTCACACTTATTCAAATAAAATTTGCTGTTTAACAATAATTCTTCTCATTTTTTTTTATTTTTTTTCAGTGAATATTCCAGTTTCTAGGACAGGACTAAATTATTGTAAGCATTACAGTTTCTTTGAAGAAATGCAGTTAATACTGATTTACCTTAATAAGTATAATGGCTGACGAATGGCAGAAACACGAAACGGAATGCATAAAGATTGGCGTTTTTGGACAATTTCTTATCTCGGGAATTCTAGTTTACACTGAATGAACAATTTACATAGCACTAGAGGTGGCGAGCCAGCAATTCCATAAACCCTCACAGCAACGAATTCTCTCCCTCCTTTCAAGCTCCTAACAAAGGTGTCAGTTTCCGTCAGAATCAAAAGGAAGACCAGAACTTTTAGTCTATTTACTATTAAAATTTAAGCTCTCCGGTGTAAATAGATTTGCAGCATCCTGATCACCTTAGTGGTAATTTGCAACGCCTCATCGAGGGATCCTTATTTACGAGGCCAATCTATATTACTAAAATCTTTTATTTCTCTGTCTGGCACAATTGTTAATTATTAGTACCCTTGCTGAGAAAGTCAGATTATAAAATTTTCTTTTTTTTTTTTCGCCTTGCATGGGATTCGGACCGAGGACCTTCGTCCTCGCAGTCAGGAACGCTAACCATTGGACTACTGCTGGTCCCCCAATATCCAATCCTACTTTTATTCTATGAGGCGCGCTATCAAATAATGAGTTCATTCAAAAAGGAATAAAATATCACTTTTTGCCGTAACCGCTTGGAATCGATTCTTCTTGGATTATCTCATACTTACCAGGGGGAAGGTCTGTACTAAAATTAGAAGGGAAGTGACGTTGGATGACTGTAACTTACGACACAAACTTTAGCTTCCTGGAATAAATAGCTTTGGAATTATTGTGCTCTCGATGAATGGAACTTATTGATGACCTAAAACTGAATGCTTATTGTCATTTTGCATTACAGCTTAGGCAAGGAAATGATTGTGACACTGCTCTTTTTCACTTATCAGGATAGGCTTCCCATGAAATCTGTTTCAATATGTAATTAACAATAACTTCTTCCTTACTCGTACAGTAATATTGCTCAATACTTATATTTTCAATGTTAAACCGAAAATGGTATTCGAATGGCTTGCTAGCCAATTTTAGAATGACAAATATTCGAAATAAAAATAAACTAGTGTGAAAAACTTAAGGACGGAGCAGGTAGTTGCACGCATAATGTTCTCACGTCACGCAAACCTCATGTCATGAAACCATTACGACGCATGTGCAGTTGTGCCTGCTCCCTGACACGGTCCTGAGCTATTTTGTGTTTGGGTACTTTGCTACATACGACGGTATGTTACTTCTTCCACTTCGTCCACAAGTTTTGCACACCAGTGTAGTGGGATGGTCCAATCCTGTGACAAGGTATTGTTGGCGTGCGAACATTCTAATACTAGTTTGGTAAAAACCTCAAAAAAGAAATGAAAAATATATATATATATATATATATTGTACAGGAGAAAGAAAAAAAATTGTAAGTATTATAACTTATGAAGAAAATAAAACTTAAAAGTGTCATTTAGAGGCTACGGAATAACAAACTGAGAAGAAGTTGTACCACTTTACTAAGAAACGAATTGTAACGATATCGTGGTATTGGGATTGGCCGCCAACTCATTTCGGAGGTTTTCGGCGCTTAATTCCTTACCCCTAAGGGTTCAATATTTACCAAATCAATAGGAATTTACCTTTTAATAGCCTGAAGGTATCATAATATTTCAACTTACTAGGGGTAAATAGTTTTGCAGGTTATCGAGATCACATTCCACGTGGAATATATTTCCTGCTTGATTTCCAGATTCCGGGGGGGGGGGGGGGCATAAGGGTCCGTAAAATCATCCGTATCCGAATTCTAATTTTTATAATATTTAGTTGACTGTTAAAAAGTCTGATCAACATCCAATGAAAAAAATGCCGATTTTATAACAAAATATATGAAAAATAAATAAATAAATAAATAAATTTGATGTAGATTTCTGAAACGTATATATCCTTTTCTTTTATGATTTACTGGGATTCGGTTTCCAATTGCTTAAATCGTAGAAAAATCATTAGCAAATCTAATAACCTTTTTTCCGCCAGCGAGATCTTTTTTAACCCTGCCTTCGCCATCTTGTTTCCAGAAGCTGGTAAAACAATTCTAATGCATGAGTACCAGAGCATGAAGCAGAGAAAGCGACCACAACAACAATCAAATACATATAAAAAAGTAAATAACGATGATTCGTGATTAAAAATTACAAATTCTGCAATCAATGCCTTTAAGTACCGCATGGTAGGCAATTATCGCAAGATGGGCGAGGTTGAAAAGGTGACGATAATGACGTCGTGTGATTATGGAGGTGATGGATGATGGGATAAATATATACCTTATTGTTTCATTTATTTTATTTTTTTTTTACTATTTTTGTTAACCAAATAAAAAAAAAGTTTCCAGCGATGCGTAATATAGTTTCATCATCATTTTAGAAATAAGTGGACCTTATAGCGCTAAAACCAAAAGACGGGTTAATACTTACAGGGAGTACAAATAGGGGGCAGCAGGGGAAAAAAAAAACCACCAGCTGTAATTAATGAGAGCACTCTGCACGTGCCTAAAATCTGAAAACCTGGCATGTTATTAATGTATAGCGCTCGCAGTGACAAGAAAATTGGAGCTAATTAAGGTAGAAATGAGGAATTTTCGTTTCCCACCTTCCACACGGCCCCGCCATTCGCCCTAACGGTAAAAGAAAACAACAAAAGACGGTGCTTCTTGCTTCCGCTTGTGCTGGGCATCAACAAAACATGGCCGCAGTAAATTGTTGGTAAGACGTTCACTAACGGTATTAAAATTGATGGAAGTATTTACGGAGACTCTTAAACAATGACATAGTGGGCGTATCGCCTTTCTAAAGTTAATAATTAAGCTTGCAGATGCTCATATAAGACGGTATTTAGCTCTAGGCTCCTCAATAAAGCCGCCAATTATACAAAGTCAATAGTCCGCTCACAGCCTGCAACATTTTATTTATTGTTAATGTTTCAGCTGTCTAAGGTAGTTTTTTGATTGTTGTGATTTCTGTGATGCAGTGTACTTTCAGGTCGTTTCTGACCCTTCTAACCTATAGCTTCGATACGTAATTAAGTTAATAAGGCTTTCCCTTTTCATAGCCTATAAGTTCCAATAAAATTTCAGCATCCTGGCATAAATAGTTTTCTTATAAAACTAACAGGAGTAACGTTTTCTAAATAAATAAATAATAATAATAATAAAGAATCGAGAAAACAGGAAATAAAAACGAAATCACTACAGCCCCTAAATAAAAAAAATCAATAAAGATAGTATTTCAAAACTAATGAAGCAACTTTAAAATATACTACAAAAATCACTCAAATAATTCATGGACTCGCTTTAACACACATTTACAGGAAAAAAGGGTGGAAATACAGAATCCGCAATGTGGGGGTAAAGTTTTAGGGGTTAGTGGGCGTCTTTTTCTGGGAAAAAAGGCACTGAAGACGAAACCAGAGAAGGAGAGGGAAGATGGTAACACACACACCCCTTCCTTACTTTGAGTATTTCCTATCGAAATAGAACACCCCTAAATCCCTTTGTGGTGAGACGTGACAAAACCATACATATAATCGGAAAAATAAGAAATCCATGGTTCTAAAAACAACCACAATCCCTAAAAAGCCCACATGGATAATCCATAGTCTTCGTAGACATAAATTCAACGAAAAAGCAAATTGCCTGCATTCGGTTTCCCATTGATACTCAAACACTGTCAAGCTGGTGTAAATGTCAAGCTAAAAACATCATTAAAAGCCTTCTTCAAATATCAACAGTAAACAATCAATTTTTCTTTTATGTCTGAAATACGTACGTGAAGTCTAAGTATTTTGCACTTCAACAATGGCAGGAAAAATCAAACAACGTACAGACATTGTATAGATTATCTGTATTTCATACTTTATCAAACTATCAGGCTAATTACGCTTGAGATCTCGATGTGATGTTAAAATTTCAGTGAAAATGCACGAACAATTGAAAACAATACTATATTTTTATTGCTTATTAAATAAAAAAAAAAATTCGCATCAAAATTGTTTTGATATTCCAATTTATAAATGAGTTACAATTTTGTTCATTTCCACTAGCGTCAAATCAAATAGACAATCAATCGTCGCCATGGTGATGGTCATTGTTAAACGAAACTACAATAGCCTTTTCATTACGGTTCTGATTGTTGTTCATTAAATAGAGATGGCACATAACGATGTTGATAACCATTGTGTTTTTATGACATCAACAGACCTGTTACAATAATCTCGATAGTCATAAATGTAATGGATATGAGAAATAAATCATTGTCCTTCCCCTTCCTATTCGTATGTACAAAATTCATAAAAAGTTTAGCATTACACTGATACAACGTTTATTTTTATGCTGCTTCTTTTATTTAAGTTCTTTTGTTTAAGTTTCAAAGAATATCATCGAATTTATTTCTTTTGTATATCCTCGAAATTCGTGAAAAATTTGAGAAAATATAAATAATGAATTTTTTTATAATTTTTAGATTTTAGGTATTTTGTTAAAGCCGGGAAATACCGATTAAAGAACATATCAGAAATTAACTAACAAATTGAATAAATTAATTAGTAGATGCCCAGATATCCATGGCACAGTGACTGAGGAATCAACGCCAGTAATATTAGCTTTGAAAAACCGTCGTTGTTCTTTTTTTTGATTGATTGGTTTTTTGAGGGACGATGTCAAAACCGAAGTACTCGTAATCACACTTTCAGTTGACCCACAAATAAGAATCGTACAACGTTTTTTAGTGTGATGAGCTTCCACTCAGACTGACATAACAGACGAGAATTGTGAAAATTCAAAAATAAGAATTCGCCAGCTCAACCAATAAATATTTGTATACCACAACAAAAGTATTATATATCCACTGTTTTACCGTTTCCTTATATATATTTCTAATATAAAATATACAATAATGTAACACTCGCTAATTTGTCCACTACTGTAATATTATTATGTAGTATTATAGGCTCAGCTGAAGATGACCCAAGTGATCAAGCAGGTCGAAACTGTCATGTTTATCTTTTGCCATTTTTTAATGAATCAATTTGACGATATGTGAATATATGAATTATAATTCATAATTGATATTTTAATTGTTTTGAATAGCGATTTGAAGCACTTAAATAACTGGATCATTTCATTGATGATGTGCTCTACCTCAGATATGCATAATACATCATCAATTTGTAGGCGTGTTCGCGGTTTTGGCGGCAAAGGAAAGCACTACTTAGTTGAATTGATTATAAGCCTTTTTATCGTACCCTATTGTTCAAGTGTCTTAGGTCCACTTCATACATTAATTAACAAGTTAGAAGTAAATTTGGAAGAATTAATTAAAAAATAAAAATACAAATTTAAATAAAAGAATCGATAACTAGACAAAAAAAAAAAAAATAAGAGAGAGAGAATAAATTCAGTAAATAAAATCACCAAATAGTTAACGAATTGATTTTTTTAATGAAATCCCATAATATGAATAATTTATTTGGTGGGTAAAAAAAAAAAATCAATAATTTATTTCTTCTAATCACCCAGAGACATGAAGGAGAAGTAAGGGATATTCCAGAGCTAGACAAAAGTGTTGGAATTTTAAGTGTTGATATGGAAATATCAGCTAGAAATCGTCAATAGAGAGCTTCACTATTTAATACAATTTATGTGTATAATACTGTTTGTTATAACTTATTTGAGAATGTTGAACTAATGGAAATATAATGTAAAAATATAATACTTGCTAATGTAAATAACTTTCTTTTTTTTTTATTAAGAGGGTGAGGAAAATAGTACAAACAATATTTATGATATTGAAGTAATGTAAAAACATTAAAAAAAAAAAATAATTAGAATAAATTTGGAAAAAAAAATTGGAAGAGAATTGTCCTATCTTTAATGAAAATAGCTTCTGTAGCAGTTTATAGATAAGATTTTAACTTTATGCGGAAAAAACCGTCAAGGCGGAATATCTCGTTCATTCCCGTTTACCATTTTGAAAGCACAAAAAGTTTGTCCATTTACAATACATTTCTTTTGACTTTTTTTGTTAATTATTTAAGCAGCCGAAATTCTCTTATCCAAAAGAGTGAAGCCTTTGTAATCTGGGGTCGGATTTGTCTGCTTCAGCAGCAGGATACGTCGGGTATTGATTTGTAATGGTAAACTCCACAGTGAGTGAACACCTTCGGAGCAATGGGCTTTTTCACTGAGAGAGGAAAAAAAAAAAAGGCAATGAAAAACGTAACGCTTACATTTTTTTGTTCTCTTCCTTATTTTTATCTTCTCACTTTTCGACAGAGTGTTATCACAACTCAAGGACGTGAAAATCTCAAGATAAATGGCTCCATCTTACACCGAAAGGAGCTGATATGGAAGGGAAAAAAATATTGTCGTTTTAACTTATCATATATCAGTTAAATTATTGCAAAGATCTTTACAACGAAAGGGAGAAATAAATAACTTACAAAGCAGATAATCCTTATTCACAAAAAAATTCAACTTTTTATGGTAAAGCTAGAAAATTCTGAGAAAAATCACGCATTTAACGTTTTTTTTTTTTGTTTTTTTTCCCTTCAAATGTGGAGAAAAACTCAAAAAGACAAAAACGCATTGTTAAAAATTTACAATAAATAGACAACAACACGTCAGTAGCATATTTTGGATTCGATATTTAAGAGTTTTTTTTTACGTAGGAGGGGAGGTATTACGCTAATTTTATATCCTGATTTACGACACTGTCTTTATCACAGTATTACTGAATTTTCGTCAACGAAGAACTGCAAGCCTTCTGCATAACGATTTCGGTTACTACGGCAGCAGCCTACAACGACAGCAACCGCTGTTCCCCTATGCGACACTGCAACCGAGTTCAACTACCTCACAATAAATGATAACTTAAAAATGCCGTTTAACTGTTTACGATTTAAACTTTGGATTTTTGTAAGGAGACTTTTAAGCATTAGACATTATTTATTTATTCGTAATTTTCGAAGTAAAACTGAAATAGATTTCGTGGGGGAAAAAAAAAAAACATTCAAATTTACTATATCGTTGTTATGTTAAAGAATTTAAGATTCATTTTCTTCCAATATACTTTGAATTGACGTGTTGTAATTAACTTAATAAGAAAAATGAGGTTGCTAAGTTACTAATTACCTGCGTTTCGAAAAAAAAATTCCAATGCAATCAAAAATCCTTTAGGAATTGAATTTTTATTGTAAAAAAATAATTGTGAAATATTCCAAACTAGGTTTATTTGTATGAAAATTAAGCAAAAAAAAATCTTCCGCATTTTTCGTGTTTTTTCATCAACATGTGTAATAAAGTTCCATTAATATTCCACAATAACACCGCAGTAATAGTCAATTCTTAATTTTTCATTTCAACAGAAAAAAAATGGCATAACAGGAACGAATATATTGTATATCATATAATATTGATGCTTTAAAATTTTATATCAACATAAGAAATATATATAGTATACTCTCGATATCTCGAAGTCGAAGAACACTAAAAAATTCGAGATAGCGAGTTTTCGAAATAACAAGATCATAACCAAAACATATAAATTCACGTAAAAACACAAGATACGGAATAATATTCTAAAAATTAGTCTTGATAAATGAGAATAAGTACAAATATGTAATTATAGTTAACAATAAGTCTAAATACAGTAATGATAATTTTATTTTTTAAAAGTAGTCGAAAATAATTACATTAAATTGAAAAGAATTAGTAAAATTCAATGAACTTACATTGCTAGAATTTCTTAAAAAAATACCTCTATTTGCTTCGACACAACTGAACGGCGATTTTTCCTGAAAAATTCAGTTTTTTACTTCGAAAAATATTCGACATAACAAGGTTTTGAGTGAAAATTCTTCGACATAAGAATTAAAATTATCATTAGATGAATATGTAATATCAAGGGGAAAAATAATTTTTCGACATATCAAGGTTTTCGAGATATCGAAGGTCGATATATATTTTTCTTATGTTGATATATATATACAAAGAACTAAGTAAAGGCAACTAATTATTAAAAATGTTGGGATAGCTTTAAAAAGGCAACATCATTGCACTCAAAATATCGGCGAGAAACGGGCAAAAACATTTTTCTCGCTTCAGTTACGAAAGATTTCAAGCTCCTTGAATAAAAAGAGGATGTGTTGGAAGCATACAGGGAATTTCTCCACTCGTATGAAAGGGAAATCGTACTATGGTCTGTAGCCTCCAAGGAGAGCAACTGTAGTATGACGGACTTCATCAAATTATGGTGTTTATTAATTCATTTCTGTCTCAGTAGGATTTCAGTGAAAAAAAATAAGAGAAAACAACAATACTTGAAACCTAGATTACGGAGCTGAGCAGTACTCGTTTACTTAATAAAAAAATAATTCAAAATCGGATACAAAGAACACGATTTTTGTTAGGTACACGTTACGTGAAGGTATGACGTACTATGCTGTAAATAAATAAATAAAAATTATTAAATAGAAAAATTAAATGTTGAGGCTTATGCTGTATAAGATCTACAGATACTTTTATAAAAAATTATTGTTTAATATATTGTTATATTAATGCATTAGTCTAAAAAATTCCAACTTTATAATTCATTTAAAAATATACTGGATATTACCATCATGTACAATAACAGCGATCAACTTTTGTATGCATGTTGAAAAAATAGGAAGATGATTTCTTATTTATATTTTTCTTTGTTAATCATTGCTTTATTTCTAAAAACAAAAACAAAATTGACAGTAACGTGTTTGCGTGGATAGAGCCCATTTTAGAATCGACGACGAACACATGGGAACGTTTAAATGCAGTTTTGATTAAATGGTGACCCAGAGTGACCTCCTTCCGTTTTTGAGAAACAAAACAGCCCAGTATTCTTAATACAATGACACAAATATATCCCGATTGTAGAAATCCATTATTTTCCAGTGCAATTAACGAAATACAAAAGACCCAAATGCTAAAAGCAACGTTTGATCGAAGAAAAAAAAAGCAAACCGCCGAGTCCATTTCGCTAACGCAAGGTTATAGTATCAACGTTATGAAATGCATTGTACGATCATAAGACTGCGGTAATTACGTTACGAAACAAAACCCGATCCATCTCAAGCTAGAAATGGAATAGTTAAACGTAATAAACACTTGATTACCATTCTCAACGCCAGTCTTCCCTTAAATGTGTATCTCAAATTCTAAACAACAAATGTGATCCATCACATAAAAAAAAATAACAAAAATAAATCTAAAAAATTATTGAAAAGGATTTAAGTAGGAAACAGACATAATAATTTAAAATATAAATATACAACAAAGTAAATGGAGGATTTAAATAGAGATAATAATAAATAAATAATTGTGTATATATAATATTCTCCGCCACAGTGCCTCTTCAAATTGCAGTTGTAAATATTTAAAAGAATGGAATTAAGCAACAAGACAGCAGTGAAGGATTATGATTTATCAATTGAGGTCTTTCAACGATAATAATCTGCGGTTAAAATTAGAAATGAAAACTACTGGGGAGAGAAAAAAATAAATACTATAATTGATGTCTATTTTATTCATTTATCATTTGTTATTTTTTTCCAGCGTGTTTATGACGTAAAATAAATCTGTTCACATCATATAGTGGAACGATACGGTTTCAATTATCAGTAGATCAGTTTAGATGTAATATCTATGTGCAGTGTTTATGAATGCGATATCTGTCTCCAGGTTTTCGACATTAAGAAATGAGAGGAAAAGGGTTAGCAGGAAAGAGTATGACCCGTGGCAAACACAGCGTTTTGTTATGATAGGCATAATGAGAGCTAGACTTCGATAAGTAATACTACTCAATATCTTGATAGAACACTCGAGAAATCAACACGAATGACGGCGATGATACGAGCAGGCGAGATAAGGTGTTAAAGAACCATATAAATTAGATATAATCATTAAATTTCATTGAAATGAATCGAACGCAGGGTTTGTGTATTTCGAAAGTAGGTGACGTAACATCACAGTCGGGAAGAACCCGAATGTTTTCAAAAGCAAAAATATCTATTTAAACCTTCCAATGTGGGAGAAATTAATTTGATTCGTGGCAGGCACAGCATTTTTGTACGGATACGTATTTGGAGACAGTTCGCGTCGGGAAGCGAATTTTATGAATCTTTTTGCTCCATTTCTATAAAACCGCCACCATAAAAATCAGTAACTTGCAAGCACTAGCGTGTCCAGAACACTGAAATCGGGAGGGTTATGAATATTACTTGAAATATTAGGCATCAAAAAAAACAAAATATACCTTTTCTTTCTTTTTTTTTTTTCTGAGATGGAAAATGCTAGATTTTTTTTTTCCTATTTCTTTTTTTCATATGCAATCGGGGGAGGCTACTATCCCCTTCAACCTTTCCCCCTCGGTACGCCAGTGTTTGTATGTTCTGAGAGAATGATTTTGGTTTTGTGATGGGTATGATTCCTTTATTTACATACAACAAAATAGGAATACAGGCTTTTAAAGTAAAGGGTTCACTTTTGGGGATAAACAGGAGTAGTTGGGGTGAAGGGATGTAAGAATAACAAAAATTTCGTGGATATTGGAGGGTTTTAGAGGAGAAACATCGGGGGATGGCGGAATCGAAATCCACTCTCCGCGACTGACTCTGTAGATGCACGAAGAGGATTCTCGTTTTAAAAGGAGACCGACGATTTTGGGAGATGTAGGAAACAGTTTGCGAGGAAAGGCTGAAAGGTTAAGACTGTTTGGGGCCGAAATTCGCGGGATTTCGAGGCGAAAACCTTGGATGGTGTTGAGAATGGACTCCATGAGTCATTCATTTGGTTCGTCTCTTTTTTGATCAATCCCCCCCTCTTCTAAAACGTTGTTTCCAGAGAAGCTTTGGTTGAAGGAGGGAAGGAATGGTGGTCACTTACCGTTGTGTTCGGTGAAGATGTTGGCGCCGGAGCCTCGTCCGTCGCGGCCTTTATTCCTGCTCTTGGCGACCTTCCCTACGCCCGGTGCAGCCGATCTGCTTTCTTTGCCTTGCTGCGCGCCCATATCATACTCGATCCGCCGACGACTAGCCCGTATCCAGACTGCACATGAACGGTATCCGAGCCGCACTTCACTCCCGACGGCTCCTTTTTCACAGGAACGAGGGACGTCGGCGAGCCACGCACATAGAATTTAAAAAAAAACAAAATTCACTACCACCCGTCTGATACTGCCTTGGTTACACCCGCCATGATGGATTTTCACCGACCAAACCGAGGCCGCACTCTCGAACCCCATGCCTGAGAAGACCACTCTTCTCTTTTCCGATTTCTGCAGTTTTTTTCTTCAAGAAAATGCAATTTGATTGTTGAAAAACTTTTTAATTTTCAAAATTACTCATATTAAAGACAAACTGTTACCAATATTCTTTTATTTTATTTTTTATTTTGTAAATATGTAGAATTATTGCTTACATAAATCGTTTGGTTAGGTGGCGTTTCAAGCTAGCCAGATCTAAGCCTATTACAATGTGAAATATAATATGTAACGTAATATATAAATACTACTCTGATACTGCAGTGTTTTGCAAAAATATAAATAAATAAATAAAAAAATGAATGAAAAAATAAACTTTAGAAAAAAAAAAGTTTGTAGAAGCTTTATAAAGTTTCGATTTCAGTTATATTTGTTATTATTATATTACTTTTTATTATATTTTATTCAGTTTGTTAATTACGGGCATCTTGAATAAAGACATTAATGGAAAGATTTTATTTTTGTGGAATTTCTCATTACTATTTCAAGTGATTAAAAGTTTTGAAATCTAATTTAAATACAATTTCCAAACATTAAAAGTTTTATAATATTTGATGTTAATATGTTATTTCATTAAACTTTTTCCCATTTTAAGAAATTGTTATTATTTCTCAATATACTATTCTTCATAATACGATCCCATTTTTTTTTTTTTTAATATTATAAGTATTTTTTGAATTTCATCTTTATTTAATGATTAGCAGAACAAATAATTATTAAAAACCAGGAATTAATAATTATTCATAATTAACAAAAACAAGTATAAAATATCAAAATAAAGCTAAGTACAAAACATTTTTCTTTAATTTTTTTTATTACAGCTTGTATTATCTTCTCACGTAAAAATAAATTTATTTATTTATTTATTTATTTATTTATTATGTGCAGTACATGAGAGAATAACTACTAAAAGGAAAAAAAAAAAAACACCCCTCAAATTTCATTTTCCTCGAATAATATCAAATAACATAATATTTCTTTACATTAAACATTATTCTAAATAAAACCTTTATTTTATTTATCTAACCTTATTTTATTAATTTTACAATAGCAATTTAAAAAAAAAAGAATCGATGTTCTTTTGTTTCTTCCCCAATGCATTTTGGTCAAATATGCTATTGCCCTCTGGTCGATAATTAAGGAAGTGTTAATGAATGCCTTAGGAATGTAGTTTTATGGGCTTTTTGTTTGTTTACTTTTAATTACATTTAAAAAAAAGCACGCCATTATAAAAATAGGCGTTCACTTAGGCTTGTTAGGGGTGCGGTGTAGTTATTTCTCCAATGATTAGGGTCAGGTGATCGCTGTTTTTTCGAAACCATGGTTACAAACTAATAGCCCTTGGCTGTTTATCTGTAGTGAAATAAGTTTAATTTGGTTTATTATTAGTTTATGGCAATTTTTTTTTCCTGTTAAATACATTAAAAATGCCTCTTTTTCGGCGAAAGAGCGTTGGTCCCAGCAAAGCGGAGCTGAAAGCGAAACTAGAATCTAAACTTCTGAACGTAAGTATTTTACATACCTTTACAGTCTTACAACGAATGCTCATATAACGAACACGTAGTTGTTAATATTCATGTTCACCCTTATGAATTTAAGTACAGGTTGAATATGTCAAGGCGGACTTCCTTTAATAAACTGAGATTTCTATGTTTCTGCCTTAAAACATGAATGACAGAATTGTTTTCGTCACGAATTATCCCAATATTACATTCAGTATTCAATTGAAAATTACGTGTAACAGTTTTAATCAGAGATTCGTAAACCCATGGGATGGGTTCGAGATGAGAATGAAGTCAAGAGTCGGAGGAAAAAAATATAAAATAAAGTATTTCGAATTAAGAACATGTTAATACTGTAACTGTACTCTTAATAACAACGTATCGATTGATTAAAAACACAAATGTAGTATCAGGTTGACCTTTAAAGCTAGATCTTGAATGAAGGTAAATTTTTTGGTGTCAGTGTTTTTTAATGTAAGAGGCCTTTTATTTCCATCATGAAGAATTAATTCATCCCTCAAAAGTAATCGGTAAATACTTTATTATTTATTTTTTTATCATGAGAAACCAAAGAATTCAAAATTACATATATTCGTATTCAGTTTTACCTTGTATAATTTTGTTTCTGTTACAATGTTTTCTAATATTTTAAAATACTTTTTACATTAAACATATACTGATAAACCAAATTCTAATCGTTTTGTTATAAATACTGACATGATTTATGTTTGTAACAACAACAAGTTTGTTTACTTACCATGTCTTTATATTTCGTTGATGGCTAAACCATTGTTGTTGATTATTTGTAAATTAATTCTAATTCCCATTTATTTATGGCTTGAGAAAGGGAAAGCGGACGTTCCGAAAATTTGTTACATGTATTTTAAAATAAATATTTTTAAATACTAATGGAATAGTAGAAGTTGTTTGTATCTTATGTAATTATATACTGAAAAATGCAAACTTATTCTTTATAGTGACATATTCTAATAATAATAATAATGGTGTTTAATTTAATCCTTAGGCAAAACAGAATCCAGAGCCCATATATGACTTAGCAGACTGTGGATTGAAGGAGGTATGTAAAGAAATAATGGAGTATATTAAGATAATCTCACAATATTGAAATATTCCATTGTAAATCAGGGTCATTATTTTTTGTATTTGGGAGGGATGAACAGAGAGGTAGTTGTGTTTCTTAAGTTTTATAATCATTAGAAACTTTGGTTTCATAGAACGAAGTGTACAACATTATCACTACCCTTCTTTTTAGTAATATTACATAACGGCTTCCTGAACTGTGATACATGGATCTCAGTCAAGGGATGATTAAGATGTACCAAAGGATTTATTATGCATTGCAATTAATGGGAAAGAAAGTTAACTTGGCTAAGCTTTACTTGGTGATATCACAGACTTCCAATTAGTCAGCGGCATTGTGCTGTTAATTGTGTGTTGTCCCTAATGTGGGATTCCGTGAATCGTTTGATTATTTAATGGCATTTGGAAGTATAGGATATATTATTAAACTTTTTTATTTTACATCACAAATTCTCCAATACTTACAATATTTCGGAGACCTCATTGGCCTCCTTTCTCAAGTTTTACACAAAAAAGGAATAGAAATCCACCCTATCTTCTTCCCAAATAACTCAAAATAAACAACAATCATGAGTTTGGAATTCAAATACAACAAACACAAAACGTAACATGCTCCGTGCAACACATGTTACGTTTTGTGTTTGTTTTTGTGTTTGTTCTATTAGAATTCTAAATTCATGATTGTTGTTTATTTTTAGTTGTTTGGGAAGAAGATATGGTGGATTTCTGTTCCCTTTTTTGTGTAAAAACTTGAGAAAGGAGAACGATGAGGCCTCCGAAATATTGTAACATACATACATAGCCTGTATGCCCTGTTCCACCAAGTGTGGGTCTAGGGAGCCAGATGCCAGCCGCCAGGCCGGATCTGGGCGGAACAGAATCTCTGTTCCGAGAATTTCAAGGGGAGAAGATACTGAGGTGCTTTCCCAGAGCTAACCCTCAGGACGCCATTACGGAATGACGTCAGACCGAAGAGAAAGCGAAGAAGAGGCTGACACACAGGAAAGGAAATTGAAACAGCCATGCCCTTGCCGGGATTCGAACCCAGGAACTGGCGCACTGGACGCCACGGATGGCCGCCGCCGAGACCGCACGACCACGCCAGCACGGCACGAAATATTGTAAGTAATGGAAAATTTGTGATGTAAAATAAATAAGTTTAATAATATTAGTTAACTTTATTCATGATGAATTTTGGTTAATTTGAGATATATTTAATTATATTTAATTTAATTATATGAAATTTTTTGAACCATGTTTTGATTTGGGAAGGTGAACCACATCCCAAACATTGTTTGTTTGATTATTGTTTCTTTGAAATAAGTGCCATTACTGTGATACCATTGGCAAAGATTGAATAAATAAATGAATACTTAAATTGCAGTACATTTCAGAATTCATATGAATTCTATCTTTATCAACAGAGTAGTAAAAACATTTAGATTCATACATGGATGAATGATGTATAAATTGTCATTTCAGATTAAAAACAAACCTCAAGATAATACATATCAAAACATTACCAATATTTCAAAAATAGCTGGCTTTGTCCATTGTCTTATTGATTATTTGAATTTGAGTTTCGGCTTTTTTAAAAGAGTCTTACAGTTCAAACCACATGGTCCAGTTATTGGATTGATATTTTACAAAACTCTACAATGACTTCTTTACATTACATTAAGTTTGGTGTATATTTTTAAGAAACAGATCTACAAATCACACTTTTAGAATTACACATTTGATATTATGCAAACGAGAATTTTTCACACTTTTTTTTTTTTTGAAGGAAGAACCAACTGTGAAAGTCAAAGGCAAACCTTAAAAACTATCAAAAACCAGAAATAGAGGCTAAATGTAAATACATAGTTTTATTTATGTTTATAAATAAAACTATTTATTTAAGGAAATGCATAACACACTTGCTACAAAAACTATATTATAATAAAACCTCTTTTTGTTTAATTTTGGTGCATTATTTGAATAATTTATTTGATTATATTTATGCAGATTCATTTTTATTTTTATTTTTATGAATTTCTTTTAACTTTATTATTAATTTCTTTTTTTTTTTTAAAGATTCCATCAGAAGTGTTTTCTTGGTGCAAAGTTTGCCTAAAAGAGGTATGTTGGAATTAGAACTGCCTAATATCGTTCAGTTTCCTATTATTAACCTTATTCTACCAGTTAATCTGAAAACTAACATTGTGATATTATCTGTAAAAATTATCATTCAGGATTCCTAAACCTTACAAAACTCCTTTATTCCACATCTTTCACAATCTACGCAATATTTCAGAGGCCTCAATGGCTTTCCTTTCTCAAGCATTTCACAAAAACAACTAAAATTGTATTTTGTTGTTTTAGAAGCATGTCTTATTTTCTTGATTGTTATTTTTAGTTGTTTTTGTGAAACGCTTGAGAAAGGAAAGCCATTGAGGCCTGTGAAATATTGCGTAGATTGTGGAATAAAGGAGTTTTGTAAATTTAATTTGATTTATTCGTGATGATTTGTTGATTCCTAAACCTTGTTTCCTAGCTCTATTTTCTGACATTCTCTAGAAAAAAAATTCTTTTGCTAAATGTTTTTACTAATTTACTCACTCTAACATTTTTCCATTTGTCTTTTTACTTAATGCTACCCTAAGGCTTTACTGCTTCAGGATAATTGTTTAACATCTTTGTGTGGTGGTGGTAATTTACTAGATTTGGCTCATCTTAAGGTAACTTACTAACTATAGTTCCGGTTTTCCTTTCTATTCTTTTACTTAATAACTTACTTAATTTTAACTGTTGGAATGATGTATCAAGTCCGGTAATAGGTGCTGCTCAGTCTTATTGCTGTAAGTATCAATCAGAGGAGTGACCAGCATTTTGGAAAGGGAAGGGTTATGATGCTCTTAGCCGTTCAGACAAAAAAAAAAACAAAAGCCGTTCAGGCACAGTCTTGTGGTCAAGGTGACGGCCTTAGATGAGGCTGATATGTTTGAAGCTGGTTCAAATTCCAGAACTAGCATGGATGATACTTTCTTCTTCTGTTTTGTCTGTTTCTGCAGGTATAATGTAAGCTGCCTCCTGTGTTGTACCTGGCAACAATTCTTCAGTTAAATAGCTCGTAGTTCTCACCCCTTGTCAAAGTCAAACAAGGTAGGGATAGCGATTAGTAAACCAATCACAATGCTTCGCAACGGCTTCTGATATGTAATTTATGTTGAATTATTGCTTTAATTTCCTTATTATAAATGTGATTGTTGCAAATGCAAAAGGCGCAATTGTTGCGATAATTGTCCAAAGACAGACGGACAAACCGGGATTAGAAGGCTTCTGATACAAGTATCAGAAGCCTAAAAGGCAAATTGTCAAGAACCCTGGGCGTTGGAAATAAAAGAAAATCATATGTTCTATTCCAAATGGTGAGAGGTTAGAAATTTTTGGATGGATTTACCAATCATAAAGACGGTCCAAAATTCTAAGTTTTTCCATTTTTGAATGCAATAGGGGTGTTACCATCCCTACCAACCTTTTCCTTGATGTACCAAGGGGTATTCTTAGAAAAAGGAGTAAAGTAAAACTTAAACCAAAGATTCTGGAAGCATTTACCTAGTAAACAGGCCTCAGATTCTAATTCAGCAAAATTATTAACCGAGCAGATGAATGCAATAAAATTATTGTTAAAAAAAAAATATTTTAAATTTTAATTTTTTTTACAATTTTTTTTTTTTTAATTCATTTTACTAACAACCATAAAAATCACAACAATTTTATGTCTTAATTCCATATTAATTAACAAAGTTTTATATTTCTAGTTTGAAATTCCATTGTAATAATAAAATTGGTTTACATTAACTTTTATAAACATTTATAGAAACACTCATTTAATTACCTTTCAATGTAAAATTTTTCGAGTAATTTATAATTTAATACATCTAAGTTTGATGATTTAATTATAACAAACATTTATTATTTAATTTCATATCATATTTTAAAGATTAAACATAAAGTGCAATTATTAATTATTTAAATATTTATGCTTATCTGATTTTTATTGTTTAAAGACATAGAACAATAATGGACATCCCTTTGCTAAATGTAATTCACAACAATCACCGAGATAGTCAAAGTGAATAATCATTATAATAAATTTTTATTTAATTTAGAAATGATTCATATAATGAAATTATATTGTAAAAAAAAAAAAAATTGTAAAAAGTTTAATATATGGTACAACAAAAGATAATTGTTTCTTTAAGAATATAATTATATGAATCATTGAATTTTCCCAATAGGTGCTGGATTTACATAATAATCAACTGACAGAGGTATCGTCAGGCATCAGGCATCTTACTACTCTGCAGGTATCAAAATTCATTACACTCTTTAAAAACATTATATAATAATTTGTATCTTGAAAACACTGTTTCAGAATTAATATCCATTCTCAGCATGGATCAAAAATTGAATGGGCCTAATCTGCCAATGAATACTAAATTTCTTTTGTTTTTTTTTTTTTTTTTACTTCCATTATAGAAATTTCTAGAGTGGCTACAATGAATAAGTGCTTTTTAAACTAAGTTATTAACAATCTAATAATCCAGTGGTTCCCAAGTAATGAGAGAATTTCAAAGGAACGGTGCATTAACTTTTTTTGTTGCTACAAGAAAGGAAAATTATTTGCAAGAAATAATAAAAATAATAATTCTCATATTACCGACTTTTAAATTTCTTTTCAATTTATATTTCATTTCAAGATTACTTTCAACTACTTGTAAGTGGTACATCTAGCAGTCAGATTTTGCATTAAATCTTCTTAATAATAACATTCAAATAAATGTGTTTAAATTCTGAAATTAGGAAAATAAATCCTTCATTTTTATTTATTTTTTTTAAATGTTATGGAATTTTGATTCAAGGTTGGAAAATTTCAGAACAATACTAATCTGTTATGTGGGTTTTAATTTTTTTTTTTTTTTTCCACACCTTACCTAATAAAAACTTTTATTTAATCCAGGTTTTGTATTTGAACAACAATAAACTGAAAACAATCCCAAACGAAATCTCAGAATTGAGAAAG
>JAFIDM010000006.1:32092674-32164316 GCA_023159025.1 Thereuonema tuberculata | reverse complement strand
TTTATCAAACTGTAGAAACACAAATAACAATGTACCTAATTACAATCATTTATACTCTTGCACTTTTGCTTGGAGTTTCTGCAAACGTATATTGAACATTATACAATTTTCTAATGTTTAACTACTAAATGAATGTTTTTTTTTTTTTCTTTAAATTCAAAATTCAAAGTATTATATAAAATTATAGTCCATTTACTGTAAATCTGAAGACACGTGATCTCAGTTAACCAATCATTAACATTTCCTTTCTTCACTCGAGTTATTGCTTGGTCGCGTCTGGAATGTCATTGTAAGTTACAACGGTGTTTACATCAACTTAGTCATCGCGCTACAATGCTTAATTTTTATTATTTTTTGTTGGTTTTTCATTTATATATTTATTCATTTTATTTATTTATTTTCATATTTTTGATTTCATAAAAAGCTTGTTTTTAGTCGTCCATTTCTGTTATCGATGCCGGCTGCTCTTTTTTCTTGCCCGGTGTTTCAAACAATGGTCTAGGCTTAGTGATAAGCGAGTCTTCGGTTTCCTTAACAATATTGAACACTGAATGAGATGAAATAGCTGTTGCTTCAGCCATTTTACGATAGAGATAAACGAAATAAAAAATAACATTCCAAATGATTCCTCTCGATTGACTCTTCAAAGTTTTGCTGGCAGAACGAACAACGGTGTGCGTTCAGCAGCCGCCACGTTCAGAACCATGTTCAAAACGGAAGTAAGCGGAGTAACTAATGCTCATTCGTTCACCATGTAAGAAGTTGTCATGTGTCTTCAGATTTACAGTGAATTGACTATAGCGACATTCGTAAAAGATAAATTTTGGGGGACTTAGGTTACAAAAGTATTTCTAAACATTGCTATCCATTCAGCAAACAATAAGATTTGTTACTGTCTACAACTTATGTATATTTGAGGTATTTTAATACATGCTAAAATCTAAACAAAAACAACTCCATTTTATCAATTTCACTTTATTTTTCAAAAGAAAGCAATTAGGTTATCATTTAACATCCATTTTTTTCTCATTAAAAAAGCTGGATAAATATGAAATGCATCTTGTAAGCCATCTGATTCAGTGAGTATTAATCCAGATTACCCTTTTTAACACCTCAAATGAAGCAGATGTAGCTATAATAAGTTACATCTGCACGCACAAATCTATAGCTTTGTTCTTAGAATCCCATATCTAATTTCATGAAAAACTATAAATTTAGTTTTGAATTTTTTTTTTCTTAGCATGTTATTGAATAGATCACTTTCTTACAGGCTTTTATGAATGATTGGGCAAAGACATGAAGTGGCAGCAGAAATGTCGATTCAAAAAATAAAACTGTCAATCATAATTGAACTAATAAATGTATCTCAATCCTTTAGAATCTGGCCTGGAATATATTCCACCATCTAGAGTTCTTTCCAATGTACTGGAAGTAGATTCAGCAGATCAGTCCGTTAATAAAGCTGAAGAGTACGAGAAGTACCTCAATGTTAGTAAATATGAATTTTCTTTTTGTCTGCTAATAATACACATTGTTTTCTAGTTACTGCTTGGCTTTTTAACTATTGATATTATTTTATGTCAAATCAGTTTTTCAGCTTGTCTGCATCTGTTGTAATTTGCAACTTCTACAATTTATTTATTATGTAAAACTAATTTCACATGTCGTAATTAAATATTAATAAAAACTACTAACTCGACACTCTTAACATTATTATATATAAAAAACAAAAACAAAACCACTACATTACATATGTTTCAAAACTGCAGCTGTTCGGTTTCTTTCTCAAATGGATAAAAAATTAAAAATTAAAAACGCCCCTCTATAACCCCTAAAATATATGTGACCCCTTTTGACCATTACCGCTTAAGGTTAAGACATATATTTTACGGGTTATAGAGGAGCATTTTTGATTTTTGATTTTTAAAATTTTTATCCATTTGAGAAAGAAACCGAACAGCTGCGATTTTGAAACATACGCAATATAGTATTTTATTTGTTTTTTATATATAATAATGTTAAGAGTATCGGGATAGTAGTTTTTATTAATAATTTATTTATTATTTATTTATTGAATGATTCTAAGGTCTATCTGTAAGATCTAACGCTTAAAATACTTTTAGTTTCTGTAAACTAATTGTTTTGCTCTATTCTTACTTTAATTGTCTTTAATTTGAAATCTCAAAACTTACAAATCTATCTTAATATTTGTTAATTCTGCATAGTAACTAATTTGTTCGTTTAATTATTACTAGACATATTGAAGTGGAATGAGAATACAAAACTACTGAATTGCTGATGCCATGTTGTATTTTAATTAGTGATATTTTAATGTAAAGAACTTCATCATTTTTTAGTACAGTACACCATCACTAATGCAGTATCATTGGGATCGGTAGGGTGCCGGATTAGTGATTTTGCTCGATCACAGAATGGTGAGGTTAGGATACACTTAACCTAGCAGCTAACCACCTCATCCTACCTTTAAAATACCCTGTAAATCAGTACAAGTTAGTTAATAAAGAAAAAAAGAAACATTGAATGAAAATCAAATGAAATTTTAATGAAGCGCAGGTAAAATAAATGGTACAGATAATCTGTTGACTTACACAAGAAAGTTCATCACTGTCGCCTTCACTGCAAGTGAAGAGCTGAAATTTGCAACTAATAAGATTAATAAGAAAGATTATCTGAAAAAAAGAAATCTGAAAGATCGAGATTTCGAAACATAGTTTTATTCTTAGGTTTTTATTATTTTAATTTTTAATTGTAAATAAGTGTCTTAATGGTTGGCCGTTTCTACTAATTATACACGACACGTTAAATTGAATTAATTTAAGAAAGATTATGTCTTCATGTCAACAGTTATGCCAATAATGTAACAATGTTTAAGCAGCAAGTAGCACCACCAAACAGTAGTGGCAGGTTGGTGCATTTCCCTGACATGGGAAATTTGAAATTACCCTAGCCACAATTAGTTGCAAATGAGAGAATGAACTGGATTAGGGATGGTGTATTGTATAATAATTTGTAAGTTTAATTTTTACTACTTTTTTCCTACATTTTTAATTAGCTTCTGCAAATTAAAATACTGTTAGCTGCAATTTGCTTTGAATAAGGTTGAAATTTATGGTTGTCATTGCTTCATACTTTTTTACTATCTGTACAAGGGGAACCGTAGGAGAGTTATAAAAATTTGTCAGAATCATTGAAAAAATTATAGGAATTCTTTGGAAATCGTACAAAATTTTAAAACCTCTAAGAATAAGCTGGATAATGAGAATTTTATATAAAAAATAAAATATATACCTGGAATTCTAGCAGAAAAATGTATGCCTCAGTGCAGTGGTTAGTGTACAAGGAGTACACTAGTGTTTTTACAGTGTACTTACAGAAGAAGTAGTAGATGAGCATCTTGCATTTAGCTGTGATGTTTCTGTCATTTAACAAGATGTGCTCCACTTTTAGGCCTTTCATTGTGTCTATAGTCTTTAGTCTCTCTTCGCAGAAGGAGAATTTCTTTGCTATAGGAATAACTCAATTTAAACCAGACATCAAGAATATCTGTACGTCAAGTCCTAGCTTTAATAACATGAAATCTGATATCTGTAATTGATAGCCGGAAGACTTACTTATCTGCTACTATGTAGAATAAGAAAGCCTTCCCGAAAATTTGATGACACTTGCTACTTACACAGTATAGACATTCGTGTAAATGCTTCGGATAAGAGATGATAGCGAGAAGCTGGCAAATGATAAAAACTCTTTCTGATGTGTAGTTATTTGCACGATAGTTACTTGCACGACCATTATCTAGAATGGTTTTAGAAAGCATAATTTAAATGGCCCTTAGAAAAGTTTACCTTTCATCAAAGGAAGCGAGTTGCGATTAGTTTTCTAAAATTACTTGGTTTTTAATTTTTATTTTAAATAATTTAAAATAATTTCACTAAAATATTGGGTGTTTTTGTAATTTTTCTCCATTTTTTTTTAATCTTTTAAATTATTGATTTATCAAACCCGTGACAAGATTCCACTTGGATATGTCAAAGTTTTGATGCAAGGGAAAACAGAGCATTTAAAATACTTCCACTAAGTATTGATGCAGATGATTAACTGCATTGGAATTGGATGATATATAGCATACTTTGGAATTCTCAGCAGGAAGATTCAACTTGATTACGAGGGGCGATTCTCTCAGTATAATGTGACTGTTTGCACTTTTATTGAAGATTAAATCAGACGCTGTCCATCTCTTTATTTGTTCACTGTATAACAATTTTACTGAATCAGCCATCGCCCTTCACAACCAATCACATAGAGGTGCCCTTTTTTGCGCCAAAAAAAAAACCACCTGAAAGTGCTGACCAAATAGAGTTAAAAAGCACTGAAAATAGTTAAAAAGCCCACAGTGATGTCGCTTCTCATTCCCTGAAGATGGACTCCATGATGGCGTCCAAAAGCTTGGACCACTCCAGAATTCTTACTTGGCTGTAAACCCCAGAAGATTTCCTTAATGCAATGCCTAAATTTAACGTGGATATAACAATAACATGAGAAGGAAATTTTAAAAACGCACAAGACTAAGAGTTGACTGATCTGTTTTTGGAAATTGTGATACCGGGAATCCAAGATTTCTGGTTTCCTGACCTTCGTCAGTTGGATCCGCCTAGTATCTTCCATCTCAGTGAACTCGGGAAACATATAAAAAGAAGAAAAGTAGACATCACAACGGCCCTCCAATTAAAAAAACATCAAAACTTAAATAAAGAATAAAAAGGTCAATCAATTAATCTCCTCTAGTGATCGCTTAGCATATAAGGGATTAATTGTTAAACAAAAATTATACAAAAGAATTCTTTAATCTTCGTCGCCAAGAAAGTTTCAACTCTAATCTTACTGAATTTAAAAATCTAGCTGCTAATACACTATTCACTTTTTAAGTTGTTGGTTTATTTTTTTTTTCCTAATAAGAATAATGAACATGAGAAAAATTCGTTACCATTTTTAAATAAGAGTTCACTTTTATATTAATTTAACTCTTGTTGGTTTTCTTGTTATTTAATATCTGACGTCCATGTTTTGATTCTAATGTGGTGCATTTATTTTTACAGGATCAGTGGAAGCAGCTTGAAAGGCAAAAGGTAATTGATTAAAATATATATATATACATACACACATAATTTTTTATTTGTTAAGATCTTATTTCTACATTCATCCCTCACAAATAAAATGACTGAATTGGTATTTGGCATACCAATTCAGATCTTTATAACTCGTCACATCTTCATTGCCGTTGCATTTGTTCTAGCTTTCACATTTATCAGCCAATTAGAGTTTTGTAAGTTTTTACTTATTTCTAGTGTATTATTCTTACTTCATCTTCACTATTCAATGTTCCATTGTGGCGGCTTCTTGATATGAAAATGACCTGCTAAGTTAAACTGTGTGCTAACTTACAGTGAGATATTCGACTAATTTACTTCTGCATGACTCCATTTTATCTCTGCTATTGTATGTGAATCCCTTCTGTTCTTGCTATTGCTATACTACTTATTCCTGGATCAGCAGCTACAGTGTCAAGAATTCGATTTTCTCTTTCGGATGTTGCAACACTTTTGGCACTTCCCCACTGTTTGCCTGTGACTCAAATTTGCCGCTTTCTCTGGGGCATCAATCTATCACAACAGATGTTAAATGGCGAGGTTTGCGCTTACTTGGCAAATGTTCTTGGTATAGCTAATGTGCTTCATATCCATTTCCATGAGGCAGTCTAACAAATGTCCTTTCTTTAAAAAAAAATTATTTATAGTTTGTTTATTCTGACCAGTTTGATAATGTACACGCTTTTAAATCATTCTTCTGTTCCAAAAGTTCTTAAAGGAAATATTAATCATGTTGTTCTTCCTTTAATGTTATTAATATTTTCTTATTACTGATTTTTATCTTTATCTGTCTGCATTTTCAGTGTTACAAACAAAAGTAGTTTGCTGCAAGCACAAGTTAATTATTCAAAGCAGAAAATGAACCATTGCTTGCAGAGCCATCCTAGCGAGCCAAGTGAAACAATTCACTGCATCTGAACTAAATAACAGTAAACAACATGGCAGACACAGATAGCAAATGCTATGATAGTTAAGTGAACAGTGTAGAAAGTATCGAGGGGTATTACTACATAAAAGCTTTATAAACTGGATCACATGCTTCTTCCACATTCTTTTCTAAAATAAAGATGTTCATTTTTGCTTTTATTTTTATTGTGAAAGCTAAAGTAAGCGGCTAATGGCAAATCACAGCATTTCCATTGCCATTCTGCCAATGGACATATCCAACCATGAGTGTTTTATCATTTGCTGGTACCAGCAATGGATAAAACAGGTTTTTGCTTGCGATATTGAAAATACCCTATGCCACCAAGATGAAACTCAATAACAAATAGTTTCATTAACAAAATATACCACTTATCTAAACTTGCCTAAATATCCATCTCTCTTGTGCCTTTCTTCAAATTGGAGTGTCCTATCTAATTGGAACGATAACGGCATTCTGTCTGGAATTTCATGAAACTTGTCAATTCAGGATATAAAAATTCATTTCTTTTCAATGCAACTGAAAAGTGGCTACAAAATGTGTATTGGAGGATCAACTTTGTCAGTTTTACATTTAAAAAGGGAAATGTCTTGTCTAACATAACATGCAAAGCTAATATTTCTCTTCTAAGCCTTTATTAAGTGATTGTACAGTGCTATTGTTACGGTCTTTTTAATTTTCCTTATTTTATTTTTCTTCTCCTACTTTCTATGTCGCAATTCTGTGTGGTTATGACACTTAGTTAAGGCAAAGTGACCTTTGCCTTGTTTACTTCCTTCGCAGGATCCGCCATGTTTTTTTATCTCTTCTCTCTGTTTTCTAATAAATTGTGAAATGGCAGGTTTTTCCACATTAAAACTTTTTATTTAGCTTTTTTTTTATATATTCTTGCGTCCTACCACTTTATGTAACCTTTATAATTGTTATCTGTAAATGTGATATAGATTATTAAATGTAGTTTTGCTTTCATTTGGAACAATTTTTATGCTGAAAAGAAGGTATCACCATATTGTTTCTTACGGAGTTTATAATGATGTCATTTGAGGTTTCAAGACGCCCCTTATTTCTTGAAGGGCCATTGGTAAAACGTTGTTTACGTCACCATCCCTATGAGATGCATTCTTGAAACTTCAGAGTCACTCCCACGATGTAACTCAGAGGAGACACACGTATTTTTCTTCCGTCCTGGAAGAACGGAGGAGCTGTTAGGAGAAAAACAGCTTTGTTTTTCTTTTCTAACTATACACGATTAATGGCAAGACATATATCTCATCCTGTGGTGCGAATATCTCTGGATACTTTTGAGATTTGTGCTTCTTGATGTAGCTTTTTGGATATCTGTCAGATATTAAGAAAAGCAATATACCCTTAGGATGGCTCAGTTACAGTGATTAGCCATTGTTATTAAAGAACGTTCGTGTAGTGCAAAAGAATGTGTTGTGCACTATTTGTGTTTTCGCGGATACTTTGACATGAACAGCGAATTTTGTCGGAGCTATCCTTTATTTTGTGCCAGTGTAAACAGGACAGAGCGTCGAACTGTGAGTATATTTTCTTTGGCGAAATTAAGTCCGGGAGTGAACTCTTCAGACATACTCTATGGTCAGTAAGTCTGTTTCATAAACAATTTTCGATCAGACTCTACTCATATAGTGACTCAAATTATTTGTGAGAAAATGTCTTAAGTTTATATTCTTTTGTTAAATTGCATTGATAAAGTTATTGTGAATTACTATTTGATAATTATCTACTTTTGAATAATTTTTTTTTAATTTGTAATCTGTTGGAATTGCCGTATTTATGAACAATGCTTTGTGTATTATTTTTATTAGATATTTTTATATTGATATGTAATTTCTTTTGCGTTAGTCTTGATTTGTTGTGTGTGATTGTATAACATTAATCTTATTTATTAATACATTTTGTTGTTAGACATTCCTGAGTTGTTTATCTTTTCTTTACTTCTCTTTTGGTATTATATTTAACTGATTTTGGCTGTGGAATTAAATTGGGCCCAGCGGTTCCATAAGCTAAGTTTTATTTTCATCACCTATCTTTATGGGTGTAGGCTTCCGATTGCGTTAATAATATTACTCTGTTTTGTATATCCTCTCTGAGATACAGGGTGATCTGTAACACTATTTAATAATGGTGATTGAGTACGAGTATGTTTTCTTACAAAGTACTTTTAAGTAGTTTATACTTTTAATTCAATATAAGAAGCATTGGACAGTTATCATTTTTGAAGACTTCCAGTCAGTTTTTCTCTCACAAGACTTGTAATAGAAAGTTACTTCATTTTGCAACAAATTCAGATCCGTATTGCATTTAAGAATAAGTGTTTCAATGTATAATCTACATTCAGAATGCCAGTGTTTCTTATTAATACATAATTTTTTTGTTGTTTTTGTTTTTGTAATAAGGAGGAGAAAAGGCAGCAATATATAGAAGTGGAAAGGCTTATTCAGGAACAGGCTGATGAACAAACCAAAGTTGTTGCACAATTGCAAAAGCAGCGTTTAGCACTACTTGATGATGTGGCCAAGGTATGATGTTTTATGTTAAAGATTACAGTGAAGCTCTGTTGTAACAGAATGAGATAGAAGAATATTGCTTGTTATAGCCATACCTTATAATGTCTGTGTTGTAGCAATAAGTTATATTTACTGTTGCTTACAACTTCTCCCACAAGTAAAATTAAGTGTTCTCTTGTGTTCCATTTCCAAGATTAACATTTATTAATTTCTTCCTTTTTTTTTAATGAAAAATTGGAAAAAGTAATTGTGAATTGTTGTTGTTATTCATTTGATATTATCAGCATGTTACTTTTTTTTTTTGTAGAGTCACAACAAACTACAGGAAGAATTACTAGAAGCACAACAGAAGAAAGATAATGAAAGGCATCAGTTATTATCTCGTCTTGTTCTTGGTAGTATTATTTTAAATTACAATATTTCCAATAAAAAAGAAAAACAGCACACCAATGTAAGATACATGTAAATGAGAAGTTAATCATAACATAAAAAGCGAAAGAAATTACTAATATTAAATGCTGTATCTTTTTTTTTAGTGGAAGAAAGTTCTAACAAAGTCATTAAGGAGCTCTTAGCTGCAGCTGAACAATCTCGAAATAGTGAAGGCTTAATAGAGGCACAAAGAAAAGAAAGGTACTGCTATTATATTATTATACAAAGGTCAATTAGAAAAAAAAAAATTTTACAACCACTAGAAATTAAATTTATGAGCTTGAAATAGAAATATCCGATAGAAGATAGTACAGCTCAGTGCCGTGTCATCTTTCTTGTATATGTCATCGGAGGTGCACGCTGTAAACTCAAAATGGTAATCTGCTGGGATAACTGGTCCCCCTGAAACCCTTAAAGAAACTGCACAACAACAACAGGAAGAAATGTCCTGATCTTCTGAACGATGGTATGATCCTCCTGTCCAACCACACATTGCATGGTAGACAGAAGTTGCTGCATGGTTTCCACTACGAAATTTTACGACATCCTCCATACAGTCTGTATTTGGCTCTCAGTGATTTTAATCTGTTCCTGCCTTAAAAGAGCTTATGTCAGGTTAACGCTTCACATGCAATGAAGAAGTCCAGCAAAATAATGCAAAAAAGTGGCTACAACAACAGGACGCTGACTGGGATGATATACTGATCAAATGTTGTGACAAATGCCTCAATCGTCAAGGTCCTTTGTAGAAAAACAGCGTATCTGTACCACTCTAAGGACACCAACTCATTTTTTCCCCAAAAACCGCTTGCTTTTTATGCACAAACTTTGTAAACTTTGATCAGTCTACATTTGTTTATTACACTATTCTCTTATTAATATCTGCATAACTTATGTAGAATATACACTTATTAAAGTAAAAGAAATAAAGTTAAAACACACTTGCTGGTAAAATGGAAGTAGAGGTACACGATAATGCCTATACATACTTTTTAAATAAACTAGAACATCATACTTATAAATATCTTCTTTACTACTCATAAACAATATTTCGTTTCTTTTTAATAAGAAACTTCTTCAGGTTGAGAAGAAGAAAACTTTCTCTTTCCTCTAAATTTCGTAATTCGTTATGAATACACGCATTTTTTAAATTACAATAATACAATACATATCAAGGGTGAATATAAGGGATATATTTATCCTCAGTCTCTGCATTCGAGCTTATGTATTAAAGGTTAAGGGGGTCCCCACAACAGGCCTATTCAGGCCCAAGGGCTTGTGGGAGGTAGGGCTCCAGGGGCGTTTCATGACCAATGGGACTAGGTTGAGGTCGGGTGGTCAGGCCGGCGCCCATCTGCCTTTAACTCCCGGGAAAGAAATCCGGTACCCATTCTACAGAAGGCTGGGTAGGCCCTAGGACCCGTTTGGAGGAGCTTACATATTACACCCATTTTATTCATCACCTTAGATATTGTTTTTTTTAATTTATTAACTTTGTAGTATACCAATCTAATTTTGTTTTTACAAAATAGTATACAACAGTTTCAGAACACTTCATCTGCAGGGAATGGCAAAAGACAAAACACATGGTTACAGTAAAGCATTATTGTTAATCCTTCCCCTACTGAAACTTCTTGTTTTGTTCCGTGCCGTTCCCTGAAGATGGAATGCTCATAGTATTCCTCAACTGTTGGATACTGTACCTCTACTTCTGTTTTACCAAGAAATAAGTAACGTTTTACCTTGTTTTCCTTTTATTTTAGCAACGCACGTTAAGCCTTTTCATTCAATTATTAATTAAATTGTCTTTAATGCATCAAATTGTTAAATACATTGGATTGTTTTATTTCTTTTTTAATTTTAATGTTGTTGTTTTGTTTTTATTTAGAGAAGAATTTGAAGAACTTTTTTTAAAAAAGCAACAAGAATCAGAAGATATAAGAAAAAAAGACATCTTAAGTAAAAACTTTAGATATTTATTGCTTTATTTTCATTGAATAATTTATTTTAATAATACCGTTTCTATTTATTGAGATTTCAGATTAATTTTAGTACTTTTTTTCTTTTTAGAATCACTGAATACTATACTTCAAGAAGAAGATCAAATAAAAATGTATGATTTATTCAAACAAGAGGTGACAAAGAGGATTCACAAAGAGTAAGTAACAAAATTACACAGTTACAAAGCTTAGGTAATGGGAATGAACTACATGTTACTATTGTCTAAAGAACCTGATTCATTCAAAAGCATCCTCTCAAATGTTTACTAAAAATTAAAAATCTTTTCTCGCATATTTATATCAGTAGTATATAACATTTAATATTATCTCCATTGAAATATTAATAGCCATTCCGGCACAGCCTTGTGGTCAAGGTCTTCCATGAGGCCGATGTGTCAGAAACTGGGTTCGAATCCCGGAATCGGCATCAATATTTTAAAAATGTCCTTTCCCGTGAATTGTCTGCTTCTTCATCTTTCTCTTGAGGTCTGGAATCATTCCTTAATGGCTTCCTGAGGAAGGCAGCGGGAAACCACCTCAGTATCTGTTCTCTCGGAAATTGAATGGTTTCTTCTAGGGGTTTGCCACGTTGGATCTCGAGAGCACGATACTTCGGACTCGAAGTTTGCACTTCATGTCCACTGTAATACAAACACAAAATTTTTAAAATTTTCTTATAAGATTCATTGTCCGGTGAATAAACCAGGCCTATCATCATCCTTTGCTTTCAACATCACTTTCTTGGGTTTGGTTTCTTTGTCCTGACTAGATAAACTTCCGTTGTTTGCTTCCAACGGTTTTCTCTGTCCGAGAGTCGCCATTTTGAATCTTCTCTCTCCACACACATTCGGTCCTGGAATGATTAAGAGATCATGGATGGAGTTCAAGGTCAGAGTCGTCCTTTTGTTTGGCCGAGAATGGACCTCACCAATTTCTTTTGCAAGGATTCCCGGGCAAACATTGGACTGTCAATAATCTACTCCTGACTGTCTATTGAAGCATCAGAGGTCTACACCTCCACTCTCCATGGATCATGATAACTGACTTTACTATATATTATAGGTTTAAATAACAACTATAAAGCATCCTATTCTCTTTATCAATCTTTATATACTTCATCAGTTTCAGATTCTCTGGTCAATTAGCCGTAGCTTATCATTGGGATTCTTCCACTGTCAGTCATTAAGGCCTTGTTTTAGCTGATGCAGAATAGCTTTTGCTTCTCTTCTGGACCAACTGAGATTGGCTTGTTGTCATATCTGTAATGTCCAATCGGGAGTGTATATAGGATATCTTTTTGTTTTGGGGAAGGCCAAGTTTGGGAGCTGACATCCAACAAACAGCCCCCCAAAAAATTGGTTGTGAAAATTTCAAAGCGTTCCAGGGTCTTCTCAACCAGCCATCCAACCCGCCCCCAAAAAATGATGCAAATTAGGCCTATTCTATACATTTCGAGGAGGCACCCTCGGGCCTCCAATGCTTCAATGGATCCAACAATCATTTAATCTTTTTAATAAAAGATGATTCATCCCTCATTAAGATTGAAATTTCAAGTCATACTTCATCAGATTCACGTCATGCACCCATATCATAATTTTCCTTTCGTCACTCAAACAGAAATGCCATAACTGTCAGTTGATTTGATTTTGCCTAATAACACTATTAGCTTTGTAAAATGTTTCTTTTTACGATAAGCATGTCTTAATAAGGTGGGCCCGGTAGCCGAGTGGGTAAGGGCGTTGGCTGCGGGTTGGAGGTGGCGGGTTCGATTCCCGGCCTCGGCGGAGGACGGGAATTTTTCCACGCTTCTTTCTCCTCCAAACGGGCCCTAGGGTCTACCCAGCCCTCTACAGAATGGGTACCGAGTTTCTTTCCCGGGAGTTAAAGGCGGGCGAGCGACGGGCCGACCCCCCGTCCTCAACTTTGTCCCGTAGGTTCTGAACACTGGAGCCTACCCTCCAGCTGCATTGCGCGGTCCTCTGGGCCTGATCGCAACTTTAACTTTAACTTTAACTACGTCTTAATAAGCACATTTGCTCCATGCTATCACCTACAGCAATTGTCAGTTACCTAAATTGTTAAATGTTGTTGCTCTCGAACATCTCCTCCAACTATGCATTACACTTCATATCTTGTATCCCACAGCTTTTTGTTTTGTAATCACCTGTGCCAGTAGACTACAAGCACATTAAAATTAGTGTTTCTCACTATAACAACACCACAGCTTTTGTCATCGAATTCCTTTTATTTCTCATTTAAAATGAGATAGATAAGATTGATGCGCTTCATTGATGAGTTTAAGGAGGCGTTTCGGCAGATAACATAGAGCAGTGTAGGTGTGCATATGTTATTCATATACCATATATGCTCCAATAAACGCCGAGGCTCTTATTGTCGCAGGTCTCTAATAAGAGCCGGGCTGCAGAGGGGAAACGGCCAAGTAGTAGCCGGTCTCTAACAGTAGCCGGGTCTTTGATATTTGCCTACCGGTACTAGTGTAAGCGTCCGTATCTTTATAGTCGTGCATAATACCTTACGGTACATTGCCTTACAAAATGCTGCGGAAACGGTCATTTGACATTGCCTTTAAGATTCGCGCGGTGGAATACGCGAAAGAAACTTCCGGTAAGGCGGCCGCCCGTCATTGCAGATTCGGACGACAAATAGCAGCAAAAGGTACAGTAAGACGTTGCCATTTATCGTTAACAGTCTTATGTAGCATGTGAAATTCAAATAAAGTAGCTGTTTGTAATATTAGCCGGTCTTTATGTGTAAAAATATTGCGTTCTGAAGGTTTTTGTTAATAATAGCCAGCCTCTAATAGCAGATGGTCTCTATTAAATGCCGGAAGCCGAGGCTAGTTTCGCAAACAAACGCCAGGGGCCTCTATTGAAGCATATACGATATAAGTATTTCGCATTGAAACTTACTTCAATAGATCAAATCCTATAAAACAGTTATTGCTAATGCTAATTAGAATTAATTAAAATTTGCAATCTTTACTTTTTCTTTAAAACTTGTTAATTAAGATTCTGTTACATTCATTTATTTAATAAATAAGAAGGTTTTATGGGCATGAAATGTAACATGAAAAACATAAAACAGTGAGATTCACAATCTTTTGCTTGACTGGAATCTGGGACAGTTGTTTCATCTGGACTCCTCAGCCAGATTGAGTCCTGATGATAAGCTCTGTTAAGTTCATTCTGTTTAAGTTCTTTATTAAGTTCTTCTATTTAATACTTAAAATTATTCTGCTTATTAAAACAAGTATCTTATATATATTAAACTGAATCATTTTATTTAGAAACGAAGAATCGGCCATACATTTAGAAGATGTTTTCGCAAAGAAAAGTGAGGAGCAGCAAAAGATTTTTGCTCAGTTACTAGAAGAAGTAAGTAAAACCTTCAACTTAGATTTCAACGTTTCAGAAAGTGTTTTTTTTTAAGATAAATTTTATTGAAAAATAAACAGACTGCATCTTTACAGAAATCCTAATGCAATGAAATCTTAGTTTCTTACCAGAATCTTGTTTTTCTGAAGTATGGATTTTAAAATGCAACTTTACATTATCCACTTACCTTTCCCAAGTATTTTTGAGGTCATCTCACTTTTCTCATTTCTCTGAAATTTTATAAATTTATATCTTTCACTACTTACTTAGTCAGTTTGTACACATATCACCAGTAAAATGGATGAACTTAATACAGCTCTTATAAATAACTAACTTAAAGTACAGTAAAACCCCGATATAACGCTCCCACTTATAGCACTATCCTGTTCTTTAAGCTCCTTTTATACGGTCCCTGGAATTTTCTATATATCTCTATACTTTTACCCTCTTATAACACTTTAAATCCTGCTTATAGCGCTTTTTTATATTGGAAATTTTGTATCGAAAAGAAATGTAACACTGTAAAGATTCTTTTTTTTTTCCCCTGGTAGGAGGGAATCCTTGAACTCTGTGAAGTGCGGGTCTGTGATACAGTTGTGCAAAATGTCGAAGCGGAAATCCCTTTCTATAAGTGAAAAATTGCAAATTCTCCGTAAGTACGACGAGAATTCTACAGAAGTCAGAAGGATTTCGCGGAATCTCTAGGAATTCCCTCGTCCAGCCTGCGAACAATCATGAAAAACAGGGATGCAATTACCGATTCTGCGAAGGGTTGTTGCAAATGTAAAAAAGTAAAGTGTGCACTAAATCTGCTCCGAAAATATATTAGTATTGCTCTTAGTGGTGTATCAATTGACGTTAATAGTTACCTGAACCGCATTGAAAATGTCATAATTCATAACAGTAGCACATATGCACGACAAACACCAATCAAAGATCTTTTTAATAGGAAATAAGCTCATATTTGCAGTATATCTATTGCAGAATCATGTATGTTTCCTGTAAAATGATGCCCAAATCTTTTCCCATCTCATAAATCATTTCCCGTCTATAGCGCTATCCCACTTATTACGCTTGTAGGTCATGTCCCTTGACGAGCGTAATAACGGGGTTTTACTGTATTATTATGATCGTTTTTGTCTTGAATGTAATCAAAAACAATAAAAAAACACAAAAACAAACTGATGAAAAAACTGATGATAATGACACATCATACTTCATCACTATGCAGGGGACAGCTCAGCGCTACATACTTATCTTTATATATATATATCAACAATATCCTGTATAAATTATTAATAAAATAAATTAATGTGGTAGATCACTTTCTCTCACTAGTTATTGACATAATGGTTGTAGAATGTCCATTTCATAGTCTAGCAATGAATATTATACGTTACGTAATGTACATAGGTATATTATTATCGTTGTTTCTTCATACTGATGCTAAATTATCATTAATATACATTAATGAAAAGTATTTGATTAAATATTTACATTTTATAAAAATGATTTTGAGATCTCAGTTGGCATCCGTTTTGTCAATGTGGTATCTCTCAAGCCTTCACTTACTGCAATATTACGTTTCTGTACTTAATCTTGCCTTATAAATTTTGAACATTGGTTAAAAACAACAAAAACTAACTTCTGCAGTATTTGTGGCCAGTCCAATCTTTAATCTGTGATCTAGCCTGCTATCTCAGCCACAATGTAAGCTATTGCCAAACAGCCAAACATTTTTACAATGTTGTATGGTTTTTCTGCTCAAAATCCTACATTTCACTGATTTTCACTGAATGCTGGTTGAGATACAGCATTATGAAGCACAGAATGAAGCTAAATGTCTTTATTTTTGATTATCCGAATCCAGCATGCGTTGCAATGCCACTCATCAGAAGGTTTACTGATGCATGAGCAGGCCACATACAGCTGTCCATGTGTTGTCCCTGTGTTTTGTTGATGGTCATTGCAAATGCAAATCGCACCGGAAACTATGAACTTTGAAACAGGAAATAAACTCATTTGTTGCAACAACAAAATTGTATATTGTAAAATGGTTCTACTAATTCAGAAACCTTCGTACGCACAACAACTCACTAAAGTTTCATCGCAATCTGATGAATGGTATAGGAATGCATACGGGACAAACAAACATTCATGTTTATATATTAAGATTTGGTACATTTTCACTGAATAACTTTACTCCCTCTCCATTTATTCAGTAAACTGATGCATATTTTATTATTTCTACCAGTCGCAATTTATAAAGTAATACTACGAGTTATCGCAGTCTTTTCAATGCTTTAGCAATTCATTATCGAGAAGTTCCGTTTATTGAGATTTCTGAGTTATTATGCTTTCGATTTTTCTGATATTTGCAAATGTGATAGTTTCCATAAAAATAATACACATTTTAAATCTAGAATTTTCCTTACTAAAGAGAAAACTAATTAATAATTATAGGAAGAGTTTCAGAAGGAAGTATTTGCCGCTTTCCTACAGAAAAAAGATGAACAGTCTGCCTTTATTTGCGATCAGGTTTGTTTCATTTTCATTTATATTTATGTAATTTTTTTAATAATTTATAAATTGAGAGAGTTTTACTTCTTCACACTATTAGTAAGTTACTGAATCTTTAACTTGCTGTCAAATCTAAACACATCAAACAGAATGTCACAAGAGCAATTTATAATTCATTTTAAGATGTTCTCACAAGCCTACGTATGTAATGTAATTCAGTATTTCTATGACCACGTATGAATGACTTTACATAAGAAATACGTAGTCTTGTGACGGTATTACAAATGGCTCTTATGGTAAGACACGTTGTTTGATGAGTCTCTAAATAATTATAAATTTCATGAACCCCTTTCAAGTATTAGTTAGTTTGTATTTTTGCAAGTATTTAATCAACTATTGAATGCATTACTTCTAATTGTGGAAAAAAAATAATAATGTTGGTATTTTAAATCTCTCATAAAAGAAAATTAATAGTTAAATCTTCTGTCTACCTTGCACTTTCATTTGAACTCAGTCTTTAAAAAAAAAATTTCCTTAGTCGTTACAGCCAAATTTGGTGGCACTTATAAGGAGAGGGCACATTGCGAAATCAATGCCTTTTTGTGAGATGAAAGTACACATGAAGTACTTAAAAAGTATATATAGGTTTTGGGGCCAACGCTCTACGGATTTTGAGATGTTTGACATTGTTTTTCAAGTATTAGCTTATAAGCTCAGTGTTGGCATGGCGTTAATGAGTTAAACTTTGGCTTTTCGATGTAAGGTTAGTGAGTTCAAGTCTGTTGAAATTTTTTTTTTTAATTACCATTTCTTTCTTTTTCCTTTTTACTTCCTTTTAGCTTCTTTTTTTTCTTCTTTCTGTATGATACCGTTTTTTTTGTTTTTGTTTTGTTATAAAGATCAGACAGATAACTAACATTCGATTAGAAATAGATAAATAACATTCTTGTTAACTTTAGTTTTTAATTAGAAGTACTTTAATTTAGAAAAATAATATATATATATAATTATTTAAGTAGCTAATCTTTTTTTTTAAATCTTGTTGTGGTGATATCTCTTTCACTTCATTGAAAAGTTTTTAGTTCTTGTATTCAAGAGCCTGCATATTTGTAGGTGATGAGGTATCTTAGTGTATTCAATGTCTTAGTTTATCTCAATGTGTCAGTTTAATCATTAGATATGCAACAGTTAAGCATTTAAGTCCATATACTACTGCATATGTTTATCATTATTGAAAATGAATATTCTGTTTTAACTTCTTGATTTAATCCTTACTACACATGTTTTAACATCAATAAATTTTAATGATTCAGATATTAATAATATTAATAACACATCAAGAGAAAGGCGTATTAGTATATTAAAAGAAAATTTTGTTAAGTAATTAAATTTTTGGAAGTTGAGTATATCTTTTATTTTATTTTTCTAAATTAAAGTACTTCTAATTAAAAACCAAAGTTAACAAGAATATTATGTATTTATTTCTAATCAAATGTTAGTTTTCTGTCTGATCTTTATAACATAACCGGAAAAAACAAACAAAAATAAAACTACATTATCATAAAGAAAAAAGGGAAAAAAACAAAAAAAAAGCTAATGGAAGTAAAACGGAAAAAAGAAAGAATTTGTAATTAAAACAAAAATATTTTCCCCAGCAGACTTCAACCCTTACATCTGAAAGCCAGAGCTTAACTTATTACGCCATGCCAATACTTCCTTTGCTGTATGACAACAGTGAGCTTATCTGCTAATACTTGAAAAACAATGAAAACAACGTTAAGTATCTCGAAATCTGTAGAGGGTAGGCCCCAAAACCTATATACATATACTTTTGAAGTAATTCATGTGGTACTTTCATCTCACAAAAGGGCATTGAATTTCGCAATATACAGGGTGTGCCCTCCTTGTTAGTACTGATCAGGGAAATTAATTTTAGTAAATAACTATATGCTTTCTTTCCTTATATCTCTCGAAAAATAATAAGATTTTTAACAAAGGATGTGGTTACGTGTGTAGTTCATGTGGTCGGGTACATTAGCAGATTTCTGATGATATCTTTGAGCTTTTAGAGCTAAAAGAAATCATTTTGATAATGCTTATAATATATTATAAATTATAACAGTCCAAATTTGTTTCCATTAAAAATTATGTAAAAAAAAATACATTGAGACAATAAAAACAACAAAATACATTGTTGGAGATACTGAAAATTTGGAAAGAAAGCAACCAATCTGTGAAAACTAATTGAATTTAATAATGATCTAAATAGTACAATTTACGTAGTGATAAATTTGAAAGAAATATTCATTTTGCATAAGAAATGAAACGAATTAACTTTTTTTTATGAATTATCACATTTATTTGGAAATATCTAGTTTTAATACTCATTAATTTGAAGTTTTCACTTTTGATTAAAATTGATTTACAATTTACTTTAAATGCTATAATCTCTTATTATGTAAAAAATATCTATATTAATTTACTTAACAAATTAAAAGTTTTATTTTTACTTAACAATATGTAAATAAAAGGGTTATTGTCAATTAAAATAAACGTTAAAAGAATTTATGAAAGTGTGAGAGAACAGGAAAACAAATTATTATTTAGTTTTGATAATCGATCCTATTATTAAAAACATTTTAACATATTTAAAGAATGCTGTTCCCATTCAGTCATCTGTTGTTAATGTAAATTGTTAATGTAATGTAGGTTAGTTTTCACCGAATATTTGTTTAAAATATTCATTTTGGCTCTAGGTGATAATTACTTAGTGAGATGCTTGGCTGTGTGGTTGGCATTGTCACTGAGACATTGGCCTCTCACCTCTGAGTACCGAGGTTCGGTTCTCATGTGGGTTTCATGATGGTGGACGATCAGTGCTGGGCAGGTTTTCTCGGGGTTCTCCCATTTCCCTTGCACTTCTCCCACCATACTTTTTCAGTCTTTCTCTCCGTCTGTCCTCATTTTCTGTGGGATAGCACAATAGATCAACAGCTTCCCTGCCACCCACACTCAGCACACATAAACATAAACCAGGGCTGCCAAGTTTTAATTCTAGGAAAAGCTGATATCAGTATCTACAGACGGTGGCAAAGGATAAAAAAAGCTGACATTGGGCTTAATTGCTATTTAAATTAGTGACTTCAAAAAGACAAGGCAGTTTACTTGTGAGATTTACTTTTATTGTACTCATCAGTGATACCTAGTTTTCTTTAAGAATTTCTAATCAAATTACTGTTCGTAACATTTCCCCTCATAATTCATCTTGCAACATACAAGAGAAGAGTGCGTTCTGTCCATCTTCATGGAGGAACGGAACTGTGTTTTATTTCGTCGGATAAGACTGAATATTCACTCTCTCCTCTGTTGCATTGCTGTGGGGCAAAGTTAAAACAAGTTGCACATCCATGCATAGTTTTGTTTTTTTTACACCTTAAAATGGTCAGTTTCACTATAAAGTTTACTCTAAACTACCTCACAATCAACAGAATTTTCTGCAAGATGTTTGTTTATATTTCTAATCTATCTATCTATCTAACAGCCTTTTAGCAGCCCACTGCTGGACAAAGGCCTCCCTCAGACAGCTCACTGTCTCGGGGGGATGAAAGTCTGATCTCCCACGCTGACTTTCAACTGCGGGTTGGGAGATGTTTATGTACTACTCGTTTATATTTGAATTGTATAAATTCATCATACAAACTATTCATGTCATCATTGGTGAATTTCAATACATTTTTGAACCTACTATAAAAATATTTAACTTGATTGAAGTTGCTTTCACTGTTTTATGCCTCAGGTTGTTCAAATCTACAATTAATTTACACAGCAATGGACCACTTGAGGTTTACGCTTCTACCGACATCACATATGATGTGTAAGCATATGCTGCAAGATCTTGTGGGATAAACTAACATAACTTAGTGTGAATTACTCAAAAAAATCGTCAAGTTTTGATATTTCAAGATGGAATGGTTCAATACTGTGCAGTTCCTTATTATAATAATTCTGTAAAAACACTTGGAATATCCATCATGCAGCTAACAAAAGAGTCACAATAGACACGAAATATGACTTCGAGAGCTGGTTACAAATGCAATTGAGGGGGCAAGAATCAAAGGCAGCTAAATCCATTTTAATTATTCAATAAAAGAATAACCTGTCATTATAGGCGTCAGTGTGCTATCTATTGAATTCTAATTCCTACTCTTAAATATTTTGAAGATTTCTTCATACAATGTTACAACCTTAAAAAAAAAAAATTGTAAAATTTCAAAACATGGATTTAGCTGCCTTTGATTCTAGCCCCCTCAATTGTTCTATTAATGGTCAATTCTCTAAGTGTTCTCTAGTGCACTCGAGCAACAATTGATTACGTGCATTACTTCAACCAATGCTAACTAAACATTTAGAGAGAAGTGTTGTCTATTATTCAAAACAACGACTTGGCAACAAAAACTTCGAGGAGGAAGATAAATTGCGTTAATCTAAATAGATTGACATATATCTTATTAAAAAAGCCAACACATGTATACAGCACACTGACAAGCATTGAAAAATGCTGATGTCGGCTGTAAAATATGTAAATATTTTAATTGAACTCTTATGCATATAATCTTTTTCTTATGATTCTTCTATAAGTTCTGAATTATGTATCTATGGTAACAATTCTTCGTCTGTGAGGACACTCTGTCTGCCTTCATGACGGGATCACCCTTAAGGCAACTGAGTGTCGCATCTGTAAATTGTTGTATATTTGTAAGAAAAAACTTACAGGCAATAAATTATTATTATTATTATTAAAAGCTGATACTTGTCCGGCCTGATAAATATACTGAGATGCTCTGGCCAATGCTAATATGGACAGCATATTTGAGAGAAAAAAAAGGCTGTTTGCCGAAGTAGATTACGATGGTATTTATTCAAATGATTCAACTAATTATGTTTAATTAGTTATAATTATCACTAATAATTATAATTAGTTATAATTATAACTAATTATATATCCAGATTGGATTATTTTATTTACTTTTTTTGAAGAGGAGCAAAAAATATGGTAAGAATGGAAATCAATTCCAAACACTCGAGTGTTTATAAAGAATTTTTTTTTTTTTAATGCTAAAATTAAAACATTTTATTTATAGATTCAGCTAATACAAGAGGAATTATCAAGCCTTACGATGCTAGAAATGAAGCAAAGGGATTTAAAAATAGCTTTTGAAGTGGTAATAAGTTTGCACAAATATTTAAAAAAAAAAAAAAAATATGTCTCTGTCTGTCTGTCTGCTTATGCCTTGAAACCTCTTTTCTGAAGCTTTTTTTATTTTTTAGTAATAAAGACCAAAAACCAATGTCGTTGTTGTTTTTTTCTGATCATTTTAAATACTAACGCCGCTGCTAATTGTCGCATATAAAGAGGCTGACCTCTATTTTGAAACTTGAATCTGTATCATGCTGTCCTTGGGAAGGTAAAGATCATATGAACTTTGTTCATATCCAGTTGCACCTTATAGAAGGTTTTTCTTGATATACAGGAAGACTTCTTGAACGATACTGGTTTTATTCCAAAAGTATCATATCATTCTATTACCTAGTGCCACAGGTAAAGCAAGCAAACTTTTTTATGCAGAAAATATTCCCGTGTGACTTCCTGTTGCAGAATTGACAAAAATTCTCGTGGAAAAGCTTTAGAAACAATTGAATTTCTATAGCTGTCTAACAATCCACACTAATCCTTTTAATAATCTGGTCACTTGTTTGTGTCTTGACGAGATTAAAAGTAATTGGTCGAAGCAACGCAAATATTTTAAATTTCATTATTTTTTCAATTTTCAGAGAAAAAAAAATAAAATTCATACGGCTTTATTCAGCTTTTTTCTTCGTATTGCTTTCATGACTTTAAATAATCAAGATTTTGAGGAAAGTAGCTTTTAGGTCCTTTCAGGAGTTTCTTGTGTGTTATATAAGTACTCCATAATTGCTAACAAAGCAAATGTTTTCGGATAGTATGAGACGACAACTGTCATTTCAGCAAAACTGTACTTCGTTGCAATTATGTGGCGACGTGGCCGACATGATGGATAACAAGCGTATGAACTGCAAGTGAGAGTAAGTTTATCACTCCCACTGGATTATGGACGAGAAGGCATAGTTCCCGAATAATAAATAAAAAGTAAGTGCACCATCTTCAAGAGGAAGATACTCAAAAGCATAACAGAATGAAATTTGCAAAACATGATTTTAAAAGGACTAAAATACAAAAAGAAAGCAAGAATGATTAAGAGCATGTCTTTCCAGATTCAGGCAGCATGGTAATAGGTCAACATTTGAAATCGGGGTCCACTGCTTTCTGGCATTGCGAATAATATTTCACAGAGATGTTTAAAAAAACATCATCACAAATTATCCTATATTCAAATTCTATAGCTTACACAAAATTTTACAAAACTATTTAAAAACTGTTCAACTTAGATTGAATCTTTACCATGATAATCAGATTCATATTGTTTAGAAGCATTAATTACGTCTTTTCTATGTTTATGGAATGAGCTGGAAATATATCATATTTTTTTTATATAATAATTAGGATGTATTGGAACAGAAAAGGGAAATCCTTACAAAGTTACTGATGCAGTTATTTGAACAGCAGAAGCTGAGACAAGAAGAGCTGATACTAAGATTGGTAAGTAACTTTCCAAAATCGTTTCTTTTTTAATAAATGATCTTTTTTTTTGTTAATTCTTATTTAATTTAGACGCATGTATTAAAATAAACGTTTACTTTCTTTTTTTAAATTTACAGCAAGAAATGGAAGAACGACGACGTGATGAACAGCAAGATTACTGGCTGTTACAATATCAGCGATTGATGGATTACAAACCTGACGATTTACAAGAACTGGTAATTTTTGTTTATTTTGTAGAAGTACTGTCGATTAATTCAAGAATCACTACCAGACTGATTATCAAATTCTCTAAAGGAACTAATTTGAATAACATGGATTGATTTCTACAAATATTGCATTAATAGATTACTTTTCCTACTTTAAACAATGTACCTTCTCGTGCATTACTTAAAGAAAAGAACTTGTCCCTTTTTTGAAGCTCGTTCTTGTAGAGCTACTCAAATACTCACCTAATTGTCCCCACCTAAATTTTGCCAAAGGTCTATAAGCTGAACTCAACCAATCGGTATGAGTCTAGATGGTCAGCCCATACCTCACCCACCTTCAAGCCCCAGGAAGGAATACCAGTCCACATTTGACAGAGGGCTGGGTAAACCCTAGGGTCCATCTGGAGGAGAAATAACCTGGGAAAAAATCCCCAACCTCTGCCAGGGTTTGAACCCGGTTTCTCCAGCCTGCAGTTCAGTGCCTGTACCACTGGATCTACTTCGGGTGTTATAATGCCTCTACTTATAGGACAAATTGAATAATTAATCACAAACACTGTGTGACAGAGTGTAGTACAGTACAACCTCGAAAATCCTCCAAAATCCGGAAGTTTTTCCCATTTCAGAGGGGTTTTTTTTTTTGGGGGGGGGGGTAGAATTTAAGAAGCGCAGTAGCCCATTGCGGCATTCTGACCATGTGGTTTTGGACTTCTACTTTCATAGTGCCTGTTTTCGGTCAGTGACGCATCCTCATAAAGTTACAGCTGGGTATCAGTATTGAGTGAGTTATATAGTTGCAAAACATGTCTAATAAACGGCAAGCGGATTCTTCTTCAGGAGCGAAAAGGAAACATAACTTTTTAACAATTGCCAAAAAAGACTTCAATCTAAGAGGTGCGTTAAGGCCACTTTACATGTACCATTTCACAGGTCATAAGCTTACCATGTCGAGATGGCAAGCACATTGCCCGACTAAGCGCTTGTTTTAAACCGCGCCATCTCGCAGGCCATCTGACATTAACGCTCCTGGTGACGAATTGTAGAACTTGAAGTCCAATCGATTTGTCTCTATTTATTCAAAATTACCGATTGCAAAAATGATATGCATGTACGGAGGTCATCTTTTTCTTATGTTTTCGTGGATGCGATTGGAACATACTGTGGAACGGCCGAGATTTAACGAGAAATATCAAAACTGATAACAAAGAAATACAAAAAGATGAAAAACAAATGAATATTTCCTATTTCAATTTTATTCTATTATTTTTGTATTAAATAATATTTTTTTAATCGGTTAACTTATTGTCATTATTTTTTACCAAAAATAGTGTTTTATAGTGTATTAGTTAACACTATGTTTGACTTTTATATAACTCTAAAATCCGGAATCGGCAAAGTCCCAGCGAGTCCGGATTTTCGAGGTTGTACTGTATAGTTATTAGTAGGAACTCCACTTTATGGATATAAAAATAATAAAGTGAAGAATATAATTCCTTGTCTCAACTATCTTTGTCTGTGAAAAGTAATTTATTGTAAGTTCAATCATAGGTTGAGTGGAAATTGATAAACAGCGGAACACATTTCATTTGTTGAGTGATTGTGGTTTCTTCTTTGACATCTTGTGATTCGAAGATTTTTTTAAGACCTGTTTAATGATTAATTGTTGATTATTATTGATAAAGCTTTCTTAAAAAAAAAATAATGTAGTGAAATACAAATTGTTTTATTGTAAACATTAACTATCTTTTCATTAGTAAATTTAGTTTATTAATGTTTAAAGTCTTATTACATATTCTTTTTTTTTTTTTTTTTTTTTTTTAGGAGGATAATATGGATCCCGTTGTAAAGGACATTTTAATAAAAGCTGGAGCTCAAGATTACATATCTGTTTTGGCTCGTAAAGAAATAACTTTACCTCAATTTCTTATGATGACCGATGACGACTTAAGACAGGTAAGGGATAGTTACCTGCCCAGAAGCAGAATATCAAGCAACGGCGCGACATTGTCGCAGAACGAAAATGAGGGCTGCAGAAAGATATCGTATAGAACAGGGGTGGGCAAGACGTCGATCGCGGTCGTGGATTTGGAGATACCGTTTTTTTTTTTTTTTTTGGTTGAGGAATTGGAGATTCTGTTGTTTTTTTGTTTTTTTTTAGTCTTAAGGTGACCACGCCACTTTGAGTATACTCGAGGTAGCCCTTACTTACAAAAGTCTGCCCCCTGGTATAGAATGAACGTTTTTTGCGGGACAAACGAAAAAAATACCCGCACCCGCAGAAAGTTTTTCATCTTAGCATCAATCGTTGCAGAAAGATAAAAAACATTCTGCATCCGGGGTTACCTGTATTGAAAGCTTAATAGTACCTCAATATAATGTGTGTTTGGAAATATTAGATCAGTGAAAGTCTAGTGAAATATTTCGTTAAATAGATAATACAACTGATCTTAAATGTACATATAAAACAAGATTGCAGCCATTCACAGTGGCGGGGCTAGTGTCCAAGGCAAGTAATTATGAATGACTTAAAAGGCATAACATACTTTTTTTTATAACTAAATAAAAGAAACAGTAATAAGTTTTGCAGTCCCATCACAAGGCTGTCACACAGCAAACCCCACAAGACGACAAAAAAAAAAAAAACAAAGTGAATATAATTTTGTGTTAGAGCATAAATTTAAGGGCAACCCATAATAATAAAAAAAAAGAAAGTACATTAATGTAAGGAAAAATAATAAAAAAAAGGTAGGAAAATAAGAAAACAAACAAAAAAAAAAATGTGGACATTGAGAAAAAAAGATTTAAGAGAAAACAAACAGTGGATTTACAGATTCAGACCGACAACCTTCAGCATATACGTCCGAGACCTTACCCATCAAGCTATAGCTGACAACTGAAATGAGATGGTTGCATTTCTAATGTTTAAGCTAATAGTGGAAATCTAATGAAAACAATGCCAAATATCTCAAACATTTGTTATGGGGACGAGGGCGTTGGTCCCTGAAAATATCCCATTCCTACGGTGTTTCGGCCTCTGAATACGATGCTGAAATCCGTTTGTCAATCCGATCTTCTGTTTGGGATTTGTTAGAGAGGGACAAACAAGACAAACGCAATAGCTACCGATTTTGGTAGCTATCAAAATAGCTCCCAAATGGGTCACTAAAAAATAGAAAAAGTAATTCAATAATAACAACAATGAAAGCAATTTAACTATTACTGAAAATAATTAGTTCAGGACATTATTTCTGTAGATATTTCCGAATTTCTTGTTTTCTTAAATTTTTATTGCTTTTTTTTTTTGGGGGGGGGGGGGGGAAAAAAGCAAATCTGCCAACTATTAGACATTAAATTATTATATAAATTATTAATTCTTAACTAATTAATTATTCTCCTCCCAGCGAAAGAACGACCGTGGACACCAGATGGCGCAATAGTAGAATTTGAATCGATTGTATATGTCAGTGTTTATGGCTTCTGATAAGTTTGCTTTGCTTGAGAGTCGCCATTGTGAATAGTTTCTCTCGACAAACTTCAGTCCTGGAATGATTAAGAGATCATGGGTGTAGTTCAAGGTCAGAGTCATTCTTTCGCTGGGCGGGGAATAGTAATTCTTCAGACTAATTACTCCTTTATCTTATATATATTTTTTTTAGAATGGAATCCACAAAAGACAGTCACGATTTGCTATCCTGGCAGAATTGGATGCTTTGAGAGGCGAACAAGCATTAGCAGAAGAAAAGTTAACCAAGATGGAGGAAGACACTGAAATGAAAGAACCGACAGCACCGTCTGAAATATCAGCAAGTGAAGTCACGACACATTTAGAAATAGAATGTGTTGTCTGCATGGATAAGCAGGTTCATATTTTAAATGTCTCATTGAAAGTCTTGTTAAGTCTAGAATTAGAGTTAAAGCATCGAAGCTTAGGGCTACAAAGTAATAATTTTCAAATTATCTGGGAAATTGAAATTGTAGCGACTAAAGGTATTTTATACAGGGTGATTCACGAAGATATGCAGAAACTTCAGGAGCTCATTCTACATGTAAAAGTAAAGAAAAAAAAGTTATATAAACATAGGTTCGGAAATGCTTCGGTATCAAGTTACGGCTAACGAAAGATTTCGCCCATAATGTAGTACCCTGGGTGAAATGAAGACTTGCTGGAAGTCTGGGAAGGTAAATTAAGGGGCGAAATCAGTGGTTTCTTATGGTTGTTGACCTGAAAAAATCGAATGAAACATGTCGCAGAACTGTATCTCCCAGTGGTTTGAAGCTTATCCCACGTGGAACCTACAAAAAAGTTGGCAACACAATAACAGCAACAATAATGTGAATTGCATTGTTTTGATTTATTGTGAGAGCTAACAACTGAGGTGTAGTCAATGTGCATATTATATACTACATTATGGGCGAAATCTTTCGCTAGCCGTAACTCGATACCAAAGCATTTCCGGACCTATGTTTATATAACTTTTTTTCTTTACTTTTAAATGTAGAATGAGCTCCCGAAGTTTTTGCATATATTTGTGAATCACGCTGTATCTGAAGCTTTCCAATTCAAATAAAAATACAGGTCCTCAATCTGACATTCAAACCTTTGGGCCCTGGTGTGTGTGTTGGTTTTCAGAAATTTTCAGAATTCAGAATGGTACTGTTTTATAATTATGATATAGGGTACTATATACTGTGTGCCTTCAGAACTGGTGTGCTGAAAATTCTGAGAATGCATTTGTAATCCACATTTAGCTTCACACTAGTTGAATGTTCATTATCTAGAATAAAATCTAAACATCAACTAACAGAAATATGAACTACATTCTCTTTCATTCTAACAATTAAGATTAATAAGTTATTAATTCTCATTCAAATTGGCTTTAAAAAAATGTTTCACGCCATCTTTAATTTAAGAACAGACTTACATTCAAGTCTTTGATGTTTTTCAAAGGATTCTGTGATTGCAAAAGAAAAATTGAACAAGATCAGTGTGCTATGGAATTTTAGGAACAATGTTTGGTGTGCTGTGTGTTTTTTTTTGCTAATATAAAAGTGTGCCTTGAAACAAAAGAAGGTTGAGATGTACTGCTGTAAGATATTATGATAACACTGAGCAGAGGACTGTGGCAGCACCCTTTTTAAGCAATAACATCAAAATTAAACAATGGGTTTTGTTCTAGTCGTCTTCTTTTTCGATAGCTTTTCTCATTTTCCGTGTGGGATTGCTGATGAGCAAGTCTCATTGCTCAGCATTTGGTTTTACGGCCAGATGCCCTTCCTGTCACTAACCCATGTTAGAGGGCGAACCCAAAGATGCCATAGACCGGCAAAAGAAGAGACAGACGAAGGAGCAAACAAACACAGCAAAGTAAACAGCCATGCCCATGCCAGGATTTGAACCCAGATTCCGAACACATCTGCCTCGTGTCGTGAGAGGCCGTTGTCTAATGCACAAGACCACATCGAAACGGGGTAGAGGTTGTTATTTTATATGGAAAATATTCAGAAAAAAAAAATTGAAAAAAAATTATTTGAGCAGCCGAAGCTATTATTTACAGTAACAGTGCTCACATAGAACTAAGTCAACTGATGCAGCTGTATGTCAGCCGTTCGAGTCGGTTAACGCTTGATGCCACTCGAGCCAAGAAAAAAAGATTTGTTTTCAGAGCTTTTCAGAATTTCAAATCTAGGAATGTGAACCTGTAATAATAATAATAACTTATTAATTTACTACAAGTCATCACCACACAGTTCACCAAAGACATTGGGATGGAATTTGGAATCGACAAATGCCGCAAGCTACATATAATACGTGGGAAGACTACGAATTTGGAGGGTTTTGAACTGGACCATGGTTTGGCCATCCAATCCGTGGAAGAGGGAGAGACCTACAAGTACCTGGGCTTCCAGCAAGCGTGCGTCATTGAAAACACAAACATCAAAATGCACTGAAGAACACATACCGTGCTCGCATTCAAAACATCCTCAAATCACAAATCAACGCCAGAAATAAAATTAAAGCCATCAACACTTCTGCCGTCATCACCCTACATGCAAAACAAGCACACACACTCAGGGAACACTTCCACCAAAGAGCACAAGACTCCTTACTACACTTAACCATTGTCAAGGCTGACACCTATCTCATTGATATTGCAGTGCCTATCAGCAAGAACATGCAGAAAACTCACGCAGACAAGATCAGTAAATACACCGATCTAGCACACGATCTCCAATATGTGTACATGTTGTACCCAGTCCTGTCCAACACTGGTGCCTAACACATTGCACCACAGTCTCAGCACACTAGGACTTCACAAAACATTTATACACAACATGCATAGTTAGGAAATTTATGAACACAACCACACATCCCTAATCATTCTTGCACACGTCTTTACACTTGGCAATATGTGCTTTGGTCCTTGACCCGCCATATTGTTTTTGCTGGGGAAACCCAAGGTTTGAAACATACAAACATAATAATAATAATAATGCACAAATCTTAAACAAACTGTAATGATTACAGAAATCTGTTGTGTGCTATTAGCTTCAGAGAAAATGAAAATTTCAGTTTGACAGAACCAGAAAATATTCTAAAATTTGGTTCCGACCTAAATATGGCTGAACCTCAAAAGAATCTACAGAACAGTTCCAGATGTGAAGTAGGTTAATAAGTGTTCTTAGAATTTCTTACAATTTCTTTGCCAAAAAACAAACATATTTCAAAACAAATGAAACAAATACAATCTTCCCAAATTCAGATATTACAGATAGATGTATTTGAAATATGCTTTTATTTTTATTTTCTCTCTAAAGTTTTCGTCATTAATTTAGAAAAAAAATATGAAAAATAAAAGAAAAATGTAGTTTGCGCATTACCTTTAGAATAACCACACATAGAATGTTATGAAAAGAAAAAGTTGTTTGTTCTCTTGATGTTCCAAGTTGGTGGCCCCATACCACCTTACCTGATTTTTTAACCAAAAATAAATAGGTTCTTGTAGCAACCTACACCTACCTCTAAAATTCTAGCTTTGTAGGTGTGGTAGTAGGAATAAGTTTTGGAGATAACCTTCCTATTGATTTACTTATAAAGAATTATATATATTAAAAATAAGCTTATCGTGCTGCGAAACAAGTAATAAAGAAATAAGAGAATAAGAAGAGATTGCCTTTCTGATTTTAGATTATTCAGGTGCTGTTTTTCTTTTCCTTTATTACTTGTTTCGCAGCACATTAAGCTTATTTTTAATATTATTATGTCTTGTTCTGAATCTTCTATTATTAAATCCTTTTTGCCTACTCAGTTTGTAGGAAAAGGTGTTGCTGGCGTCGGATGACTCAGCAATTTATTTTCTTGTTTTTTATTGTGGGTGGGACCACTGCCAGGCTGACAGTGGTTTTCACCAAGAAGAGCTTGCCTTTCTGATTTGATAGGGTGAGGCTGGGTTGGGCTGATGAGTCCGTTGAAGGGCGAAACGGCCATTCCCAACTCCTCCCCATAATCTAAAATCAGAAAGGCAATCTCTTCTTATTCAGGTGCTGTTTTTCTTTTCCTATATTAATTATAAGTACTTCGAACAGTTACAATGATTTGTAGTTCGATGCACCAAATTAAGGAAAAGGATAATTCACTTGAATATACTCCAAAAGAATATTATTCTTCATATTCATTTATCGTCCCAGATTACCACTGACGATAGCTCAAGGCGTGAATGGATATTGTGCATTCTGCATAGTTTTCTTTTTTTTTTTTTTATGCAATTTTAAAACTTTTTACTCTTACCTGATTAATATTAAGGTGCATTACAAGCATTAGATCAAACCTACAATATCCTGCGGTAGCTAACTATTTTGCAGAGTATATAAGAAAGAAAGAAAACCATATCCTGTGATTTTTTTTTGTGTGTGTGTGTGTGTATGCGAAATCTTACTATTGTCCTCAAAATGAGAGATGGCGGAAGTTTGAACTGCGCAGCTCTTCCGGTAGCTGATCAATTATGTTTTCCTGTCACAATGGACGACGTCGCGTCGTCTGTATTCACTGAGGAAGACATGTTGATAACGCCAAATTAAAACTTCTCTCGACTATTTAGCGTTATTTCAATACCAGTTGCTAACAATAAGTATTTATATAAATAAATAAATATATATTATTTATAAATACAATGCTCTTTTGCAAAGTAACAAGCGATTCGCACAATGGCGGCGTCCGTCTTACAATCAGACGGAAGTGCCTGACCAGACTAATCGATGATACATGCGCCGATCTCACAAAAACAGGGCGGCCATCTCTCATTGGGAGGACAGTAAGCATATATTGCAAAAGTATGTGGAATTTTGTTTCAGTTTAATTAACATTTTTTTTTTAAGAAATAATAAAGTTGTTGTAATTGCAGTCTGTCAATTAATAAAATAATGCTTCTTCTCTTTCAGTGCACATTGCTGTTTCTTAACTGTGGCCATGTTTGTTGCTGTTCAGAATGTGGAAAGGATCTTGCATCTTGTCCAATGTGTCGTGGCGACATTGCTCACAAGATTACACTGCGTTTTGCTAATTGAAAGCAATGCCTGCATTTACGTATTTATTAACTTGGCATTTAAACTGTTTTGAGATGTTTATTGTTGACCTTTTTACAGATTATTTTTTTTTTCTATTCATGACATGTTATCATCAGATTAAGAGAGATTAGTGAAGCATTTGTAACAGTAATACAAAATTACTTAAGTGAAAAATAGTTTTCTATGCAAGTTGTAATCTTACGGTCACTTGCACCAATGTTAATTTGATGACTCAGCAAAAAGAAACTAAATGTATTGGCTTTCTTTAAATGCAATTAAAAATTAAACTAACTGAATTAATAAACACGTTAACGTAAAACGTTTTAAATTACAATGGTTTTTTTTATCTCTTTTGATAAAAAAAGTTTGTATTCTTGTGCATCTCCTGGCATCCTACACTATAGGCTTCTCGTAAAATGCAAGTTGATGGGGGACAAAGTACCCTGTATGATGTAAATTTTGTGCATAAGAGATATTTCATTTCCTGAGAAGTCACTCTATTGCCAGAAGCATCACAAATAGTAGGGGATAGTTTCAGAGAAAAGTAATATAACCTAGGCTTAGCTAAGGGAATCTGATGAGAGTGTTTAAGATTGGATGTATCTGCCTTCATACCAGTTCATTGCTTTTTATGTTTCAATTTTATCAATAGGCCAATTCAAGAATTTCGAAAACCTTGACGAAAGTTAAAGACATATGTTTTAGCATCTACTATGCAGCTAAGTTTTCCCAAACCTTTAATACAGGACACACCAATTTCTTTCATGTGATCAGAGAACATGTTCTTAAACTATGTGGATTCTTATGAATACGTAACATGTTTATACAGAATTGAAAATTTCCTCCCTGACCCCTTAAATATAAACTGAAAGTCAGTTCCATGGGAAAGATACCTGGAAATGAACATAAAACATTCTTTGCAATAGGGCTACTTTTAAGCGGGAAAAAATTAAATGAAAGTTGTTTTAGTCAAACTTGCATTAATTCACTCAATTTTTTCATTTATTACAAATGAAATTTAACGTGCATTATAACAATTTTGACATTAAAAGAAAACAAAAAAAAACTCACATAACTAAACAAAACACAAATATTCATTGAGCTATTCTTGGTATTTGTACTCGGAATTGGAGACAGTACTGTTTTGAGGTTTGTTGATCTCTCATCAGTCTGATCCACCCAGTACACCTAGCTCAGTGAAATAGGACAATATACAAATCAATGACCCCCTCAATTAAAAAAACAAAAACAAAATCAAGAATAAAAGGGGGCAAGTAATTAATTCCCACTAGCATTCAGCTTAGCATTAAAGGATTAATTTATTAAAAGGTTAGTAATTATAAATGAAATTCGATTCCCAGTACAAATACCAAAAATAACTAAACAAAACACAAATATTCACTGAGCTATGTGCATTTTTTGTTTTCTTTTAATGTAAAAAAAATATATTATTTAATGTAATTCTGTCAACCAGCAATTTGGTTACATCTCTTATATAGCTTTCCATCCATGATCAAATATTATGCCGTTGGGGAAGGGATGGAGGTGGCGTGGTGCAACTGACCGTCAAAGAGAAAATGTGAAGATCAGTCTCACTTGTTGGCTATCTTAATATTTTAATTGATTAATGCTATATATTAAATTTATTACTCCCTCTGTCCGAAAATAAGAGTCCCATTTTAATTTAACACTGTTATTCGAGACTATGGATCAACGTTAAAGATTGAAGGATATTTAAAAAAAAAAATGAAAGTTTTACTCAGCATTGCAAAAAATACACAATGAAAAACTCGTAAGAAAATTCATGTGCCAGCAGTGCGCAGTCCTCAATGAAGTTTTTTAAAGCATAATAATGTAAACTGCGCATTTGAATTATTAATAAATAAGAATGGGTGCATTGTTATTGCATAAATTTATATTTATCAAAGAAGATTTGATCCGTTTTTTTCTGTTTTTCTACTCCTAATAAATTTAAAAAAAAAAACAATTTTTGAAATGGACTCTTTATTTTCGGACGAAGGGAGTACCTTTTTCTCAAGAATATTAAAAAAATATATATTTACCTATTAAAAAAAAAATACTTTGGCTTTCATTAGGTTCCTGTCTTAAAGGTCTACTATCAAAAAATAATTTTGATTGAGGAATTACACTTAACAAAAAGAAAATCACTAAGCAGTTAAGCGTTCGATTCTTGTATTGCTTTGAAACAAGCTATTTGTTAAGTTGTGAAAATGCAATTTAAAGCGGGATAACAGTGTAAATTTCCCTATTTTACCTCACATCAGTGACAAGTGACTCGTATCTTCAGATTTTTCTTAAAACCACTTTTTCTTTTCTTTTTCTACAGACTGTTAAAACTGATCTTGTATTCAAGTTTACACAAGAAACTTATTACTATATTTGACTACATAATCGTTTTGCTGAATGAATTTTCATAACAGTATTTTAACAATAATTTCTTATTTCTGTAGAACTTAGCAACTAAAGTTGAAAATAGTTATGTAAACATTTAAGAAATCAGTTCCATTATTTTTACTAGCAATTTTGATAATGAAATTGTTAGAACTGTTTCATTACAGTATTTACAATAGGATTATAAATATTGAACTTTGGTGACCTGGATTCAATTTCCAAGATAATCTCTGTAATTTTATTGACACTGTTTCACAACGGAATGCACTCGGTAAACGGATATCCTTCCGTAGATGTAGAACTAAGGACCACTGTGGTTTATATAGTTTTGGAGCTTTAAAAATGTTCCACGTGATCATCATTAAATTTCAACTTATTTTTACTGTTGATAACTAAAACACTGTGGGCTACCGGGGCACATTCACAAACCTGACAGGTTCAGTTTGAACGACATTCCATTTTATTATTCAAGCTAAACATTTATAAAATTGCTAAATTTTCCGTGGGAAATAGCTATAAGCAACATTAGCAGTAATGTTTTATTTTTATTAATTTACATAGCTAACTGCCAGCTTTTATAATATATAGAAAATTATAATGCTTCACATTTAAAAAAAAAAATTAATGACGACAACTCAAGGTGAGCTGTTGGTTGAAAGTATCGTACAATTCACTGGACACAAAGAAAGGCTAGTTCCATATTTATGTGTAGTGTTCTTAAATGTTTTGAATTTATAACGTCAACAGTGTCAAATTACTAAGATATTCTTGCAGTTTTAGAAATCTTTTAAAGCTTATTTTCTTTGAGCTAATTAAAGCCATCTATAAAACACAGCCAAGTCACATTTACCAAAGATATTCCACAGTTAAAAAAAAAAAAAATACCATCACTTCAGTTCTGTGAGGACTTGATGTTTACGACAGAATAATGCAAATATTACGATCGTTTCACTACATACCATTACTTCATGTAGATTTATACCAAATTTATATAAAATATCACAAGTGGTATCAAAGCCTATGGAACTCTTTGCCACTACAGATTATATTAATGAATTAGATTCACTGAAAAATTGAAGCAATGATAGCTTAAGAAAAATACCATAATGCTTTCATTTACATGCATCATTACAGTTACCTGACTAAACTTCCGATAACAGCGATTATCGGAATGGCAATTTGAATTTGGCACAACTGTTGCAGATTCACAAAACTGAATTTTTTTAATTCAAGCTTATAAATTCAATAATAAATAGAAAAGCCACGAATAACATATTTCTAAAGTCCATTCTACATCTCACTGGTGTCGTTTTGTTTCCCAATTTTTTAAACTTCAAAACCAGCTTAACGATGAGAAAATAAACCAACTACAATTCAGTCTTCTTTTTTACTTGCTCAATATATTTAAAACCAGGAGACAACAGAAGCACAATGACATAATAACATTTAAAAAAATGTTGCATAACATTTCTGAATTCCGACCCGAATTCAGAAATGTTATGCAGCATTTTTTAATGTGTTAAATTGTTTAAATGGTATTGTGCTTCTGTGGTTTCCTGATTTTAAACCAATTCTAATTATTTAGTGATGCAAACTGATTAATTTATCATTAATGACAACATTAGGCTGGAAGACACACTATTACTTAATATTTGAGATAAGAATTACTTTTCTTAAATAATTGTGATTTTGTGCTTTCTCTGTTGCTACAAGGCCATAATATCCAAACAGAAAATTTTTTAAATCAAATTCTGTTTTTGGAAAAATTTGATTCCTCTAATCGAGTGATTATTATTTGTGTGCCAATTTCTTTTTTTCTACTAGTCCATTACTTGGGGGGGAAAAAAAAAAAGTTAACAAAGATATTCGATGTACACCTTAATTTTTAATTATACAAAACGTTACCCATAAATTTAATGAAAGGTTGTTTAAATAAATTATTTTTAATGTATGTACATAAAGGACTCCAAAAATTGACCTTCACTCTTCAGGAATCATTTTCTTCTGCACTTCCCGATTCCATTTCTTCTTCACTTTTCTCTGCACTTTCATCCGCTTTGTTAGAAGATTCTTTACTCTTCCGCTTTTTCTCTGATGCTTCTTTTTTACCTTTCTGTTCTCTCCTGAAAGCTACAGAAATTTTTGGAGAAATTTTTCAATTAAAACATACACTTTTGTAAATTATGCCATTATCTTATGCAATTATCTTATTTTCAAATCAAAGCCTTAGTGTCTACTTAATAGAAAACATGTATTTATATAATAAACAAAAAAAAAAAGAAAGTCAAGAAATTTCAATCATTTTCTCAAAGATTTGTACGGCAAAACTCATAACCTTACCTACAAATTTTAAATTAGTCAATTTATTCACTATTGAATGAATTGCAATTGACATATCACACTAACAAGGGACCTCGAACACTGAGAACCGCACGAAAACATGCTTAGAATATAAATCGCTCATCTCAAAAACAGTGGTATAAGTCATTCCCATGCAAAATTGCATGTCTAACCACGAGAGACATTTGAATGATCATCTATTGAAGGTCCAAGAGAGGAACATTGGTAACGCGAAGAAACAAAATATCGATATAATAGGACCAAATATACGCATATTTCAATGTCATGACTATATTGCTATATTTCCCTCTGCTTAAAATAATTATGCTATCTGAACAACAAACGTTTCCTACTGACAGCACAGTGTTGCAAAGCTATTCAGTCTTCAAAGTGCGCTAGCAGACAACAGCTGAGTTTTCCATGGGAATGACTCAAACCACTGTGTTTGGTATGAGCGATTTATATTCTAAGCATTTTCGTGCGGTTCTCAACGTTCTAGGTTACGCACTTCCCTTGTAAGTCAGATCGAAATTGGATTTTGTAAGATATTATATGTCAATTTGTAAAATCTGAAATTGTTAAAATATATTGGCCAAACCCATTACTTAACCAATAAAACATAAAATTCATATAATTTAAGATAATCTTATGATAGTTCATAATTTCTTTAAAAGAAAGATTTATGATGTAATATCTGACATAATTCAATTAAGATTTAAAAAAAAATATCTTAACCTATTCAAACAATCTTTTACAAATACTTTAATGAGTGTTAAACAAATTTTGAAAGTAATAAGTTTGATAGGTATGAGTAAATTTAAAAACAGCAACATCAATAAATATGACATTTTATAACTAATCTAAGACTAAATTTCTATTAAGCTAGTCCTCAACTTATAACAGGGTTGCATTCCGACAATTGCATCCTAAATCAATTTGGTCTTAAGTCAGAAACCATATACATAGTATATGTATGTACGTCAGAAATCATAATTACTGTACACATTACTAAATCACACATTTGTCCAGACCAGTGGCGTAGCGTGGCGGGGGCGGCAAAATTTCACAATAATATCTTGTAATGTGAACTAAAAATTTGAACATTTTCTTTTCATATTTTTGTCGCACCTATAATGCGGCCGATTAAAATGAGCATGGAACTTTTTATTATTTAATCTGTGACGGAACCGAGGAATCCCCTTTATTTAAGTGAGTGTAGTCATCTCGCTTGCTCTAGCGACTGGCAACACCATCTGTACTAACCGAAATTGACGAATAGGACTTCAAGCTCGAACGAGTTCGACTATGGGCTTTCATAGCTGCCACAGGCGGCGAATTTGGCCTATGCCCCGGTCGGATGAAACCCACACTATGCAACTGATCCAAACCCTTTTAAAGCTAATTATATAGATAAAGGAAGGACAACATAAATAAAGTGTAAATAACCATAGGAATTAGGAATGTACTGCAGATAGTACACCTAGTGAGACACAAATGCAAAGATAGTTGAGGCAAAGAAAACAGTTCGAGTTTGGGTTGGAGATGAAATGAGCCCTACCATGGTAGCAAACTTGGAATTTAGTGTGATACAACTTTGGTATTCAATACCATTATTCATACCATTGGCAGTGCAGTCAGTTTTGTTATGATAGTGAATGAGTCTCATGACCATTGTCTGACTTATCCTTACAGCTACGACCACCCGTCAGATGCAACTTTCAAAGTTCTATGGTGAAGGTTCTATGAGCCTTCATCGTAAGTCAGGACCGATAATGAGCATGTGTCCTGGTACAAATGGCTTAGTGCCCACAAAAAGTAACTTAAAGATGCATTCAGATGAATTAAGGTTGCAAAGTACATTGATATTGACAGTGGAATTTAAAAAAATTTATAAACCATAACGAAATTTGCCAATTGAGCAATAAATATTAGAAACAGTATGCAACATCTCTTTATCAATAATTTTGCAACTGTACGTTCAAATAGCACAATCAGAAATTGTTCGAAATACAACACACAGGTTTGTATAATTTTTTTTTCTTTTTATCGACCAATACTATAACCTTTCTCCACAGATTCCCTATTTTATATACATATACAGCAGAACCTCATTATAATGGACCCTATTACAACGGACGTCGCTTATAACGGACAGTTTTAAAAAAAAATGTAATACTAAAACAGGATTTAAATGAAAATGTGTTTGCATATTATGAACACTTAAGGCACCTCCGTCAGTTATTAACTGAAGAAATAAGCAGCAAACAAACCCAGCAGAAAATAAATTATTTTCTCAAACCAATGAATGTATCTTTTTCAATTCAACCTATTATGTTGAAGGCTGTTTTTACTTGATATATAATAATCACTTTTTATAGCTAACTATTGTACTTTCATTGATGTACACCCTGCTGCATTACATCCCTATAAGTATTATTTGTTATAAACCGGACTTTCATTAAAACGGACAACCTTCAGCCCCTATTAGTCCATTGTAATGAGGTTCTACTGTATATTGAAGCTTAATAATTATACTTAGCAAGAAAACATATGGGCAAGTGATATCCCAATACAGTTGTTTTGTATTGGCAATCAAACTGTCACTTTTCTGACTATTTTTATAATAAATATTCAGATCCCAGAAGATTAAAACAATTAATAAATTTGATTCATTTTTCTGTTTTTGACAATTTGAAGCACTGCATGTTTTATTATTTTACTGATAACTTGAAATGTAAAGAAAAACAACTTTTGAAACAGCTGTGGAATTAAGATTTAAATAATAAATTAAACTCAAATGCAGGATTCTTTTTCTTTTCCCTGTTATTATCCCATCATTTCTGACAGGAGTTTCCGGTATTCGTGATTAATATGAAACATACGATACTGTGATCATTTACAGTTGTAGGAACTTTTCAATCTTTAAGAAAGCAAAGAACCAACCCTCTTATCGTCATAATACCATAGAATAATAATAATAATAATAATAATAAAAAAATGCTATCTTGAAAACAGCATTAGAAAAATTAAGCACCTCAACAATATTTAGTGTTCAAACTACTTTAGATATATTGTCTCACATTAATTTAAACAAAGTTCTTAAGAATTTATGAAAATGTTAGGAATCATAACTTTGAGATAGAATAATTGAAATTACAAACCACCTTTCAGCAGTTAATTATGAAAACTGCAAAATATCAAACGTTGGATTGTGTAGAAAACTGTCCTGTTCTTACCACAGAAACTATTATTATTTTTATGAGAAGATGTTTTCTTTGAACACGTTAACTACCAGTTTTAATTTATCATTAAATTGTCTGGGAAAGATCAAATTTTCTTGAATAACAGAATGAAAAGAAAGAAATGCAAAATGGATCATTTTAAAAAATGAGTGAACTTTACTTTAATAAGGTAGGAATAGTCATTAGTAAACCAATCAGTGCTTCGCAACGGTTTCTGAGTCACCTTTACTTTAGAATAGACTACGCCGGGGTGGTCTAGAAAATGCTCGCGCGAGTCTGTTTGCGACCCCATGCTATCTTACCACCCCTATTTATATGGAATAATCATCATTCATAACTCTAACCTTGTTAATACACTGAATTCCTAATAATGATTATAAAAAAAAAAAACAAAAAAAAAACCTAAGTTAAAAAACTGAAAAGATTTAAAATGATGAGAAAAAAATGTACATGAGGGGATCAAACCCACGACCTTCGCATTATTAGCATGACACTCTAACCAACTGAGCTAACAGAAGCCGCTGCGAAGCATTGTGGGATATGTGTCCACAGACACACAAACCGGGGATATAAGGAGTTTTTCAGAAGCCTAAAATGATTTGTTAAAATACTTGAATTTTCTCTTACCTTCAAGGCTTTCTGTTAGAGGTTCCACAAACTTTTCGAACTCCATGTCACTCATCGCTGCCAAAACGTCTTGACCTGTGAGAGTTTTTCTTTTCGACTTCATGGCAAAATTATTTGCACTTTAAAAAAAAAAATAGAGAAAAATTATTTTTGTTAATTTTCACTTGATGAATCTTTACACTGATCTACATTTCTTTCAATACAAATAAACCAAGATACAGGAATTTCTTGTGAGAAATAAGATACACATTTATTTAAAGCAACAGAAAAAAATCTAACAGAATTTAGAGAAAATGAAGGGATTTGTTAGTGTACAATGATATTCAACTATAAAACTGGAAATACTTTTGCTATGATTCAGAAGAAAATGATTTATTTATTTATTTATTTAATCTAATGCTCAGACATTTGGAACATAAGCCATTTGTCTTCTGGCTTCCCAGTAAATTTGTCCATCGGATCTCGTCCAGTGAAGTTGAAGTGCTTTACACTTTCTTAGATGTTTCCAGTCCATTGGGGTATCTTCATTGCTCAAAATGCAGTTTGGTGAGGCTAATATTTTGAGTCGATGTAAGTGATCTCCCAGACAATCATGGTGAGTGATTTTACGAAATGCAGCGACGGTTTCACTGCGTGGTAACTCGGGTATGCTTTTGTTATTTAGGAGTGGTTCCACCCAATGTTTCTCTTTACTCAAATTCTTAAGGTATGCCAACCATTCAGATTTGAAACAGGATTTAATTTTCAGCTTTGCAGAATGGAAGGATAATTTTGTTTTTGTGGTGTTTAATATTGTTGTTCCCTTTTTTGCTAGATAATCAGCTTCCTCATTACCTTTAATGCCGATATGGGAGGGGATCCATTGGAACATGACCTCCTTTCTCATTTCTCAGAAGAAAATGAAATCATTCACAAAATTCCAGATATAATAAAAACTAATATTTATTTATTCTTTACTGAAAAGTAATCGAAAACAAACCTCTTATCGGACAGCTGTAAAACGACAACCTTTAGATGACAGACGTATACAATAAAACCATGCGAATGAATATGGAACCCCCAAAACTAAAATAAGCAACAATAAATACACAACAAAAAATAAATTAAGAAATTCATGTGCTGGCATTCCGCCGGCCTCAAATGAATTTTCTAAGCGCATTAAAAGAATAAAAGTGCCTAAAACGTGCCTAAACACTTGGTCTCACTTATTGTTATTTATACAATAAAAACTTCTGTATTTTACAAGAAAAAAAACAAAAATTTTAAACTTTTTTTCCCCCTTTTGTTTTAATTTTTGAAAAGTACTTCTTAAGTGTCAATTCCTATTAATCTTTCAATAGGATGTTTCTACATACATTACTTCATTATCTTTAGGGAAAAAAAGCTTTTGTTAAGTTATTTTTTAAATTATTAACAGCAATTTGAAAATTCTAAACCTAAAAGTTGGCAACTCGATTGATTGAAATCATTCTCTGGCAAATCCATTAACTACTTTTATTAATTCACTGTAGAGTTAAATGATGGTATGTGAATAATTGTGTAAATTGTTTCCGAGATATGCAGTTAAGCTTTCTTCTTAAATCTAACAAGGCGATATCAGCAGTTTTTGTTGCAATAATTTACAGAATTTTACTTACAAGGAGACAACACACTCTGTATATCATAGAATTTGGTGCCCTTTCAGAAGATGAAAGTACACTTGAAGAACTTCAAAATACATACATACATATGGGTTTAGGGTCAGCGCTCCAGATATTTAAAGATATTTGACATTTTTTCATTGGATTTCCTGTAATAATGATAATTTATTGCCTGTAAATTTTTTGTTACAAATATACCATAATTTACAGATGCGACACTCAGTTGCCTTAAGGGTGATCCCATCATAAAGGCAGACAGTGTGTCTCCTCAGGCGAAGAATTATTATCATAGATACGTATTTCAGAACTTACAGAAGAATCATAAAAAAAAGGTTATAAACATTCGAGTTCAATTAAAATATTGACATTAAAAAAATTTATATGAATTATATTTTGATATTAAACTTGTTGTATGTTCGCTTAGTTCAGAATGAAGAAACAGAAGGGAAAGAAGAGTATGGGGAAGCATGGAAGGAAGGGTAAGGAGCTGATTAAAGTGTGGAACTTAGGTATAGGAATTATTTGGTGTGGAGAAATAATTCTTTAGTTTTGTCTTGATCTGACTACGACAGGTCCTAATAACTTGGGGGACTTTATTCCAAAGATTGGGAGCTCTGTAGCGGTCCTAATAACTTGGGGGATAAGGATAAGGATAGATAGAGGGTTGGCAATTGCCGTTAGTCATTCATACCACATAATTGGGTCCATTGTGTCCCCTCATAAAAAACATTGACTACGACAATGATAACTCTTCAACGCTACGTTGAGGTTCAGTGGTCATGAAAAGTCCTGTAGATTTACAGAAGGATAAAATGACCTTAATCTTAAAAGTGGAGATATTATTGGTAGTAAGACAAATCTTACCAAAGATCTCCCATCTGTTCCTAGCCAAAGCTGGACAAAAACATAAAATGTGTTCAGGAGTTTCCTGATCCATTCCACATTTCCTATATATGTTACTTTGGTATATGCCAAGTAAATGTAAATGTCTATTGAGAGTACAGTGTCCTGTAAGAACTCCTGTAATCATTTTGCAATGTTTCCTATCTCAATTTAGGATTGACATTGCAAAGCAATGGTCAGGCCTAATAACTTGGGGGACTTTATTCCAAAGATTAAGAGCTGTGTAGCTGACTGCTCTTCTTTCAGTTGGAACTGGTTTTAAGTATTAGTGGAGCCAAAGTAGTGCTTATAAGAATGAGAGAGTGAAGTCTTTTCTAGAGTAACAGATGAGCAAATATTATTGTGTAATAGTTTATAAGTGAGTAGGGTTAACTGTATTTTTTAGATTTGATAGAAGGGGGTAATTTTGTATTTTATCCAAAGAGAATGGGTAAAGTCTTGGTTTCTTATCCACAAATCTTAGAAAATATTTTTGCACTTTAAGAATCCTATTTTAGTGGAATTGGAAGGGGAACTCAAAGTCTAACTCCATAACGGATATTGAAATGGATTAGTGACCAGTACAGATTCTGAAGTACCCGAGCTGGTAGAAAACCCAGTTTTCTAATGATACTCCAGTTTATAAAGATCTTATAAGTAATTTGTTGTGAGTGTAAATTCCATGATAGGTCTTGAGTGAAAATGATGCCCAAGTATTTAAAAGAACAGACCTCCTGCAAAGCAGATCCATTAGAAGTAACAGAGAAGCTTTTATTGTTAAATTATTTTATTTTATTGATGAAAAAACAAGTAGACAGTCATAGTTGTAGAAAGAAATAGGATTGTTTCACTATGGTTGTTGGAAATAGCTCATATGATAATGTGGTCAAGGTCCCGAGATAGAATCCCCTGTATGATTTTTCCCCCCCTTTCACTGTAGTTTTCTATTTTTCTATCTTTGTTGTGTTTTTCTTTTTCCTTACATTAATGCACTTTCTTTTATTGTTTTTCTTTCTTTTCTGCCTTAAATTAGTAATGTAAGTAAGGTGTAAGGTGTAATTAGAAATTTTATCTTCTAATTAAAGGGGATATTACTTAAAGTAAAATGTTAATTAAAATAATAGATCATTTGCATTTGTAAAATTTTATAATATTTATAAAAAAAATTAAATGAATCTTCAGATATTAAAATCAGTAAGATACATGTCGACTTGAATCTAAACTTACACTTTATTTTTCTAAATTAACAGTTGCAAGTATTTTTAATTAAAAAAAAATAAAATAAAGGGATTGATGTAAACACATTTCTAATCAAAAATTGCCTACCTTATGTAAGCACGAGTGATGTGTGGATTAAAAAAGAACAAGTTAAAATACACAACGTTTCCGACCATTATGCTATATAAGGTCCATTTTCAAGTGTTAAATTAAAAACATAAAACTTAAAAACATCCTCCAGCACTGGATGGATTCGTTATTTTTATAACAAAAAATAACGAATCGAATACTGGAGGATGTTTATAATTTAACACTTGAAAATGGACCTTATATAGCAGAATGGTCGGAAACGTTGTGTATTTTAACTTGTTCTTTTTTAATCCCCACATCACTCGTGCTTATATAAGGTAGGCAATTTTTAATTTGTATTCAGCATGGTTTTCAGCAAATATTTCTAATCATTTTCTTTTTTTGGACTATATTAATAATGTAAGCAATAAATAAAAAATGCATCAACATAAAAAAAAAAAAATTAATAAGGATAATGAAAGCAAAAGAAGAAGAGAAAAAAGATAAATGACATATAATAGAAAAATTTAATGTGCGTGGAAACATTACATGAGAAATAAATGAAAAACGCACAAGACTAAGAGTTCAATGATCTGTTTTTGGAAATGTGATACCAGGAATCCAAGAGAATCTATTTCTGGTTTCCTCACCATCGTCAGTTGGATTCGCCCAGTATCTTACATCTCGGTGAACTCGGAAAAAAAAAGTTATCACTAACAACAACAATAGAATGACCACATTTCTAGCATTTAAACTATTACAGGAAATCCAATGAAACCAATGACAAATATTTCAAAATCTGTGAACTGCTGGGTTTCAAACCATACATATTTTTTTGAAGTATTTCACATGCACTTTCATCTCCCAAAAGGGCACCAATTCCATAATATACAGGATTATCGACTCCTTGTTAGTATTCAAAGCAAAGTAATTTTTGTCAAAAAAAAAAAAAAATATTCTCTATCACGCAGTAATTCAAATAAAAACGCTGAATGTATATTTGTAAATAATCAATAGCAGGATAAAAAGACGAAAGCTTCAAATACAACAATCAGCAATTCTCCAGAAATTCTACTGTCAGAAAGAGGGCAGTAAAATCACCCAGGATGACATGACAAATAGGTATAAAAGATGTTGTCAATGGCTAGAATACACTCAAATGAGGGGTTTAAAGCCGTACTAGCCAAACCCTCAAAAAGCAAGGCAAATGATTGGGGAAATATGGTTTGAAAGGTTTGGTGGTTGTGTACAAAACAATATACACTTTGCTGCTGTAATTTATATAGCTAATTTTCTTTACTATATAAATTACAGCAGCAAAGTGTGTATTGTTTTTCTGTACATGACCACCAAACCTTTCAAGCGATTTCCCCAATAATTTGCTCTTTGAAGGTTAGGGTAGTATGGCTTAAAATCCTTCAAATATCCATTACACAGTGGAAACTGAACATGCACCAATATAGTAAGGAAGAAAAATTATGTTCATATTTTAATTTGAACCACACATGAGCAATGTACCAAATTTTAAAGAATTCAAGTCCTGCTATTTAACTGAACGAGCTCTAGGATTATTTTTGAGGGATGAACCAAAATAAATAGTCTTGATGTGGAAAATGTAATTAAACTTTGTACAGAAATGTAAGTAGATTAGGAAATAACTGACAATATACTGAAACCAAATTACTCAGTTTATTAAAACAAATAAAAATAAACTAAGAATTTACTAAGAAGAAAATTGTTAATTTATTTGTAAAGTTTAGATTCTAATGCATTTACCATGAGGTCGCATAAAGGACAAAAACACTAGCAGCTTTTGAGATTGCAGCTCGAGCTTCTTTTGAGATGTTCACACCATCTGGAAGCTGTAAACAAAAATTAGTTGTTTAAATAAAAAAACATTAAACTATCAATTATAATATTAGAAATTTGCTGTTATTGAACAAGAATAATCACAAAGTATATTACAATACTGCTGTGTATGTAGCACTGAAAACACTTAATAATACAGGGTGAGCAAAAATGATTTGAACGATTTCAAAAATTTCCTAAACATTGCTATTGTAGTTATGATGCGACGAATGGTACAGCTAGGTAGAGCACATGTTCAAGTTTTTCTTATTTGTATAGCTTATAAATGATTGATTTGGCCACCATTGTTAATACGACAGATGTCCAAACGGTACTGAAAGTCTTCCCAAATGATACATAGCATTGATTCATCTATTGTTGTAATTGCAGTGGAAATGAGCATTTTCACGTCGTTGAGATCCCTTGGTAAGGGCTGTACAAACACATTGTCTTTAACATACTCCCAAAAGAAATAGTTACAGGGAGTGAGATCCGGAGAACAGGGAGGCCACGTCAACAACTGTTGATCATTTGCACCTGCAAGGCCAATCAACCGTTTTGGCAACCGGTCGCCAACTGCTAAGTGGAAATGGGGTGGTGTCCTGTCTTGCTGCAGAATGAAGTCATCTGTGCCGTTTTCCAGCTGTGGTAACAACCATTCTGTAAACATGTCAAGTGCCTGTCACAGTGTCTCTGCGAAGAAGAATGGGCCATACAGTGTGTTCACTAAAATGGCACAGATAACACTTTCGGGGAATCCCGCACTTGCTCCATGTAAGCGTGAGGGATCTCCATTCCCCAAATTCGAACATTGTGCTGATTTACTCTTCCACTGACACGAAAGATGGCCTCGTCACTGAAATTTATTGTGGTAACATTGTTGTAATATAGTCTGACAGAATGCCTCGCAATGACGGTGGTCGTTCGGTGTGTTGCAGCCTCTGCATGTTGATTTTTTAGGGCTATGACGGTACATGTCCCAAATGCGGTTAACATTCTCCTCAGGGACTGTTGGTCGGCCACTCGACTTGCCCTTATAAATGCACCATCTTTGCTTAACTTGATCACATCATTTATGAATGGAGTTCTTGACAGGTGGGTCATTCTGAAATTTAGTGCAAAAACCACGCTGTGCCACCATCACCGACCTGGTTGCGTAATATTCTAAAACACAGTAAGCCCTTTTCCTCTCCTGTTAACATCCTGTTGGCAACACCACCATATGGCGAGCAGCAGCGGCAATCATTTGTAATACAGCGCAACAGCCAATGACCCATTGTTATCGCGTTTGCCAGGACTGTGCATACCGGGTTTACAGTTGCCTTGTGGCTAATGTAGATCAAATTTACAGTTCTGAGATATACAAAAAAAAAAAAAAAAAAAACCCTGACCATGTGCACTATCCAACTGTACCATTTGTGGCATCATAACTACAATAGCGATGTTACAGGAAATTTTATAAATCGTTCAAATCATTTTTGCTCATCCGGTATATATCTACTGAGAGCAAATTAAATCATATGTAAATAATCATAAAAATCGCAAAAATCAGATATACAATGGATTAATAATGTTTGTTTAAAGAACAATATTATCATCTTTAAGCATTTTTTTGAGTACTAGTACATTTTTTTTTGGAAATTTCATTTAAAGTGTGCTTGCCATATTCTGGAAATTTTATCATCTACTAAAAGCAAATAATAAATGCAGTAAAATTAATTAAAAAAAGGAACTATCATTGTAATGTAAAATTAAACAAGATATTAATATTTTCTTGCTTTGTTGCTTTTCTTAGTCAACTGCAGGGCACTGCGAACAACTTAAAAACAAATGTAAACCATTACTTTGCATCATTAAGTAGAAAGCCTATAAAAAAAAATTTACAATATTAATCCAGTTGAAGATAAAGACATCTATTATCATATTTGATATTTTAGGAGTGACTTCATTCTCCAAACTGACAACAAAGGGAATTTTTCAACTAACAATATTAATCATTCATGGAAGGGTACTTCAAGTGAGTCTTTCCGTGCAGGATGCAAAAAAAAAAAACCAAGCAGGAAAAATAAAAAAAATTTCAAATTTGTTTATTATTAAAAAACTCCATACTTTATCAGTGCTATTTCACAGCGCTCTTTCCCTGCTTCTTCAGGCTACATTTTGAAATTAAAACCAAAGCAGTTACAACAAAGAATAATTCTTATACAATAAAAGAATAATGTTCATAGTGCATCAAATTATAAAATCTATATTACTAAAATCTTTTATTTCTCTGTCTGTCTGTCCGGCGCAATTTTCTGTGAGAATGGAAAATAGAAATAATTTTTTACAATGAAACATCCATGACAGGAATCGAACCTGCAACCTTCTGATCCGAAGTCAAACATCTTATCCATTAGGCCATGGGGACTACAACTCTTCATATTGTTTTTTGATTTATATCTCCTTTCCTTTCCCCCATCAATATGGAATGTATTCAACCTTTTTTTTGAATCTCAAGATTGTTTATTTATTTGCCATCCGTCAGTTTATTTGTAATTCGAAACTGACAATTAGAACTATAATTGCCGAAACGTTGCAATATTTTAAATATTCTTACTTAACCACATTCTATGTGATATTGAAAAATATGTGCATGTCCACGGCAGATGTTGGAGTAAAGAAAACAGAGTCAAGAAAGAAAGAAGCACTCTTTTTTTGAGGCGGAATACCGAAAAAATCACTATTTCCAACTTAAAAACCATCAATATTTGTAACTCAAACGTCACTGAAAAGTGACAATTACAATTAAAATGAGAGTCAAAAAAGAAAGAAGCAGTATTTCTATTAGATAGAATACTGAACACTATTGTAACTCAGAAACCACTGAAAAGTATCATTTGGAATAAAAAAAAAAAAAAAAAAAGAGTCAAGAAATAAAGAAGCAGTATTTCATTAGGTAGAATACTGAAAAATCACTATTTGTAACTCAAAAACACTGAAAAGTATCAATTGGAATAAAAAAAGAGAGTCAAGAAAGAAAGAAGCACTATTTCTATTAGGTAGAATACTGAAAAATCACTATTTGTAACTCAAAAACCATCACTATTTCTAACTCGAAAACCACTGAAATATATCAATAGGAATAAAAAAAAAAAAAAGAGTCAAGAAAGAAAGATGCACTATTTCTATTAGGTAGAATACTACTCAGAAGTTAGACGTCTTAGCCATTAGACCACGAGGCCTACATTCTAATCTCTATAAAAAAAATAAAAATATATCATAGATATACGATTTACACGCTGGTTCTAAAAGCAGTCGTAGATTGAGAGAATATAGACATCAAAAATTAAATTTAAAAAAAAATTAAAAATTTTTAGTTTTAGTTTCCTTGATGTAATTTGTGTGTGTGTGTGTGTTTTTTAATAAATAAAAAATTGTTTTCCGTTACAAAAGCGAGGCTTCCGGAGCGAAGCGACAGGTAGCCGACAAGTTACAACAAAGAATAATATACAACAAAAGAGTAAAGTTAATAGTGATATCAAATTAACAATTATCCTGATATAAATTAAAATACATATAAATAAATGGTTATGCAATTTTACAATATTTTTTGAAATTTTCAATAACCAATTTATTACTTTCAATTTCTTTTTGTTTATTATTAGTCATAGTTGTTAATGACACATGCTTCCAGAATGAATCCGGAGATAGTGTCTGTTTCTTGGAAAAGGTATTTAACTTCCGGGTCTCGGTTATGATTATTAACCAAACAATGTTCTGCCCACTCAGAAATATTGGGGTGATTATTTCTGAATGCACTAATTTTTGAAATGTAGCTTATGTATCACACATGTTCCCTTCTGCCAAGTTTGTTGTGTCGACAAGCCACACCTAGCCTCTATAGCACAATATATACTTTGTCTATAAGCCATGGTTAAAGAGAAGTATGTTCAGATTTGAAACATCGCATTCATCTTGGTAAAAAAAAATAGTCAAAATTTGAGCATAAGGTGAACGATGATGTCGCTAATATATTGATAAGGAGAACATGATTTGTCAAGTACAAAGAAAACGTATCAAGATACAAAAAAAAAATGGAGAATCAAAACTGAAGATTGAGTTTGTTCTGTTGCAGCAACTGAACTTAATGAACCTGGTGGCTTTGCAAAAATTAGACTGGAAAAACAAATTACACAAATGCTAGAATTCTCATGAGAACAGGACTTAATAAGTTTCAGTGATGGATATCAACTCTTGGCGCCTTTATGGGCAAGTGTTCCCCATATTGTCCTGTTAAGCACTTCCTCTTTCAGTTGTTTGATGTTTATACTGGTGTCTGCTTGGATGAAGTCAAGCTGGCAGACTCTTTCTCGACTCCTCCTCCTGCTACCAATGACCATTCCCAGCAAAGCTGACTTCTGTAGAGAGTTTGAATGTGTAATGTGGACCAAAATAAGTCAGTCGTAGTTTTGAGATTTTGACTTCTGAATGAGATCCCTGGTTTTATACTGTCCAGGAATCTCTGGCAGAAATGATATGTGTAGCAATCTCCGCCAACACCACATTTTGAAAGAATTGATTCTCTTTCTTTCAGTCTTTCTTGTTGTCCTGCATCCATACGTCATTATAGGAAAGATGATTGCTCTGACCAACCCTGCTTATTAGTGAATTTTCTTTTACAAATTGCTTGCTAGCCAAAATGAATAAGGGACGCTACATAGAAGCTTTACCAATGTTAAAATCTGGTCATCTTAGAATTCCCTATGTTCAGCTCATGGACAGGAGAGACAAGTTATCAAGTTATTTATGCAAATGCTTAAAAGGACAAAAATCTCATTATTGACGTTACATCTCCAAAAACAATAAAATTCTGCCAACCATTTAATGCTTGTTTCTTTAGACAATACAAGATAATGGCAAGAAGTAGTGAGAAATTATGAGGACCAAATTTTCGATAAACAAAACAAACATTAAATTAAGTGATCAATTATTTACCATGAATTCAGCCCTTTCTTTGGCAAAAATAAGGTTAGTCAACATCAAAGCATACAAGTTTTCATAATGTTAATCAGCTTTCTTTCAATATTAGTTTGCAAGAACTCCATAGGGAAGATTGTATTTCAGTCAATTTTATAAGATCTGCATAATGTTCTATATTCGCTTGTTTTGATCCTTTTATTGTACAACCTCATTGTCACTTCAATGAAAAGAATAAATCCATCATTCAATTACAGTTCACTTAAATATTGTGATTTCTCATTTGTTTGTGTCATGCGACACATTAACTTCTTTCATGTTACGCACTAGCATACATTTTTTTGCAATAAAAAGCAACAAAATTTTTGTGATTGAGCTGAAACGTAAGCACGAGCAATTGCGCATGCTTGCATTTTCAAATCTAATGTAGACAGGATGCTTTTTTAGGCATCTATGATAAAAAAACAATGATAATTTTGCCAAAACATAAAACACGAATAGTTACACGAGAGCATTTGCAAATGAAAAGCAGGCAGGATTGTGTTTCAGACATTGGTCTAAACTTATTTTGAAAATTTAAAACAAATCAGTGAGATCGATGTGAGTTACATACCATGTCAGTTTAACATTTAAGTTTGGTTGCTGAGGAATTGTCAGTATGGCAATGTCAACAGCTAAAACTGAAAGGAATGGATTCAACAAATAGGTACCCGTTAGAAACAAGGGCTAGAGACTAGAATACGGTACTAGCCAATAGGATGCATGATGTCAAATTTTGAGGTACGAGCACTGGACTGTGTAGTCCGATTAATTAGCCTTCAAAACAAATTTCATCCGAATGAGGTATGAAGTGTTTATTCCGATTTGCTGAAGGTTAGGATAAGTGAGGTCTGCTCAGCTCCAGGATGTATCTGTTGGTAACTTTTGGAACAATTTTTCCCAGTCCGAAGACGGCCACGTTTGACGACGTGAAAAAAAAAAACCACCAACACCCGGTACCGTAAACTAGACTTTTACCGAAACAAGATGTACATCAATAATAAAATTATCAGCAAGTAAACTGCTTGAAATATCAAGGCTTCATCTTGTAACAGAAAATGATACCAAACATAAAGTAACCAATTTCAACAGGACTTTGTGAACATAGTTAATCAAATATTTAAGCTAAATTTTGTATAAAGACATGCTAGTCTGAGATTATACAAACCTTGGGAAGACACATTCTCATTTATATGCAAAGCCTGGGCTTTGAAAATCAACAAAGGTATGAAATTACAGCATCAGAAATACGATTTATGCATCAATTACTGGACACACAGCCTTATCAGGAAAAAAATTGATATTACACAAATATTATGTGAAATTGCAATCACTGAATACTTCAGTAGAATAGTGTTGCAATTGGAAAGTATATGCTTTAGGAATGGAGGACAGAATTCCCATTTCTCATCATAAAAGGAAAGAAATTATAAGCAGACAATGAAAACATTTGTAACAGAGCACTTGGTTTATGGTAAAATTCGTAGCAAATGCTTGAAATTCATTTTTTTTTTTAATAATTAAGTACTGTTAGCCTAATATTCTAGCTTAAAGGAAGTGTACAATAGCAGGTATATTAATTTCAGAAAAAAATATAATTTATATTAACATACTTACAGCATCTTTGATTATTCGAGTTACTACAGCATTTGGGAGATTTAAGTCTTCTGGACGTTCTGCCATTAAAAATCTTTACTGAAAATAATAACTATAAGTTAAAAATTAAATAACTCATATAGTTTGACACCTTAAAAAAGAAAGTCACATTAACTTTACTGTTAATGGTACAATTTTCTTCGAGATGCCATACAAAAGTTCCTAACTATTTTTATCTCTGATTTATATGAAATAATTTAAATTAATATTCCAAAATTATCTAATGTAATTAGTGCTAATTAAATGCGCAGGAAATTTCTAAATTATGTATCTAAAAAAACTCAATGAATTTTAACAAGTAAACAAGTCATATTTACTTCTGTGTAGCAATAAAAAGCCCACGAGGTTATTGTATTTGGCGCTTAACAAGTGGCGCTCAAATCGAATGCAGGCTTGATGGAAGGAAGCGGCAGGGACAAATTCTTAAGTAAAAAACCCACTACAAATTCAAGGGGTCACGAAAAGTAGACCAAAAAAAATGATGTCTTGTTAAATCGGAAGATGTAAGTTCAATAAATAATAAGTTTCAGTGAAAATAATACTCTAAATTCGATAGTAAAAGAAACCGGAAGTGAGGATCATACCGGAAATGCTCTCGGAATGCGCAGGCGCAGTGGGCCATTCATCTGCAGGCCAAATAGCAGTGCTGGCGAACTTGTCAAGAAAAAGGTAATGTCCAGGTTATTGTGTTTGTCTTTTAAGGCTGTTGTTTTGGAAATCGAAAATGGTTGGTTAATTGGAGGGAATTAATAGATAACGAAGCTTTCCGGCTACTTCTGGGCCATCTTTGGTGCCGCAAAAACTTGTAATAATGCGATTTTTTTAGGCCTAAAAGTAAATCCACTTCTTGCCGTTGTCAGGCCTAGGAATTAGGTTACATCCATTATGCATTCATCACAAAAAAATGCATTTTACCATTAAATTAGGGGCTTTTTTCAATTAATACATTATTAATATTACTTGAAATTTAACTGGAAAATTATTTACGAAGCCAATAAATTAAAATTTCGTTTATTTTGCTAACTAAATTGGAAATGAAATTTTAAAATATAATAAAAAAAAATCCCTATCTTTTGAGGAAAGTTTAAATTGGGATGATTTACAAATAAATGCTTAAATTTTGTAAATTTAGCAACACTATTCAATGAATTTTATCGGAAATTACTACTTGGAAAAGAATCTGTGAAACTTCATTTCTGCGGAACTAATCTTGATTTAAGCTGGGTGGTTTTATTTCCTGATTTTTTTTTTAATTCCTTGTATTAAGTTAACTCCAAATCAAGTCTAAAATAAATATTTTATGAAGACTTTCTTTGTCCTTCAAAATGATCTACTCCTAGGATTGATCAAGACTTGGCACCGGCTCTGAAAATAATTAAAAACATTTCGAAATTTAATTTAAATGTAGAAGCTGCTTATTTCTTTTGAGATGTGTTTCCGTATTAATTATATTCTTCGAAAATAAGATGGGGAAAACCTGTAATAAGCAATCAAAAATCGAAGTAGCCGCAAGGCCTTTAGATAATTTTCAATGTAAGTACTATTTAAGAAGAAGGGGTTAGTAGCAAAGGGGGATACGTGTAAAAACTTGGCATTGATGCTTCTTGCTAACTTATAATTGAACGATTTAGATGGGGTGTGGGGAGTTAACTTTATTTTTATTTATTTTTTTTATCTATACTTTCAAAACTTCCATCCATATTATTTTAGTTCTTATTTCAGAAAATTACCACCTCAGTTTTTATTTCCCTCCTAATTTTTTTTATCAAGTTTATAGCTACATTTACAAACCTATGACGTTTAAAAATTTCGTGAACTTATTAATTTTAGAAAAGTAAGCTACAAACACTACTGCTGTTTCTGATTGTAAATACTCGAAGAATATTTCTTATCTTCATATATTGCATTAAGAAAAATAAATAAAAGATTAGAAGCTTGTTTGAATTTCCCCCTTTAAATATAAATCTGGGACAGTACTCCAAATTAAATATTCAACTAGGTTGGATTTTTCTTCCAATCCTTTATGTTTAGATATTTACAGCGCACACACACACAAATGTTTATTTGCATACGTAAGCACACAATTCATATCTTCAAAAATATATATATATATATATATCTGATTTCTAGAAATAGACGAACGGCTGTGCGATATGTTTATAGTTAATTTAGAAAGAGATAGTATTTAATATTACATTTGCTTATGATAGATGATGTGAAAAATTTTATTTCAGAAATCTTCAAAATTAAGAAAAAATTTTAAAAATGCCACATCTTAAATTTTCTAATCTAAAAATTAAATATTTTCGATTGTATAATGACTTTTTCTTTGTTGGTCCCGTTTTATGTTGCAGCTGCCTTTAAATCTTCAATTTTGAACTTGTCAAAACTTGCAGATCAGTTACACTAGTACAGTACAGTTCCTTTATTGTTCATGATTAGATGACTATGAAAAAAAATAGTCAATCTCGTTCATTTTGAATTGTTCTTTGCGCAGTTCTGGTAAGAAGAAATTACAGTAGCTTTAAGTATGAAATGAGTTAACTTACAGAGCATGGTATATTCTTCGTGTTGCATCGATGGTGATGCATAATCCTTGGTCCATATGTAGTGATGTAGGAGTTATGAGGGTCAAGATCGGCTTTGATTTATAAATGTGGAAGAATTGTAACCACATGATATATCATTAGCATGTCTGATACGAAGTGACTTACCTAGTGAAAAGATAGCTTTGTTCATTTCATTATCTATTGACCTGGTCATATTGATCTATGGTCGAAATGACAGAGATTAATGCTGTGGTTAAGTCTAAGGCACACACACTTTATTTACGATTATTTACAGGTATATATACAGATCCGAGAATCTCTTTGAAGCTTTCTGTACGGTCCGTTACTCGGAGAGTGCTACCGGCGACACGCTCTGTTCGGTCCGCCACTTGGTGAGAAGACACCACGCGTCGCTGATTGGTCCCTCGATTCAGCCAATCAGGAGGACTTTTCAACCTCGCATCAATATGTAGGGTTGGAAAATTCAAGTGGCAGATTTTTAATTGAGTTGGGAGTGGCACTTATTAACAATTCATTAGGAAAATACTCTTTTAGTACTTACAAAGAATCAAGGTTGTAGAATTTATATTTATTGATATAAAGATTTTGATAAACTGACAAGATTACAAATTTTCATAACTTGATGAATGAAATCAATGCTTTCTCAAACGTTTACAATAAATCTTTTCTCATATTTTTTTTGGAAAAAATGTACTTCAGTCATCCAATATCAAGATAGATAAATTTTCATTTACAGTAGAGTCGCGGTAATCCGAGGTAATTGGGGCCGATGGTACCTCGGATTACAAAAAACTCTCGGATTACATGGAAAAAAGAAAAAAACAAACTGGAATTTTCAACTAAAACGAATCAAATTTAATTTATAATAGATATGAAAGTTACAGATACATTAACTGTGTTACCAGGGTTACATGAAAAGACTATAAGAATTTACAACTTTAAAAAACAGTCCAAGGTCTTCTGCTTCACAGTAGAGCAACGCTTTTTAGCAGCGATGTCACGCCATTGCCTGGTCTAAGTAGTAGGGTATCGCTTTGGTATGCACCTCGGATTACACGGAATCTCGGATTACTGCGACTCTACTGTATTATAAATCTTGATGTGGTCACTATCATTAAAGACTTCAGAATTTCTAAGTAATTTTCTCTTTTTTAGCTGATAGACTTTGGCATATTATAATTATTGGCCTTGGTTTGCTTTTGTTTTTGCTCTGATATCTATGAAAAGCATCATTTGTTTCCAATGATTTACAATTTAATTTTATCATTTGGATTCTCTTTCACACCATTGAGTTCAATACAGGTTTTTCTTTGTACATTTTCTAATTGATCCACTTTTTGTTCTAAAAGTTTTATCTTTAATCTGCCTTCGTTGTTTTCTTCAAGCTATTGAATTTTTTTGAAGTATCTTAGATTGATTTAGTTCACTTTTTCATTTTTTGTATGTCTTATTGAGAATTTATAAAGTCTTTACCTTTTTTTTTTTTTTTTCCTTGGCAAGGATGGTTGCACCCAAGTTTTTTGATATTTTGCCATTCATGGTTATTTCCATTTCTTCAGGGTAGGCGTCAGTGAAGCTGTTGGTGTCTTCTTGAGCATCAAGAAATTTGCATTGGTTAGACTCTTTTTAACTTTGGATTTCTTCTGTTTGATTTGAAACAAGTTATTACATTTCCAGTGTTTGAGTTGGGAGGGTATTTGTTGCCCTCCTCAAGTAAGACTACTTCAGCTACTCTTGTTTTAAGTTTTTATTTTTTTACACTTTAAGCACGATATTTTCAGTGTGGTGTAGGTATACGTGCTTGAAAAAATATATTATTTGAAATCGTGTACTTAATTCTTGAAACAAGATATGGAAAGTAATAGTGAAAAACTTGCATGTCTTGACTTCAATCAACGCATGCGTCCTTTTCATGTTGGAAATGATATCAAAATCATCCTTTAATTATTACAAATGGATGTAAAGAAGAGGGATAAAAATACTTTCAGATCCAATTTCTTTGTTTACAGTATCTGATAAATTTCCTTTTGCTTTTTTTATTGCATAGTTTTGATGGTGAGGATTCATGGCTATTTACTTGGTTTGTGACCTTAAGATAGTATTGTTATCTTAACTATTTTAATTACAAAAATCAAATACTAACGAAGCACATTGATAAAAATATTTCATATACCAATGACCACCATAATATTTCAGAATTGCGAACATTATGTAGTGAGATGACAAAATATAAGTTGAAAGATTAAAATATTGGGAGTCGAGTGTGAATTTCAAGCATTGTATGTATGTATTATACTGTTAGTGCTGGTCTACACGAGATTGAAAACGTCGAGAAGGTCTGCATTAGCAACGCTGCTTTTGTCTCCACGGGGCATTTGGTGAGTGTTAGCAATGCTCAGTCCTTGAGGGTGCACTTTATCTTACCTCTATAAGAATGTCTGGGGGCTAAACTAATGTAGCGTCAGCAATGCTCGTGTAGACCATATCTAGCATTGTCAATGCGATATTTTCAACTCTCATGTAACCCAAGCTTTGAGTGTGTGCTATGCAGCCAAGGTTGCTGTGTTGCCTTTCATAAAGGGATACAGGTAATTGTTATTTAAAGGAAGTAAGAAAAAATACCTGTAAGTAGATTTCATAATGTATAAATAAAAAATAAAAAGTGCAGAACTATCCATGCATTGCCAAATTCAAACCTGTGTTACTAACTTTTTCACATTTTTTTTTGTAAAACTGAAGTTCGATGAAAAAGGTTTTTTTATGTTTTTAACTATAATGCTTTTGCAATATTTAAAGATGTTCAAAGTCTGGCTGATTTTGCTAACAGTTCTCTGCAATGGCCGTTTAATTTGCTTTCCAGGAATGTTGATATAACTGAAGGAAAATGAGCTTCACTTTTTTTCCCCTGCCCTCCTACGTCATTATAGTAGATAGCGTGTGAATAGTTCTGCATTTTTTTAAATGCCAAAATTTGGGGTTATATAGTTTTTGTAGTAGTTGTATTAATGTGTATACAATATTTGTTTATAGTGTAGTATTTTCCAATTCAACAGAAAGATGAGCAGTTCAGAAGAAGTTTCATGGATTTCTTGGTTCTGCGGCTTGAGAGGCAATGAATTCTTTTGTGAGGTAAATAGCATTAAAAATTTATTGATACATGTGTAGGCTTTATTTCAGTTTTCCCAGTAATAGTAAGGAAATGAAGAATTGCTTGCATTTGTAGATAATGGGTTGTATTGCTAAATTTTATAATTTCTTAATTTATTTTTTTATTTTTTTTTTAACATTCAAATTTGAAAATTTTTACAAGTACCGTATTTTACGGACTATAAGAAGCACTTTTTTCTTCGAAAAATTGCCTCCAAAATTCAGGTGCGTCTTATAGTCCATAAAATACGATAACACTTGTAACTATATACTAGGTGGCCGTAATTAAACAGGTGTTTGGAGCACATTAGGCAAAAACTGTTGGGCCAAAAACAGCCAAATTTGGTGTATAGTATTCAGGCCATGGGATTCCGTTTTCGCAAAAGAAAAAAATTTTTTAGTTCCGAATGGTGCCACCAGAGGGGAAAACTGGCGCTATATGGTGAGCTTATCAGACTTAAGAAAACAAAAGTGTACAGTTGACGATAGGTTTTATTGTTGGTTAGTTAGTTACACTTAGGATTCAATAAGTTGTCCTTGCACCTTGTCCAAAGTCTGCATTCTGTGGACCGCATCAAATCTCCAGAGATTTGTTTCACGTGAAGCAGTATTCAGTCTTTCAATGTTGCCAAACTATCAATGGGTCCTTGGTAAACTAATGCTTTCAAGTAACCCCACAACCAAAACTCAAGATGAGGTGAACGTGTGGGTCACATTGGTGAAATGCTGACGTAGGCTTGCTGTACTGTCCTATGTGATAGGGCGCTTCATCCAGTTGTGTCAGGACATCCACATTGCTAAATTTCGCAGCATCTGTTGATATCACACTGCAGTGACAGAACATGTCACTGGTCCTGTTGGTTAACCACTTTGACCTTCAGTGGCATCTGCTCAATAGCATGAGGGTTCTCAGTAGCCCAAATCTGAAACTTCAGCACTTTGCACATGCATTTCCATACAGTTGAATACAGTATATCTAGTTGCCTGGATACTGTCCAAGCACTGCTAGATCCGTGTACAGAATTCGCTTCCACTACAGACGTTGCAACAGTTTCAACTTTGTCATTTGATATCAGTTTGCATCTATGTCCTGGTTGCTCTTGTAAATATCCGGTATTTTCAAAACGTGAGATCATGTTTTGCAAATTGGTAATAGTCATGGGACCTTTCCGTAGACCCGTCGTTGTTCAAAATAACCATAGTGCAATGGATGCATTACTGTTATTTTGGTATAATAAAACTTTATGAGCAACGCACGATCACGTAAACAGAGCATTGCGTATACTAACGTTCACAGCATCATCAAGCTCATGTTGAGGCTTATATCCGCCTACCTGATAACATCTATTATCTCACTGTGTGGCTGTCAGTGTACAGTGCCAGTTTCCCCCTGCCACACACACACACCTCTGGTGGCGACAAAAGTTTTTCTGCGAAATCATAATCCCTTGGTCTGAATAGTATATACAAGAAATTTGACCCTTTTTGGCCCAACAGTTTTTTGCTTATCGCGCTCCAAACACCTCCTGTTTAATTAGGACCACCCGATACATTACAAAAAAGGGGTGAGGAAACATTTCTGCAAAGAGATTGTGATTATTTTTTGATCTGAGTAGATATTTGTCAAAAGCATATCAATCAGTATCAGTTTAATGGCGTACTGCCGCTATAAACAAATGTCTATTTTTTTTAATTTTTTTTTTGTCTTACGCAAAAGTAGTTAAATTTATCTTTTGGGGATAAATTCTTCCATGAAAATTTAAGTCCAAGAATACATTATTGCTTGACAAAATTTACATAACACTTTGGTTTTACGGTATTTGATAAATTAATGTAAAATAGAATGTTTGTAACGCCAGTATAAGAATTTTTATATACAGTAAACTCCTGATTATCCGCAGACCTCTTCTGTTTCCATTTTTTTTTTTACTGTACAATAAATTACGGAATTTAAAAAAAAAAAAAAATTAAATCTAATAAGAGTCTTCCCGTAAAAATAAAATTTAAAACTAAATAAAATAATTGTTTATAATGTATGTACTGTAACTGTATGTATTGCTATTTTAATGTAAATATAAATGTTAAAGCACTTTTGTGTTGATGTTCATCCTATTTCGGATTATCCACATTTTGCCACACCACCTAATTCCGTGGATAATCGGGAGTTTACTGTGTATGTAGAATACGAGTAACATTCTACATGTAGTGGCTTCACTTTTGCAGTCAGTGATGGCTATTATTTACTGCAATGGCTTGTACATTGCAGTTCGTTTGTTACATTAATCCATTACAAGGCTACTCGATTAAAGAAATTGAAGAAACAAAAATACTAAATTCCCTTCAGTATATAAGTAAATATGCAATTCTATCTCACAAGTTAAAAGATATCTCAGAAATATGAATGTTGAATGTGAATGGTATACATTAACTTTAGTTATGAATGAATATAAAGTTTATAAAATTGCCAACAGATTAAAAGCACAAACGTAGAGAAATTAAAAACAAATAAATAAACTAAAAACTTACACGATGTTTCAAACCCTCGTCTTAAATTAGGGTTTATTTTCAAGTGTGGTTATAAGAAACATCTTCCAAGCTTGGACTCGTACGATGGAATGGTCATTGAACCTTGTATTCCGTCATACGAGTCCAAGCTTGGAAGATGTTTCTTATAACTACACTTGAAAATAAACCCTAATTTAAGACGAGGGTTTGAAATGTCGTGTAAGTTTTAATTTTATTCATTTGTTTTTAATGTCTACGTTCGTGCTTTTAATCTGTTGTTAATTTTATTAACTTTAACTAGTCGGCTACCCGTCGCTTCGCTCCGGAAGCCTCGCGTATGTAACGGAAAACAATTTATTTATTAAAAAAACACACACACAAATTACATCAAGTAAAATAAAACTAAAATTTTTTTAAAGTTTTTTTTTATTTTAATTTTTGATGTATATATTCTCTCAATTCACGACTGCTTTTAGAATCAGCGTGTGAATCATATATCTGTAATATATTTTTATTTTTTATAGAGATTAGAATGTAATCCTTGTGGTCTAATGCCTAAGACGTCTAACTTCGGAGCAGAAGGTTGCATGTTGGATTCCAGTAGATAACTTGTAGAAATTATTTCTATTTTTGTAAATTACAATAATTGCACCAGACCGAAAGAGAAATAAAAGATTTTCGTAATAGAGATTGTTACTTTTCAGTCAAAGTCAGTTCAGTTTTTTGACAGATAAGTCAAAAAAGCAATATGGAGAGAGTTGAAGTTCCCATGGCCTAATGGGTAAGATGTCTGACTTCGGATCAGAAGGTTGCAGGTTCGATTCCTGTCGCGGATGTTTCATTGAAAAAATTCTTTCTATTTTTCATTCTCACAGAAAACTGCGCCGGACAGACACACAGACAGAGAAATAAAAGATTTTAGTAATATAGATTACTCTATTGAAGTAATGTGTTAGGCTTATCGCGAAGTTGTAAGGTCTCTTAATTTATTTTTGTTAGCTAAATCACTGCTGCTTTTAATCATAGATGCTTTGAAGTTTCATTTTGTTTACTGTAGAATGGTGAAAACGATCTCTGCATACAAATTCTTGTATTTCAGCTGTTGCTGAATAAAACAACATACCGAACTATTATTCAACCAATGTTCTTTTGGTATTTCCTGTTGCATTCCATAAGATTGGAAGAAATAAAGATTTTCGTATCAGTTTGTTGGGCTCAGTGCTAGACTTAACATAACATGCACTCATAAAATGTGATATATTTTGTTTTTCTTGCTGTAGTTGCACATTTTTTCTTGGAATGCCTGTTTTGAATCCTTTGCTATTTCTTTAAGTTCTAATAATGCTACAATTCTATTTTGTACTTGAGTAACAATGACTGTTAAAACATGATTGAACCTACGATAGCAAAATTCAACCAGCACTTATATTTTAATCTTTGCATTGACAAAAAAATCAGAAAGAACTTAAGTAATCTATAAAAACTGAAGTCATTTTCCGGGAAAGGGGAATCTGATGAAGGACCTATGAAATTATTGTCTGAGGTTTTCCCAAGGATCATGAAGATCTCAACAAAAGGAATAGAATAGGTGAAATTTTGAAAACTTGTATTTGAAACCATTGATATTGTCAGTATCTAAGGAGGTAGAAACTGGAACTTGAGAATTTGCATATACGAAATTGCTAAGAAGATTCCACAATGTAATCCAAAGCCTATCGGATAACTTTACACATAGATAATTGAGTGAGGCAAACGGAAAAATTGTGGTCTGGAGATACTATTGAAGAACATGAAGACAGTCGACACATAAAATGATAAGGCATATAAATTAGATGGTGTACCTTCAAATAGCAACACAAGATAGAAAACTCAAAAGGTATAACTTAAAACACACTCAAGAAAGATGGATGAAATTAAAAGGAATCCCCACAGTTGATCAGAAGAAAATTACTGTTGTTTGAGATGTAACAAAATTGGGCAAGCAGTGCCTCCTTTCTTAAGATTGACAAGTATTTTTTCTGCCATTATAATAGTCAAAAGAAGTTTGAATTCTAGTTTTCCCCCACTTAGAAGTTTGGAGATTGAATGCTAGTGTTAGCTACCAGTTGGCTTATTTTCTTAATAACTAAATGCTTCGGTTTTGTCTTTCTTCCAGCCTTCCCCAATCCCTTTGAAACAACAACAAAAAATGTTCCATTTCTTCACCAAAAGTATAACAGGTGTAAGTTTGCTTGTAGGAGATTGATGCTAATAAAATCAGACTACAAGCAGTCGGATGAAATTTATTCATCTGTATTAGTGCTCTTTCTACATTTAAAAGCTGACTCTCCTAAATGTATTTTCAAAAAAAATAAAAGTGTGTGATTGTTTGTCACCAAACAATTGTCTAAAGCTTTTTCATTTCAGCTACCATCTTGAATATTTTGAATCAGTGTTGTAAGTAGTAAATTGACTGTTACGGAGTTTAGACAGAAAAAAATTCTATCCTAGACATGCTATCTTAGACTATCAAATGTTTTATCCTTCCCTTGGGAATGCAAAACCTCAAAATTGAATGGATCCATGAAAAAAAAAATATATATATAGAATTTTGAGTACAAGGTGAAAGCTCTTGGATTTGTCGGTATTGACTTTTTTTGTTTATGTATGTATATATGTAACATTATTTTTATTATTTTAGGTGGATGAAGATTATATCCAAGATAAATTTAATCTAACTGGACTGAATGAACAAGTTCCCCATTACAGGCAAGCACTGGATATGATTCTGGATTTAGAACCAGGTTATTGATTCTGTCCTAAATTAATCAAAATGTTTTATTGAAATGAAGGGAACATCAAATGCATTCTATTACATGATTTAAACATTTAAAAAGTTTCTAAATTAAAGGTCAGATCCTATGTCCAATTATGTAGCTTTAGAAAATTTAATAAAATTATCCAGTATATTTTTTTAATTTATATAGAGAAATAACATTCTTACTATATATATATATATTTTTTTTTATGATGGAGGAGAATTGTGAGATGCAAGATAAGGTTTATAAGTATTGTAATTACATGTTCCAAGTTGGTATCGGTTAATCAAGTAGCTTAATATAAAATTAATATATTACTGAAGATCTGTTTATAAAATAAGAAATGATTGATAAGGATTTATCAATTTATATGAATTTCTGAAAGTTACGTACATCCTAAGATGTGTAAATCTGCATTTAACCAACAGCGAAATATTTACAAGAACTGCCATTCATTGCTACGTTTGAAATCTAGATGCAATAAACACCACCGGTTAAATGTACTGAATTGGTGGATTAGAGTGCTTGAAAATAGCATATTTACATTTTTAGATTTGCTTTTTTTTTAGAATAAAAATGGAAATAAATAAAACGCACTTATGAAAGGTTGAATATAAAGATTTACATGGAAATAATCCGACAGTTTCGGAATACTATGCGGTATTCCTTCATCAGGGACGGCACAAACACTTTCAACATACCCTTCACCCATCATGTTGTCCTCTGTCCTATATGTTTGTGCCGTCCCTGATGAAGGAATACCGCATAGTATTCCGAAACTGTCGGATTATTTCCATTTTTATTCTATTTCATTCCACGCACGTTAAGCCTATTTAGTTTGCTTTTTTTTATTTCATTTAATTATAAAAATAAACTTTAGTTGATTGCGATTCATTGCAATCTTATTGAAAATATAAAAAATTCTTGAAATTTAAGTTTTTGTTTTTTTTTCCAAATGTTACCTGGAAGAGATTAAGATAATTTATAAAGGATAAATAACTCGACATAATTCAGGAAATCTAAATTGCCAAGAAAATGTCGTTTCCTTTTTTTTTTGGGGGGGGGGGTGAAAATTTTAAAAGCTTTAATGTATGTAGTTAAAGTTAAGCATAGTTGATGTTTCCTCATTTCATTAAAGACAAACAATATCGTTCTTATTGCAGATATGCTTATTCTGTTCTTATTAAAGTCTTTACTAATGTTTTGTTCTTTTATAGATGATGAATTGGAAGATAATCCAAATCAGAGCGATTTAATAGAACAGGCAGCTGAAATGTTGTATGGATTAATTCATGCTCGCTATATTTTGACAAATCGTGGTATAGCGCAGATGGTAAGTAAAATTTCTGTTCACTATTTGAAGTTTCAACAACCTTCGTATGTTCCTATGTGATTTAGTTGGAGAAGTTAGAAACATTAGTTCAGTTTTTGTTTCTTCTTTTCTACTTAAAAATATACAATAAGTAAATTATTGTAGTAAATTAAAATGCTTTTTTTACATTACAGATAGAAAAATACCAGAATGGGGACTTTGGCCACTGTCCTCGAGTGTATTGTGAAAATCAACCTTTGCTTCCGATAGGTAATTTATTCTTTGCTCCTTATTTCATCTGTTTTTTCATTCAAACATTTACAGTTGGTTCCTTTTCTTCAGATTCACACCTTTCTCTTTGTTATTCTATAAAGTAAAGTACTTTAAATCCCAGAAGCAGAATATCAAGCGTCGGCGCGACTTTGTCGCAGAACGAAAATGAGGGCTGCAGAAAGATATCGTATAGAACAGGGGATGGGCAAGACATCGATCTCGGTCATGGATTTGGAGATTCAGTTTTTTTTTTTGTTTTTTTTTTTTTTCACTTGGAGTATACTTGAGGTAGCCCTTACCTTACAAAAGTCTGCCCACCCCTGGTATGGAATGAACGTTTTTTGCGGGACATAAACGAAAAAAAAACACCCGCATCCGCAGTAAGTTTTTCGTCTTAACATCAATCGTTGCAGAAAGATAAAAAACATTCTGACTCTGGGCCTTAAATTGCTTCAAAAACTAGAGCAAGCTTTTTTTTCTGTGCCGTCTGTATTGAAGGCCGTGGGACTGCTCTTATTTTGGACAGCAGTTGTCTAATAAAACTGATTTATATTATGACAAGTTAAAAATTTAACTATTAGATCAGAATGAATTAATTGCAGTTGAAAGTGAGTGTATTTTGATTGTACAGAACATTGTATTTTTAAAAAGTATTTTAAATCATTGAATTACAGAAGTACAGAAACACTTACAAGGAGTTGACACACCCTCCATCTTTCAAATGTGAGTGCCCTTTTGTGAGATGAAAGTACTCATGCAGTACTTCAAATATATATATATATATATATTTATTTATTATTTATTTATTTATATTGCCTTATTAACTCATTGCTATCTTAAGAAACCAGAGTTACCGTGGAATAACGGTATGCTAGTGGCCTGCAAATTGAAGGGTCCGGAGTTCGAATCCAATGCAATTTTTTATTATTATTATTATTTCATTTTTTGTTGTTGTTTTTTTTTCTCTTTTTTCTTTCCTTCTTTATGCCTAATGTAAGTTGTTTCCGTTTATGTTATGAATATTAGATAGAAAACCAATTTAAGATTAGAAGTAAGTAAATAATATTCTCATTAACTTTAGTTTTTAATTAACTAAACTTTTTTTTTCTTATGTTGTGATGATACTCACTTATTGTTTGTATTTAAAATTATTTCAGTTGTGCTTTTATTTTAGGAAAAATTAAGTTTTTATGTAAGATACAATATTTCAGTAACTGAATTTGTTTTTCTTTATATAATTAACTAAACTTTTTTTTTAATATGCTAATACTTAGAAAAGAAACGTTATTTTTAAGTAATGATATAGAGTATGTTTTACTTTATTTTTCTGAATTAAAGTACTTCTAATTAAAAACCAAAGTTAACGAGAATATTATTTTTTGACTTCTAATCTTAAATTGGCTTTCTGTCTTAACATTCATAACATAACGGAAAAAGCTTACATTACGCCATCATAAAAAAAAGGGGGAAAAAAAATTACATGGGATTTGAACTCCGGACCTTTGGATTTGCAGGCCAGTAACATAGTTATTCCACGGTAACACTTGCTTTTCTTAAGATAGCAGTGAGTTAATAAGGCAATACTTGAAAATCAACGAAAAATAACACCGAATATCTCGAAATCTGTAGGGCGTTGGTCCCAATATATATATATATATATATATATATATTTGAAAGATACAGGGTGTGTCGACTCCTTGGTAGTGTTTAACTTAAAATCTAGTATTTATTATTAGCCTACTTTCCTCTGAAAGTGAGGGGCCTGTGTATTTTCTCTATTGACTTTTGAGCCATTGGATGGATCTTCTTAAAACTTGATATGCCCATTTGAGGGCTAGGGACAATCTAACGTATATTCGAATATTTCTTTTATCCAAAAGGGTGCCTTATTAAGAAATTGGCGCCAAGAAAAGGAGAAAAAAAATCCCATATAAGAGAAGTATTAGAATCTTAAGAAATAGATTTTTAAATATTTTGGGTTGCTTGCATTGAAATGCCTTCAGGAGAATTTGACAATACTTCTGTACATGTAAAATCTCTGGCTGTGATAAGTTGCTGAAGAGTGTTCGAGCCAAAATATTGAGAACTTTTTCCTGGACTAGAAACATACCTCAACGTATGATTAAATGTTGATAAAATCTGCGAGTTCTTATGGGCCTTTCTTACGAAATTTAGGGTCCAAACGTTTGCTTCTTATGAAACATTAATTGATATTTCACAACTTATTACAGTCTAAAGCCCTGAAGGATACCTCCTCGGTTAATGTCTTCCGATTGCTATGCCTTCTGGCTTTTATTACCAAAATTCATATAAATTGTGTGTATCTCAATCCAATGTTTTTGACAAAAGGTTGTATAGGAAAGTGTGTAATTCTGTTTTCCTGGCGAATTTTTTACTGCATTATTTTAAGCATAATGTTTGATACAACCTGTACAAAATGCATATATTACTGATACAAAACAATTACATTAATAGTATTGCAATTTTGAAACAAAGGTATTTTACTTTATTTTATTTTATTTTATTTTTTTTCCAATTAGATTTTAGGAAAATAGTTAAGGGATTTTGGTTTACATTTAATGTGCTCACAGTCTGATTTTTCAGGAACGCATTACTTTTGTTAAATGTCTGTATTTATCTGGAAGCTATTTCTACTATTTTGTGTAAGGCCATATTTGTATAGCTTTTATTCAGGATAAAGTTTTACAATGAACAGATTACTGCAATACAGTAAACTCCTGATTATCCGCTTTGCGAATTAATTTCGGACCTCTCCTGTTTCCATTTTTTTTACTGTACACTAAATTACGGAATTTTAAAAAAAATCTAGAATAAGGTAGACAATAAAAGAGGCTAACGAAGTAAGTGAAGACAATATTGTAGACAAACAATTTAAAGAACGACCTTGTGGGCGGAGCTTAAGCCGGCAGGTTACACTAAATTACGGGAGTAAATAAAATAAAATAATTGTTTATAATGTATGTACTGCCATTTTAATGTAAATAAACATGTTAAAAGCATTTTTGTGTTGATTTTCGTCCTATTTCGTATTATCTGTGGAATTCGCTAATCTGCAGTTGCCGCGCCACCCAATTCCGCGGATAATCGGGAGTTTACTGTACTTTCAGAAGCTCTCCTTGATGATTGTGTCAGTTTGAATATTTGGGGGGGGGGGGGGTTAGATCAAACTGATGAAGATGTTGTGATCATTATCTTCAAATTACAAATGTAGATAAATTTAACATTAAAAAGAAATCCATGCTTATCATTTCTTTTTTTTTTTTTTTTAAATAATTTCAGGTTTATCTGATGTACCTGGTGAAGCTATGGTAAAATTATACTGCCCTAAATGTATGGATGTCTATACGCCTAAATCCTCAAGACATCACCATACTGATGGTGCTTATTTTGGGACAGGGTTTCCGCATATGTTATTTATGGTCCATCCCGAATACAGGCCTAAAAGGCCTGCAAACCAGTTTATACCAAGGTTTGTATTTATCAGTTTTTTTGTTTTGTTTTTTTTCCCCAGCAAAAAATTTTAATGAAATTCTTAGTTACATCTATTGTTTGTAGGGGGGGGGGTTGAAGTGGGTAAGAAATGGCAGATTTCTTTTTGAGATTTTAGAAAGACTTATGGCCGAGTGCACCAACCAACAATCGAAGCAATCATTAATTACAGAATCGATAGTGAAAAACCTGTTATCAAGTAAAAATTCCTGTGCACCAAGAATGTTTCGCGAGTCATTTACTGATGTTCGCTAAACATCAAAATGTGTTTATAAAAGTGGCTGCGATACAACGATGAACGTCACTTCCGGATGTCTGTGGATAGGCGCAGTATGTTACAACATGGCAGTGATCAAAGTGCTGTATAATCTGATCTAGCCTTGATTTGAATTAGATCAGAATCTATCAACAATAAAAAAAATAAAGAAAACTGAGCCGTTTTACATATTTGAAGAAATAGAAATCTTATTAAAAAATACAAAAACGCACATGACTAAACAAACCAAAATTCACTGAGCTATTTTTGGTATTTGTACTGGGAATTGGAGACAGTACTGTTTCGAGTTTTATTGAACTCTCATCAGTCTGATCTGCCCAGTTTACCTAGCTCAGTGAAATGGGACAAACATACAAAACAATACCCCTCAATTAAAAAACATCAAAACTAAATAAAGAATAAAAGGGGTGAATAATTAATCCATTCTAGCATTCGGCTTAGCATGTTAAGAATTAATTCATTATAAAGATTAGTAATAGAAATGAAATTTAACGTGCATTATAACATCATTACATTAAAAAAATACAAGAACGCACATAAAAAAAATTCACCGAGCTATTTTTGGTAATAAAACTCGAAACAGTACTGTCTCCAATTCCCTGTACAAATACCAATAATAGCTCAGTGAATTTTTGTTATGTTTAGATATGTGCATTCTTATAATTTTTAATGTAATATTCTAGTGCACGTCAAATTTCATTTGTGTAAATAGAAATCTTCTAAACAGTAAAAAAAAATATTAGAGATCAATTATTAACACCACACCTCTTTAGATCTATCCTCTTTATATTGTTACGAATTCAACAACTCCATCTTCAATAAATTATTTATTTTAATAAATTTTATTGAAGATATTAGAGATCATTGTTGCTTATTCTTAAATGTGAATAGAAGATGTTTTCTAGCAGATTTTTTTTTTTTATAGTAAACAAATTTTATTGGAAAATTTCAGAAAAGTTCCCTCAAAGTAGTCTCTTAATATATTAATAGTTTTGAAAATTTAGCTTATTTTACTCACCATCATCGTCAGTGATTTTATCCCTCTTTTTTTAAATACAGTGACCAAATCAAATATTTCCCAAATATAAATAAGTTTTAGCCCAGCGATTTGCCTCTCATCTGTATTTCAATTGTATTTGGTAGTGCCACCTTTTTATAATATTTTTTCATTTTATCTGTTCCTTTTCCGTCTTCTAATTTTATTTATTTTTAATTTTCCTTGATGTAGCAGTCCTTTGATTTTATATCATCTTTTTACTGTAGATAAAGTATTATGTATATTTTGGATTGCTCTGTTATTGTTTTGAGCGACCCCCTAGGGATAAGCCATTAGGATTCCCATGTCTGTAATGCCCTCCACAGCCCAAACCAAGATTCAAGCCTCATGAGTCATACTTTATGGACTCTGCATGGCCTGGAGGTTTGGGAAGAGATCCAACTCACCCCTTTCAGTTTTAAATGGCCATTGACCAGTTCAAGGAAATAGTTGTGACGGACAAAATTGGGTAAATCTTTACTAAATTGCAATTGCTGAGAATGAACGTGATATTCTCGACCCAATGTGGTCTACATTTCAGTTCATGAAAGAAGAGGTTTTGATGACTTAATTTCCTTATGGATTGATGTTTCCAGGACGTAACAGCACCATCTATTGCTACGATTCGTAACTGAAATCGTATAAACAGTTGTAGTTTCTACAATTACAAATACATAAGGTTTTTTTTTAAGATTATTTTATTGAAATTTTTTTTTTGTATTGAGTTCACATTGATGACAGAATGACTGGTGACATTTGTTCTAGACAAAATCAATTGCGGAATAATGACCACATATGGCAAACCCTTCTTTTTTGAAAACTACTATAGACATATTGAATTCAATGCAGGCAGCTCTTGAA
>JAFIDM010000006.1:32072131-32092664 GCA_023159025.1 Thereuonema tuberculata | reverse complement strand
ATTTTGTCATGTAGGGCAAGTATCATTAAAATCTCCTTAAGCACAACAATCGCAACATTCACATTTATAATGCAGCTCTATAACAGTCACAGTAAACGCAACAATTGTGCATTTTGCATTTGCAACAATCATTTATAATAATAAGGAATTTAAAGCAATATCAATGATATTTTCTTATCCGAAGACGTTGCGAAGCATTGTGATTGGTTTTCTAGTCGCTTTCTCTACTTTGTTCTGTTTTACCAGTCTTGATGCTGTTAGCCACAGTGAAGTTTTTCACCATAGCCAACTAACAAAATATTCACTACCTCTACGTGTAATGTAGTGGTTTTTTTGTCTTTTTATTGTATCGATTGATTAATTTTCAGTTTATTAACTCTTTGATTTCTTTTTTTTGCACAGGTTGTATGGATTCAAAATCCACCCTTTAGCTTATCAGATCCAGCAGCAGGCAGCTGCCAACTTCAAAGCACCCATGCGAACCATGAGCTACAATAACGGCAAACGCTGAATGGAAGAGCTGTTTAATTGTAGCTTGGGATCTCTTCATCATCACCACCGTCATTCAAAAATAATTTGGATGTTGTGATATGAAATTGGTAATACTTTTGGCTATTAAAAAAAAAAAAATTAAAAAAATATATCTATATATACCTCCATAGGGTTGACAGATTTACCTTCGAAATACCTTTGCCATAATTTAATTCTGACCACCAAAACTTTGTTGTTCATTTATAATTTAAATGGCTGTTGCTGAACCTACCTAGGAAGTCTATATACACAGTGTCGTTAATTAATTTGTTTTTGAAGTGGTTATTATATTTCCCCCCCCCCCCCCTCAAACAAGTATGCAGTTAGCATCGTTATTTATTTTTTTATACATATTTAAAAATAAATTTCAGGCCACAAAGGCATTTTTAACATTCTGTACAGTTACTTTTAATAAATAAATGTTAGAAAATGTGACCGACTGAAAAATTGCGTTTATTTTTTATTGTTATTAGCCATCCATTGCAGACTTTGTTGAACCTGATGTCACTAATAATTCTGTATATTGTTGTCCTACTGCAGAGCTTGCGTATTTATATATCTGCTTTAGTCATAGTCTTGAAATTCTTAATGTGTAATACATACTTATTTAGGGATATTATTTTGTTTGATGAAGGAATGTTTTCATTGTGCCAGCGTTTGTAGTATAGTTTTATGTAAAAAGTAATCGTTCCTGTAAACCTAGGAAGAAAAATGTGTTGTTAAAACCTAGAGTATTCCCTTCATTGAAAGATGGTTCAGGAACAGGTTTTTTTTTTTTTTTTTCCTCTCAAGTACGATATTAACAAAGATTTATTTTAATTTTTTTTGATTCAGATGTGAAATTAGTCACAAATGCAGTGACACTTCAGAATTTGACTCTTGTATTACATGTAGTCCCAAAAGAATTATTTCTCCCCCTGTGAATGATTTTTGATTTTGATAAAAAAAAAAAATATAACCTTTTTAAGGCTAACGACTACTTAATGTTTTTTTTTATTTTAATACTTTTGCTCTTCTAAGAAAGATAGCTCCAGGCTTATTCCTATGTAGGAGTAAAAGATGCAGTAAATTCTAGCACTGCAATGAATATTTCTTTAGTTATTTGGAAAGATGCCTTTCAATTCGTGTGTGTAATTCATCAGTCTAAAACATAAATCTCCTGATCAGTGCGGTTTTTGTGTAACTTTTCTCTTGAGACAGTATCAGCTGAAGAACTTTTTTTTTTCCTTTTTTTAACAATCGGCTTGTCTTGCCATCAGTATCACCCTCATTGAAGTTTTCTTCATTATTTGAAATGAAGAGGCACTGTTTTAACTATCAGTGATTTAATTTTTTTCAACAGTAGTGCTTTGTCAGATAGTGACAACATGTTAAGTCAACTTCAAACAGCTGTACCAGATGTTCTTCACATTGTTAAAAATGCAAGAATACAAGTTTTGGAAGAGAAAGCTCTTTACTCAAGTCAGTTGTATTACAAGGCAACTGGAGGATTGTCTTAAATAGAATAATATTTTTCAAATGCAAAGTTGTCTTTAATGCCTTTCATTTCTTCAAGAGGAGAGCAGCAAATTTTTCTTTTTTGTTTAAAGTGGAAAAAAAAATAATAATTTCTATTTATTTGAAGTTAATGAAGAGGGTGGTTTTATATGATCGCATCGAAAGCTGAATTCTCATTACTGAATTGCCAACACATGTAAAACTTTATAACTCAGATTTTAATGAAGAATTATAGTTTTAAATTCTTCATTTATACAATTCATATTTTTTTTCCTTCAAATTTCAGTCGTCGAAATGATTTTTCTCTACCAAAAAAGAATGGTGAGAGATGTTGTAAAATAAAAGCTCTGATTTTTCTTTTCTGTTGTGTATTAAATTGTCTCTTTTCATTATTATTGTTACTGTGAGCTGCCTTTGTGAATGTTTTTTTGTTAGTCCTTCCCTGGATGTAGAGACAAAATTAGGAAATTACAAGATGTAATTTTCTGGAGTCGGTTGAATAAAGATGGATGATACTCATAAATTTAGGAAATAAAAGTGAGTGAACAGATTTCTTAATTTTTATTAGCCAATTGAAATGTGCAGTTTTCCATTACTCAATAAAAGATAAACAATGAGACGTTTTGGAATTGTTGAAAAGTTAATAAACAGATGTATAAAGATTGATGGCTATTGTTCATTAAGTGTATGCATTTCCTTAGTCTTGCGGTGAAGTTAACCAAAAGTAAGACAGATCCTAACAAATGATAGTAATAAGTCCAAATGTACTGTAATTTATCAATAGGAATAGTGATGAGGGTTATGCTAAATAAAAATTTTTCAGGAAATCCCAGAATCGAACACCGTGAGTCAGGGTTTCGTCTAAAACGGAATTAACAGATGCGTATCTATTATCCGCGCGCTCAAAGATGAACCTCCCAGAATGCAACGCAGATTATAGATTGACCTTTCCTTTGGAGCCAAATGAGGCCATTTTCTCCCTGGTGTTCGTAGCAACGGCAACTGTACAATTCTCTTCACCCGTAGACAAACTCACTCCAGTATAATCTGCAGTGACCTTCAATGCATCCTTTTTACTTTTCAAATCGTTGTTGGGCAATACATCTTCTAGAAATCGACGAGCAACGTTAAGAATAATTTCCCTAGCTTGACTGTTGATAACTCTTCCTCGTCGAAATGTTGACTGAACCAGTGACCGCCATTTTCTCTTCCATTTGAATGTTAATGAAAAACCACGAAAGGTCAATCTATAAACTGCGTTTCATTCTGGGAGGTTCATCTTTAAGTGCGCGGATAATAATAATAGATTTTAGCCACTTATAAAAACCATGTTAGCAGAACAGAGAATGAAAAAAAGTGATGTGCGTTAACAATTTTATTGCAGTATCTTTATCATGTTAACAATTGTATGAAATTAAGTTTAATTTTAAGTTGAAAGAGCATTGTTTTAAATGAATTTACTGTGTAGTTTAGAATTTGATAAATTTTTGTTGGGATACTTACGAAAAGAAGTATTGCGAAGATTCAATAAGTGATGATGTATGTTGAAATCTTAATTTTCCATTCCTTACTATATAAGGAATTTCTAACAATGTACAGATGGTCCACTGGTTATGCATGGGCTACCAAGGCTTAAGGATAATTTATAATTAAATAATTACATTAATAGTTTGGGAACTAGTTTCTTCCATGCATGTGAAGAGACTCACATAAATGGTTCGTTGGTGCAGTATCTTTATGCTAGTGGTAGTCCTATTGTTTGTACGGTTGCTTATGCACAGCCTCACTCTTGTCTAACTTTTTTATTCGATTTTGTGAGTCTTCGATTTTACTCTTATGACAGGGTGTCTACAGAATCAGGGAAAACTGGGAATTATCAGGGAATTTTGTTCTTCTGGAAAAAATCAGGGAATTATCAAGGAATTTTGCAATTATTCCTTAAAATTAGGGAATTTTTTTGGTTGAACAGATCGGTTTGGAGGTTTTTTTTTTTTTTTGGTTGAACAGATCAGGGAATTTTAAAAGAAATTGTTCATGAAATCAGGGAATTTTTTTATTCAGATTTTGTAGACACCCTGTATGAGCATGCAATAGTTTCTAACAGTACTGGGGTATTATCTGGGGGAATCCAAATATAGAAATGTATATACAGTAGAGCATCGATTATCCAAAGCAATGCTGCATGGGGGGTGTTCGGATAACTGATATTTCGGATAGCCAATCATTTATGGAAAAAAATTGTACCAGTGTCATAGGATCAATATGAAACACAGAAAGAAACAGTGATAAATATTAAACACAAAACCTTATATTGTATTTTAAACATTGCTAAGTATGTTTTCCAAGTTACGTTTTAGATAATGAATTATCTTATTGTAAATCCGTCCTGTGACTTCGTTGCGTTGTTTTTGTTGTTAGGCGTTTCGGGAACTACATCCCATCATCAGACCTATCACTCGGAAAGAAATTAAATTTTTAATTTTAATTCGCAAATTAATTTTTTAAATTTTTGTATACTGAAATGCCTTTAGTTAACCGATGTTTTGGTTGATTGATAATCGGATAATCGATGTTCTACTGTAATAATAATAATAATACCCCAGAATTTTTTTTTGGTTGAACAGATCGGTTTAGAGGTTTTTTTTTTTGTTTTTTTTGGTTGACATTTTTGTGAAAATGTCCTTAAATGTACGGGAATTGTCCTTAAATTTTTTGTTTGCGATTCAGTAGACACCCTGTACATTCAATTTTTGGGTTCCCCCAGCTAAGACAAATTCCCCAGTGGGTCAAAAACAAAAGCTCTTTATTATTATTATTACAGCTTTACACTGTATTATTATTATTACCATACATTCACTGTTCATCAGGGATCTGAGTTACATAGAAATCAGAATTTAGAAACGTATCTCATTCGAAACCTGGAGACTGCCTTTATTTTCTCATCTGTAGTAAAGGAAGATGCCATTTAAGTAATTGTATTCTACATCACAGAGCTTTTTAAAAGTGATATTGAAAATACTGTATATCGTGAACTCTGTAAGTTACATCACGATGAAAGGCAAAATTGATGAAATTACTTGTTTTAAGCCTGCAAATTACTGAAAACATGATATATTATGATCCTAATGACATGAAAAGGTAATTACAAAAAAGATTGAAAAATTTTCAGAAAAATAATAATTAGTTATTCCCAGTTTCTGAGGTTTTCAACTGATCTTGCTGGAGGAAAGGCAAGAAGTTATATTTCAGTGAAGCATCTCGACTAGGTTCAGGTAAGCAAAGTCACTCCATATTAAAAATTAACCAATATTCTTGTTTATATTTCAACCATACAAACAAGAATTTGGTATGCCTTACTAATCTACCTGAAGGTTGTTTAAAAGATGTTACCGTAAAACCTTGTTAAATCGTCACTCAAGGGATCAAACATTTTTGACAACTTAGGCGGAGTGGGAATTTTTGAACAAAAAAAAAAAACACAAGTGGAAAATAAAAAAAAAAAAACTTTTTTTTAGTTATCACATTTTAATTGTTTTAAAAGAAAGGCAATGTCTGTCTTTGAAACATTCCAGCCGAAATCTTCAATGTTCAACTCCTTAGCAATTTCCATGGCTTTTTCTTTGAGAATCACAAAGATTTCTTCGTGCAGAAATCTGCACATTTGCGATCTGGCATGTTTTGGCCATCGAACTGAAACCACCTCGATCTCGTCAAACTTCGATTTCCTCATTCTCTTTCTTTTGTCTTTGCAGTCAGCTTCTGCAATTACTTGTTTCAATGAAAGAATATAGTTTAATGTAGTCCTGGGAATATGGTGTTCTTTGGCAAAAGCTGTTTTCGAAACATTTGATTTTTAAAAAAGTGAAATTAAGTCTTTTTTTCTTTAAAGATAATGAGGTAAGTTTTTGTTTCCCAGGCATGTAAAAAACGTAATCGAACCACGAAATTGCAAGAGAAAAAATAGCCCTTAGAGCGGGGCTTACTCATTATGGAATAAAGTCACACTTGGAAGCGGTCAAGAAAAATGCCTACACTCGACAGAGTCGCAGCGAGAAGTGTGCTTTCAATGATTAGCAGCGAGATTCCAAAAACCCGAAGGGGTAGGAAAGGAATGAAGTGGCAGGCGTGGTCAAAAATTCCCCGTAAAGGCTTGGCTTTCTTAAAGTGAAGGAGCTGGACTGAAAAGACAACACGATGGCATACAAAATGGAGAAGAAAAATGCTTTTGGCCATTTTTGAGGGTGACGAGTTATCCGGAGTAGAATTAAATTTGGTGACTGGTAAAGGGAGGGTTATTTTACATTATTGTGTACAAGACCTTGTCGGGACCAAAGGATAAAGACGACTTATCGAGGTTTTACTGTATTATGGTGATGACACAGTCAGTGACAAAAGCAAACAATGTTGATTATTCAGTTAAGGAAGCAAACCTTGATCATATCAAAAATATTCTCAAAAATTCTATTCATTGCTGCTTCAAGCTCTGATAAAAATTAAATCTTATTTTAGCATTCTAGTATATTAACAAATGTCGAGTCTTCATGCTACTCAGACATAACTGTAACAGATGCTCATCACAAGTTATAGTCTGAATTCATCTCGGAAGTCTGGTCCTTTTTGTTACATTGTGAAAAGCATCATGCTCAATATTCCCTTCTTGCCTCTTCTCTCTTCATATTATATTAAAAAGAATACTTCATCACTCGAATTGCAAATATTATTTAATGTTGGTAATTTTCGGAAAAGAATGAGCTTTTCCTTCTTCAAACTTTTCTAACATTGAAGATAAAACAATCGATTCATGTAACAGTTCACAATAATAACAGTAGCTAAAAAAAGAAGAATTTAACAATTGAAATTTACAAATAAGTGATGTTACATAACATACTCGGTAATCAAGTTTTTTAAATTCTAGTGTTTTATAAGAATTTCGATGTTTGATAATTCCTTTATTTAACTCCTAACAACACCTAATAACATCTACCATCACAATATTTCGTCTTTACGATGCAAAGACTTCATCGGGCAAAGTATAAAATTCCAATGGAGGAGAGAAAACATCTCTTCTTCCAAAACTTCAAACTAATAATAACAATTCATATCAAGAATCCAACACGTGAAATCACTAACAATGATGAATGTGGTTTCAGTCACATTCTCTAAAAATTTAATTAACACAATTTTTAGAATAATAATTTTTCAAAATATTTTACAAATATTTTTAAATTTGAATAAAATCTCACGAATGTCTACATGAATTGCTAATTAAATAACTCGTATGTCTTAATTATTAAAGTTTTTTAAAGTTTTCAAAATCTTAAACATCTTATTATTAACACTAACGTAAACTTTCTTCTTACTTTCTTTCCTCCCTTGCATTCTTCTATCCTTTTATACTTTGCCCGATGAAGTCTTTGCATCGTAAAGACGAAATATTGCGATGGTAGATGTTATTAGGAGTTAAATAAAGGAATTATCAAGTAAGTAGTTGTAAGAAGATTTATTTTAATTTCAATGTTTATTAAACCAATATCTAAATTTACTAACCTGTCATCAAATTCAACACCATCATATCTATTTATTAGTTCTCGAATTTCTTATTAATAAACTTTCAATTAATTTCCTTGTGTAATTTTCTATTTCTAATATTCCTATTTTGTGTTGGGTCTGTGTCCAAATTTATAGCAATGGTCTCATATTTCAGATATATCAGTTTTCATTTTCTTAATATAGTGACAATGTGCGAATATACATTTACTCTCAACTAGATAAAATTATTACAATTCATGCATTCAATCTTAAATACAACACCCATTTCATGTATCAAATCACTCTTGTTCACCTTCGAGTGTAACGCATTTTTTAATTTATTATTACATTACAAATATCACATCGTAACCGAGCCTTTTACATACAGTCGGACCTCTATTTAACGAACCTCTATTTTGCGAACTTTTCTTTGGAACCAAGAACATTTTGCTAATTTCTTCGTAAAATAACCTCCAAATAGCGAAGTGCATTTTCTATTTAACGAACTTTTTCGTGGTATCTTATTTTATTTTTTTTCTCCTTGAAATATTTTTATTATCAATATTCCCTTAGAGGAAATGAAAGAAATTTGGATACAGCTGAGGGAAAAAGGAGAAATTAATGATGATGTGCTGATTGATGATTATCTTTCACTTCATTTTTAAGTTGAGACCTCGGAAACACTAACTGAATCGGATATTTTGGACAGGGTGAAAAATAAAAACAATACAACTATGAATTGCGATGAAGATGAAGATGATGGAAATGGAAATGATCATGATGCAGAAATCAAAAAACCTTCGTATGATGAAATGCTAAAATCATTTGAAACAATCCGACGTGGATTACAATTTGAAGAAAATACTGAAGGGGTTTTTGTTGCATTGCAAAGATGCGAGACGTACTATGAGCGAAAACACTGTTTCAAAAAAAAAAAGGCAAAATTAACAGACTTTATTAGTAAAATTTCAGTACGCATGAGGTAATGTATGCTTTATGTCATTAAAATTATTACTTTTTTATTAATATTAAATAATAAACGGTGAATCTATTTAACGAATTTTCCATATAACGAACTTTTTTTGGGGATTTAGCGACTTCGTTAAATAGAGGTCCGACTGTATATCTTTCAGTTTGTAACTATATACACTCCACTTGATTAATTTTAGTGGGTGCAGTGACTCAATGGTAACAATATTCTGTGGCCTGAATAGCAAATTACTGAGATTGGTAATGTTTTTCTAGGTAAGTTTCTTTTCTTTCAACTCGTCCAAGCCACCTAAGCCTGGAGGTTTTAATTCTTCCTAAAATTTGTGGATCTCTATTTTCCACTCTTGGTCTACTAATTTTCCGTATAGTGTGTCCCTTTCCTATGTATAAGAGAACTATATTTGGGAGAGTTCATGAATTGATACGAAGTTGCTGTGTACAAGCTCAAACATGCAATTGGATCTTTTCTTAAAAAGTGTCCTAACCCGAGGAGCAGCATTTACATTCAGAATACTGTTTTTTAGTCGAACAGACAAAACAGAAAAGCCATTTGTTGTTGGGAAATTAATAACAATGAGTTTTTTTTCCAAGTTTATACTGAAGAAAATCTCCCTTCTTTTTATCAAAAACACGATTCCCACTTATAATGAGATTGTTACAGTGACTATTCCTGGCCTAAATAGCTTTTTTTAAATTTGAATCCTCATGTCCTGAAATATGCAGGCTAATGTTACAAACATCAGTTAGATATTTGAGACCAATGTTCATTAGGGACATCTCAAGACAAACAATTAACATTGTTTCATGTTAATGAACACTTGGTTTCAATTTTAATGTATATGTATTTTTAGGCGCACTTTCTTTATTTAAATGCACATAAATTCATTGAGGTTGGCGAAGACCAGCACATGATTTTTTTTTTTCTTTATTTTTAATGTGTATTTTTGTTAGATTTGTGGAGGTTCCATATTTCTTCCTATTGATCAGTTGGATACTTACTTAGATGTAGCAGGATTATCCCCATTCTTATGTATAGATATTAAGGGCAGTGTGCACCAAGCTTTCGTTAACATCGAAAGTTGTTCAAATCTCCCTTTCAACTGACATTCATTAAGAGATTTAACAGTAGTTAAATTGCCGATGAATTGTGAAATTTTAGCGGCTCAATTTTCATCTGTCAAATTATTCGTCAAGTCTGATCAACACTGCGGAAAATTGTTTGTGATTTACTTAATGTATTCTCCATAGGGAGTAAGTTTACTTACTTAAGGGTAGCAGTTTAAGGATTGAAGTAAAAGAGTAAACTTCAGTTGAAATAATCAAGGGGATGCGTAAGTCAATTGAGATGATTTGGAAGTTTTAGTTCAAATCGTTCTGTAAGTGTTAAAAATATAACTAAAAATCTGAAAATTTAAAATATGACAGTTTAAATATGAATGTATCGAATTCTACTATTCTGGATTTTTATATGATAACTGAATTAATTACATTTAAGTTCAAAACAGGCTAATTTTTCGAAAGAATTTGCTTTCTATTAAATTATTTTAGCTTAAAAAAAGCTCCCATTTCTGATTCTATGAATAAATAAAGTAATAATCTAGTAACTGAATTCAAGATTTCCTTTACTTTCCCAATAGTTGAATTAAAAAAAAAAAAAAAAAACAGAAATTTGATAGTTTTGGTTTATGGTTTTTATTTTTTTTAAATTCAACTATTTGGAAAGTAAAGGAAAATTTGAATTCAGGGAATAATTATACTTTATTTATTCCAAAAATCAGAAATGAGAACTTTTTTAAGCTAAAATTTAATAGAAAGCAAATTCTTTCGAAAAATTAGCCTATTTTGAGCTGAAATGTAATTAATTCAGTTACATATACATACGTAGTTCTCTGCCAAGGGCAGGTCCTTCACTGCAAACCCAGCATTCTCCAATCTTTCCTATTTTCTGCCTTCCTCTTCGTCTCCACATAAGATCCATTTACCCTAATGTTGTCGATCATCTGAAATCTTCTTCTGCCTCGGAACTTTTTTTACCGTTCACCTTCCAGTGCATCCTTCATTAGGGAGTTTCTTCTCAGCCAGTGACCCAACCAGTTTCTTTTTCTCTTCCTGATCAGTTTCAGCATTGTTCTTTCTTCACCCACTCTTTCTAGTACAGCTTCATTTCTTATTTTGTCTGTCCATTTCACATGCTCCATTCTTCTCCATATCCACATTTCAAATGCTTCTAGTCGTTTCTCTTCACTGCGTCGTAATGTCCATGTTTCTGCCCCATACAATGCCACACTCCACACAAAACACTTCATTAGTCTCTTCCTTAGTTCTTTTACCAGAGGTCCGCAGAAGATGCTCCTTTTCCTATTAAAAGCCTCCTTTGCTATTGCTATCCTCCTCTTGACTTCTTAATTCAGTTATCGTATAAAAATCCAGAATAGTAGAATATGATTCATTCATATTTAAACTCTCGTATTTTAAATTTTCAGATTTTTAGTTATATTTTTAACTCTTACAGAACGATTTGAACTTAAACTTCCATATCGTCCCAACTGACTTACGCCTCCCCTTAAATGAAGTCATTGTCTTGAATCAATAAAGCTTAATATATTCTGGATACAATATATTTAGAATTCAATTTTGACTGAATAGTCTTAGTTGCTTAATCTCTTTTAAGAATAAATAAATAAATTCTGGAAAAAAACCATTAGTAATTTAACTTAAGTTAAATGCTTGTTACATTATAGATTAAACAGTTCTAAGAATATCTTCTTTTAATCTTCTTCACATCAGGATCGATTCCCCTAACAGAAATGTTTAGTATTCTTTTACCTGAGAACTTGAAAATCTGTTGTAGATTTCCTCGATAACTTTGGTGCTTTACTTAGATTTGGTTGAATCTCTCAAATCCGTTTTTCAGATAAATAAACGTCCTGTCGTTGTTCTGAAACAAATCATGTTTCATTGCCTGATTACCAAGTTCAATCAACGGAAAGAACTAACACAAATCGTTGGACACTTTTTACTGGATTAAAGATGTCTTCAAACGGCTGCATTACGTAAACCATTTGCTTGCAGAATTTATTTCTCTATAATTTAACTTTGGGAGAAATAAATGAACCATGTCTTCTGTACATTGAGCTTCATATAGAATTCAGACTTCAATTCAATACTTTTTTTTTTTTTTTTGAGTAACAAATATCATATTTTAATGTTACTTGTTTATTGTTATAATAAGTTATAACATCTTGACACTTTTAACAATAACATATTTGTTAACAGTTGCCTTTCCTAAAATGATGTGTTCATTTCACTTGTAAACATTTTTATTTATTTTCGTCTCACAGTAATTAATTGCAGAGAATATTTTCTAGTCCGGTATTTTTTTGTTTTTTTAAAGCATTCACCAACCCCCTTGCCATTCACCTTTTTCAAGAGGGCTACGTCACCTTCAATTGAAACTGACCCCTGCGATTTTAACAAAGTAGATGTATCTCTTCTATTAAAAGTTCTGAAAATAAAGTTAAATACGATTAATTTATTTGAAGGTTCTTGACAATTTTTATCTTCAAGAAAAAAAAAAAATCTGCCCTGGTGTTTTATCCATGGAAGCTGCCTTTTTAAACATACTTGCGCCTACGAAGTCATGACATCTGGAAATGACGTTTATTAACCACAACTGATTTGACAGCGTTGTTGTACCCTGCACTATGTGGTGGTTTTTAACAATTGTTTAAAGGCCATACTAAACAGAATGTATCAAAAAATTGGACCTGGTCAATTTTTTTCCACCAGGGCTTCGGCAGAGTTGTTGGCTTTTTGCTAGTAATTATTGTGTGTGACCCTTTCACAGCATGTGTTGTTGCAATGGAACCAGTGTCCTCAAATTTCTTTTTGATTGCAGTTATTGTTTCATATTTCTCTTCAAATATATGTCTTGCTGTAGAGATGTTGCCCTTAGACTCATAAATAAACTTAATGGCAGACACGATGCTTTAATGTCAACCAGAACGCACCACTTTCCCTGCCTGCCATTGTGAATTATTGTATGGTCACTAACGCGCATTCAATGCCATGAGGAGCTAGTACTGATAACGGGTGGATGCCCACTGTTGTACACATGAAGCATTTCGGTGCCTTCATTGTGAAGACACCCTGTAAATAACTTTAAAAAAAAAATGTCAATAGTGTTGGGGGAGAAATGCTTTACTTCGATAAATTTTGAAAATCATTATCTCAGTTTACTCCAAGCAGTAACTTAACATTCCACTGGCCTGCTGAGTTGGGAGGTAGAGGTTTGTAAATTCTTTCTCTCATTTCCCTATTATTGCATACAAAAGATTTTTTTTTTTTTTGCTGAATGGAGATGACTTATCACACCCCTCCCCCAAAATTCCTATTAATATATATAAAATCTTCAAACAATTATGGCAGAAAGTTAATCAATTAGGTAGCCTTAACTTCATTAGCATTAATTGCTGTTTTAAGAACAGTAAATGCATTAAAAAAAGATTCATAAATTCAGTGTATTTATTACAGCTTTCAAAATTGTTGGATTTTAACTTTATACATTTTGGTATATGTAGTAACTTACAGTAAAGTGTATATAAGTATACACCGTTATTATTATTTACCTGTTTTTTAAATTACAACTTGCCATATACAGTAGAACCTCATTATAACGGACCCGCTTATAACGAACAGTTTTAAAAAAAAAATTGTAATAATAATAAAGGATGCTTATTTTTATCTGACGAGTTTTACATTTCCACGCAAGCGAGTAAACATTGATCGAACAAACCCAGCAGAAAATAAATTATTTTTTCAATCCAATGAATGTAAGCAATCAACATGAGCCAGGACCTTCTTGTTCCAAAGATTAATGCAGTGTAAACGTACACATCTTTTTCTATTCAACCTATTATGTTGAAGGCTGTTTTTTTTATTTGATATATAATAAACACTTTTTGATGTAAACCCTGCTGCATTACACCGCTATAAGAATTATTTGTTATAAACCGGACTTTCATTAAAACGGACAACCTTCAGCCCCTATTAGTCCGTTATAATGAGGTTCAACTGTATGTATGTATATGTATATATGGTAAAAAAAAAAAAAAAAAATGTTAAAACTTGTATTAACTAATATGTTCGCTTTTAAGCCATTTTTTTTTTAGTTTTTTTGCTGCAGACTACTGCAATTACGTTAAAGGATATCATAGAAAACCTTTTTTTTTTTTTTTTTTTTTATTCATTAATAAAATATTAATAACTCAATTCCATTGTATTTTGGCATGACGTATTCTATCAACAAAATTGTTTTGGTGTATAATAAATGACTTGATAAATTGTGCAACTAATGTTGTGCATGTGACTCATATATATGTCATTCATAGTGAACATGTTAAATTGTACTTTTATTTTTAAAATACATTTTGATGAGCAGTTACTAATTTAAGTAATTTCCAAATTTTCATAAATTTAGAAAAAACTACACAAGAATTAAAGGTTATGAATAGAAAGACAGTTTATTTGTTCTATAATTTTCAATTCAGTTTGAGCAAATATTCCTAAATTTTCATATAAAGTTAATTTAAAAAAAAAAACTAATAAAATTTATAATTTTATTAAGCTATAATTAGTTTATATTTTAACTTTTGATATAACTACCAATGAACTCTTATATTTATCATAATTTTGGAGTTTCAATTAAAACTGCTGATTATAATAAAGTGTTTGTTTCTGGTAAATTTAAAACTATAATAATTTTAATTAACATTAATAGTTCAAGATTTCTCACTATGTTAGTATTCAAGATGTGGCAATTTGTTGTCATTCAAATAATGAAATAATAAAAAAAATGTTTTAGGGCAACTTTAAGTTACTTTAGATTTGCAAGACAAGATGAAAAATATTTCTTTCAAATTCAGTTGGTAAGTAGATAACCATTTAATTGTAGCTAATGGTTCACTGTAAGAGTTTACAATACAGTATGTGTGGGCATAAATATGCTATCAAACAATAACCAATTTGAGATTTTAATTTCCTTCTAAACGGGAAACCTGTGTTAATCTTTTGATTTATCTTTTTTCGATTAAAAATGGAAGCAAGTTAATTTGTGTATGTAGAAAGCTATAAACTTGTTTATTATTTCCTGTATTTTACACCAACACAAAATCAGTGAAAAAAAAAAAAGCACTGAAGAATGTGTACACTTTTTTTTGTTTTGTTTTTTGTTACTTCAGTAGGATGCATATTAAAGGAAATAATACTTGTCCATTAGTTAAACACACACACAGACACAAAAAAAATCTCTTGTTTTATTGATATAAAAGCAGTAATGATTCTCAAATCTTGAAGATTATTTATCTAATGGACCACTTGAGGTTTAGGCCCCTACCGATGGCACATGCTGCAGATAAACAAACATATAACTTAGTGTGAATTTCTCCAAAAATCGTCTAGTTTTGATATTTCAAGACGGAATGGTTCAGTAGTGTGCAGTTCCTTATTGTAATAATTCTGTAAAAACGCCTGGAATATAATATTAATATAATATATCCTTTATATCTACACGGGTTAAAAAAAAGCACATGGCTTTATTTATCCCACAAGCCAAGCAGTAGCCTGGTGGGGTGTTTTGTAACTACGAAGCCCCACCTATCTGCAAGTGATTCATTAAATTATATCCTCTGATAATATGTTGCTGTAGTCGTCTTCAATAGGCTGTAATCAACTCGACATCCGATATGACAATTTTTGGAAGGTTTACAATCGTTTCATCCACCCTCTATATCTACATGGGTTAAAACGAAGCACATGGCTTTGTTTATCCCACAAGCCAAGCAGTAGCCTGATGGGATATTTTGTAACTACAAAGCCTCACCTATCCTCAAGTGGTCCATTACCAGAGAAAAATAAGAATAATAATCATTGGTCCTCTACCGAAACACCTGATCTTTATCTTAATTGATTTAACTTTTCAGTATGAAAAAGAAGAATGTACTATTAAGAATAAAAGCAAATGTAGCTGGTTTACTGATTTTCGTCAATTTGTGTATTTAAGCATGTCTCGGACCCCTGCGAAACTTAATGAATGTAACCCAACAACTCTGAAAGGGTTGAAGGAAATTTGTTTGAATAGGATTTACTTGTAGTTGGTATTAGCTCATGTTGCAACTTTAATGAATCCAATTGGACTTAATTTAGAAATTAGGTTAGGGGGCCGTTCAAGTATTCTGTAAGCACATTGTCATTTTAGACCTAACCCATCTCATAAGCAAAAATAACAGATTCCCTTGTGCTTCAGTAAGATTTGCAAAATCATTAACATCAAATACGAGGGGGGGGGGAGTTTTCCTTGCACTGCGTTGATCTCCCCCTCCCATAATGCTTACGTAATACTTGAACTGCTCCTTACACTGTTAAAAGAAACCAGCCATTAGAAATCTAATCTCAATCCCCTAATTCTGGTAATTCTTCTGGTGTTGCTTTCTACACTTTAGTAAGCCAAATAGTTCAAGGTCAAAATTAACACTCGTCACAAAGGTGCTTGTAGAATGCACGTATTTTTGTGCATTCTACAATCATGATTTTGTGAAGTACAGTAAATGTAATAGTAGAAATGAGCGAAATAAAAGATGTAGACATCAAAACTTTTTAAAAGCTGTTTAATAAATTTACATGCAATATACATTAACTTATGCAGCAGCTACATGAGAATTACATTTAATGGCAGTTGGGCAAACATAAAATGGGACATGGTTATATTAATTATAAACTACTCCTTACACAATTGAATTTTGTTTTTCTAGCATTACGTATATTTAACTTTTTGCTACCAGTTGTCATTGTTTTTAACTATTTTTGGGCATTTACAGTATACGAATTTATCAATCTAAATATATGTTTACAACTACGATGCCTTTACATTCATAAAAACTCTTCTACTTACAATACTGTTACAAATTTAAATGCAATCAAGTGTATTTTGTGAACAAAACCAGAAATGAGATGATCAATTAATTTCTACATAAAATTAAAAAACTTAAAATCGTTGGTGATTTTTTTTTTCCCCTCGCACAAACCAAAACTAATGGTAAAAACTTGTTATATTACAAATCAAGGATAACGATGTGTCGTTCCTCTTCTGCTAATGAAAACTTGGCTTAGTATTTTCAATTTTTTTTTTCCTACTGGGCAGAAGCCGTTTCAGTTCCGTGAAAGGAAGCATAGAGCATTCAAAATATGTTCCACAGGTAAGGTTCAAATAACTTCTAACATTTTACTTACTAATTCATCGAGGTACGAGTTTGATTCTACGAACCATTTTAACTTGGATATCTAAAATTCTTTAAGACAAGTTCATTTACATATACTTAATGTACAGATTTCTGTATGGGTAAGTTTTCTTACAGATATATATATAGACATTTTTACTATACAATATAAAGCTAGATATAATTACAGCTATCTTCTTTCATGCTAAGCTGAACCATAAGGTAAGGAATATTTATTTATATATTTATAGTTACTTTGGCAAGGAATAAGTGGAAGAACTACAGTTATGGGTATGAATAGTTTAATGCATAAATGTGTTCTCTACTTATGATTACATTGGTTTAATAATAGTACTTTACAATAAAGGGAGAAAACTAGAAATCATGTAACACAACAAAATTAAACTCTTCTTTCATACATAAGAAATACACTTAGTATGGAAACTTATTGCCAAAAAAATTATGAAATGAAGTATTAAACAAACGAAAGCACAACACATACTAAATGACCTTATTTACATTTTATACTGCAGTTAGACTTCAAATCCATGCTTTGTTTAATTGAAAGGGGATAATTAACATCAGAATGCATAGAATTTCATAGTGCACGTTCCTCTGAAGGAAGGAAAACATAATGAAAAAAACAAAACAAAAAAGGCAGTGGTGTGGTTTTTTTTTTTTCTTTTTTGTTTGTTTGACGGAATTGCATAATCGAAAGGAAGGTGCAAAAAAAAGATACAGTCTGAAGTATCTTAAAAATGATTTAAGAAAAGATAAAACTATTCATAGATAGCATTGTCTGCAGATTACAAGAGATTACTGACAATGACTTTAGATGGATTTCAAAAAAAACAAAAAATTATTGACCGTCTGCTGCATGCCGACTTTATAGCTTAAGCAATACGAAGAATAATGTGGACACCAGAATCAGTAAATACAGGCTGACTTAATTCCCCCACTTTCAAAGCGAAAGCTGCATCTTCGAACGGCTTCTGCATGGCACCTCGACCAAAAAATCCCAGATCGCCACCTCTCTTGGCGGAGCTACAATCGCTGTACTGAGAGGCTAGTTCTTGAAAAGTAGCTTCGCCGTTGGAAATCTGCTCCCTATATGCTACAAGAAAATAAAGAAATTTGAAATGTATGACAAATTTATCTATCTTATAGATTTAAAGAAGATTTTTTTTTTCTCCTTAGGAGTAGCCTTAATCTGTATGTTGCAAAACCTAGCATTGAAACTAGTTAAATCTGAAGAAATTATCTTTGAAAATATTTATTGGGTTGTTAAAGTACTTTGAAAACTTTTAACTGCTCAGTAATGGAAATAAATATCTGAAAAGAATTAAAACTTCTTGCTCAAAAAATAATACTTTGTGATTCAGGAATAAAATGTCTAAAGCCCTGCGAACACCATGCAACTTTCCACCAACTTAGTCGGCCGATTTTGACGTCACGAGTTGAGACAATCTTGAGCCCGTTTTTCAGCAACTTGGCACCAACTTTAGTCGTCTGATTCGAGTTGTTCCTACATCAGCAACTCGGAAAGTTGCTTGTTAGTCTGTTGGAATTACCCAATCACAGGGCAGCGTTGGAACATGTCAGTCGTGACGTCACGCCCATGGAAGAAATGGCGTTGAAAATGATGTTCGCCAATTCGATTCGAAGACAAGCGCATAAACAATGAATATCAAGAGTATTGCGAGTTTCTTTCGTGCATAAATAAAGTTTATACTGAAATGCAGTAATTGTATGTGGCAGAATTTATCAGAGGTTTCAAAACCTCGATTTTTTTCGGATTTTCCACATCGGCTGGGGGAAACACATTGCATTATGGGATTCCTATTATCATAGCAGACTCATTTGCAAGTTGCATGGTGTGACGGCTAACAAAAAGTTGGCAGACTCAAAGTTAGTGTCAAGTTGCAGAGTGTTCGCATAGCTTTAGATTGGTAAAATACAGGCATAATTATTTTCCTGATGTTAAGAAAAAAATCAATGAAAAACATTAGTATAAAAAATTTTCTTTAATTTTGTGAGATTTAAATTCATTCTTAACTAAGAATCATCAACAGAAGTTATACAGTTTGGAAGTTAAAGATCACGTCAATCTTTGCAGCGACATCAAAGGAAAAGAGGGTGGGTGAGTGAGAAGGAACTCTCAGAACTATTCTTGTAGACACTAACTTTAAATAAATAGCAACATAGTCACTTGCCTCGGGTATTTCAATCCACACCCATTAATAATAAAATAATAAAACTTCATCCTCGATGATTTCTTATTCTTTTCACATTGACCAAATTAAAACACTTTAAAAATAAGCATTCACTCCACATATCAATACCACCTCCCCTCCACTGCTTTCCTAAGAATTTGAAAGTGTTTGAATTCGTATTTTCTGCCATCAGCTTTGCAAGTATAGACTGCGGATACTGAATCATTGCTTTTAAACTGTTAAGCATTCTTTATAATTGCAAATGGCGTAGGATTTGAAAGAGAATCTTGATTTTTAATAAAACCTGGCAAGAGCACACAACATATTAGATGGCTATTTGCAAAATTTTAGTGGCTAAAATGAAAGGATGAGAAACTTACAGGTGGTCAGTGAAAGGGAGCCAAAGACTCATATGTTAAACTGTGAGATAAATAATATAAAAACATTTTTTCTCCTTAGGTATACAGAATGAGTTGCTCATTCTCAATGGCCAGAAATGAGTCTTGTGCATTATGCTGTGTATGCAGGGTGGGCTTAAAAGAATGGTGAGGTTTCAAAGACAGGTAATGTTGATCATGTCTGGTGACGATTTATAACGCATGCGAAGCATCGACATGCAGGTGGTCAAGTTTATATTTATGCCTGCTTTGGTGGTGCTGTCTCTGAAAATGGCAATCCAGAAGCGGAAAGGTCAATAGGCACAATGTCCATATCTGGGAACAGAGCCATCACATTCAGTAATTGAGTATCAGTGTGATTCCTCTAAGGTCAATGCCATTTGTGCTGTATCACATGTGAAAGCGTACGGGTCTTTTTCCTTTGCCGAAACATCAGTAACTGATTCCACCTATCAGGACATGTTGGAAAACTGGTTGTTTCCAATCTTGGACAGTGATTACAATGACTACATTTTCCAATAGGACGGTGCTCTCCCCCATTTTGACCATTATGTGTGACGCCTTCTCAATCGTGTTCTTCCAGAGCACTGGATTGGACGTGCTATAGATTCTAATACCATACTTCTTCTCCAATTCCCATCTGCTTCTTAACATATTTGCAAAATAAATACTTCTTCTACGCCTCTTACTATATTAAAACATATTTTTAATCAGAATTTTCGGAAGATCGTTTTCTTTCCTTTCTTCGTTGTAAAAAAAGACATTGGATTAAGGATGAAGTAAAAATTGTAATGTTAGAAAAAGATGGCAAAACAAGGAAGTTATTGGAAAGTCTGATTATAAGAAACACCAGAAATATAAATTTTAATAGAAGTAAAGGATTAGAGGTAGAGAATGTTTTTGTATATTTGACTAATGAAATGGTAAGAAATTGTATGAACAAAAGCAAAAAAGGCATAATAATTGAAGAGTTTAAACAATTATGATTATAGTTAATTGAAATAATAAATGTTTGTAGCATTGAAGGGAGAAAAATGTTTGTTAATTATGTCTAGTATCCGTCTAACTCAGCTAGGCAGTCCCTTTCTGGCGTTGGGACAGA
>JAFIDM010000006.1:32057905-32071731 GCA_023159025.1 Thereuonema tuberculata | reverse complement strand
GTCCCAACGCCAGAAAGGGACTGCCTAGCTGAGTTAGACGGATAGTAAGTTGTGTATGTGAATGATATCACCTGGAAATATATTATTATAACCAACAAACTTGAAAAAGAAAGAAAGAAACGATCTTCCGAAAATTCGGATTAAAAATATGTTTTAATATAGTAAGAGGCGTAGAAGAAGTATTTATCATGCTATAGATGCAAACCACCACGAGTTCTGAGACCTGATACCATGCGACTTCTTCCTATAAGAAAATATGAAATACAACATGTATGTACCCACAATGCCCAGATCCATCAATGATATGAAGGAATGGATCACCCATGCTGTGGAGGCTATCAAACCGGACATACTTCATTGAGTCTGGTGCAAATTTACCACTTGGATGTGTGCTGGGTGACGAATGGTGCGCACATTGAGGGACTTTTGAGTGGCATACATCAAAGTTGGAACTATTGTACTTCCTATCGATAGATGTCATGACTGTATACATTAAGCAATTCAGAAAATACAAGTCTTTGAACCGCCACCAGTCTTTTATACCCACCCTGTATTTTCGTTTAAGTTGTTACTCTTTGGCTCTTTTCCTCTGACTACCTATAATTTTGTAACCTTTTACTTTAACCACAAAATTTCACAAAACAGTTTCAAAATGGAAAATTATAGACATACATTTCCTACATAAAACGAAACGGTCTATATTTCATCTGAAAATCATAAATTAGATTTTTCTTCACCATCCAACAGCTATGGAATGAAGCAATGAAGTTATGATCCTGGAATCTCATCACCGACTAAAAAAGAAAATCCTAAACACATTTTCTCTTTCATTCTTTATAAAACGGTCATCTAAATGAGCTAATAAAAAATAAATAAAAATAATAAAAAAATGATACTTTTAAGCAATTCCAGTGCCTCATCTTTAGTTCGAGTGATGTTTTCTTCACGCCAGGATGACGGACGCCTCGATTCCTTATGTTTAACAAGTAGATGAGAGCACTGAACTTGATCAGGTGAGGAGGATGGCTCCGCAGGCTTTGTTGGTCGATCCCACTGACTCTCCTTGGTATAGATATTCAAATAATATGGCTGCCCTGAAAGGAAGAGAAGAAATACTACTGTAAAAAAAAAGCACAACATGGAATTACAAATACCAAAGGAAAGAATTCATAAGAGAAGGTTTGAATGACAACTTTTAAATATTGAATGATAAAGAGTGAATAAACTGTTCTTTAAAATACACGCACACACACATGTTGATTACTGATTTTTGTTCTTGTTTTTTTGACCCGAAATTTACTGCCTACTGGTTTGATTTTTACCATCAGCAGGGATCATCTTTGTAAAAACCAAATGCTAACTCCTCTCCTTATTTGGGTGTTTAGTTTTTGACTTACAGCGAAGGTCAAGATATTTTTGACAGTTTATTGTTCCTGGTTCTTCAGTTATTGATCAAATGTGTACCAAAATCAATATGAACGTTCTTTGTAGCAACCTACATATATTCCTAAAATTTCAGCTTTCTGGGATATAGTTATCGTGATCGCAAACAGACATTGATTTAAAATTGTATTTTAAAAGCTTTTTCCATAAAGCTATTTATGTATACATTTATTCTATGCAAGAATACATTTCAGCAAGTGTAGTTTCGTACAATAATCTTGTATCAGTATCGGCTGTTGTGACAAATAGTGGGTAATGGGCATTTCCTATTTAAAATGCTTGGGTTTGAAGGTAAATTTAAATTCTGCTAGTTAAAATTTCTAGGAAATTCAGAAGCAATTAAAATTTCACAGACAAACAGCTTGGATTAATGTATACACTGAATGGATTAATGCCTGCACCCATGATAATTCATGGGTTATGAGATAAGTTTAGGTTGCATCTTTGCACTGTAAATTCATTTTGGAGACTATGAAATTTCAATTTATTGTTTTATGTTACATCAAGGAATAAATTCTAAATCTAATCCAAGCTATTCATAACTTTTTTTGAATGAAATTAGAAATGCAGGACGAAAAGAACATAAAAAAAAAAATATAGAAAAACTTCATGGGAAGAAAGCATTTCATTCGGCTTTAAATCAGCAAAAGAAAAACATTCAGAAAATTGAGATGAAATATTAAAACAGATGCGACACTCTGGTACGTACTATAACAAACTATTTCACATAAATGCATCTCCAAAAATGAATTATTTTTAAGATTCAAAATCACCTTTAAATGAAAATCAGCGACAGTTTCTCTAATTAATTTATTCCTGTGGATAACGTGAGCAGATTTTATTTTGCACTGTTTTAATCTGACTTGAAAACGAATCTTAAGATAGTTAAAATTTTCAAATGTACTGCTACAGTTTTGCATCAGTAGTAAAAACGATATGATTCACAACATGCCCAGAAATTTGGAAGTGTGTGAGTATTGATGGTCATTGCCCTTCAACCAAAAAAAAGTGGCCATCTTTTTCCGGATTTGGGCATTGAAGGTTATACACAAAATGATGGCTTAACAAAACAAAAAAAAGTTTTAAAATGTTGGATTCTTTCTTTTTTGGATGCAATGAGATAGATGATGATTACAATCCCAGCTCGCTCTCTCAGAACACACCAGTGATCCTCAATTTTATTGTTATCTGTTTCAGTTGCAAAGCTGTGTCTCCACAGTTACACAGTGTGTAAGATAGGTGCTCTTACTAAAGCACAGAAAGCAAAACATCTTTGAAATGATGTAAATTTAATGCAACTCTTTCACATTTATTTCAACTTCAAATCTTCAGACTTCAAATTTATAAGTCATCTTTTATATCTATCTATCTATCGAGAGAGAGAGTGAGTGTGTGTATGTGTGTGTGTTAGTTGGCCAAAAAGTTCATTCGGTTATTAAGTAAATATAAAAGACACATTTTTCATTGTCATTAATAATTTTATTAAAAAACGTCTTCAACGGTTTTTTCCACTACCTTCTGCCATCTTTCAGGTAACTTCATAATTCCATCTTCCCACAACTTTTTATCTTTTTGAGTAAAAAAAAATGTTCCAGGTGCCTTTGGTGTCTTCCAGGGAATCGAATCAATACAAGGTGCAATGTCTGGTGAATAGGACAGATGAATCAGAATTTCTCAGCCAAGCTATAACAGTTTTTGTCTGATCATCTAAGAAACATGCGGTCGTATGTGCTTATTGTCTTCCATCTTCAGTATGAAATTGGCGACACAAAATTCACCAATTTTGATCAGTTTTGGGGGTTTTAAATGCACGCTGATATGACAGCTGTCACAAATACAATCTAACAAAATGGTGTCTAATGACATTAAAGACACCTAAGTGCTACTAGAGCCAACGTACGTAAAAAAAAAAAACGAACGAACTTTTTGGCCAACCCAAAATATATATATATTTATATAAAATACATTAGTAATTTTCAGCAACTTCAATTTAAAAAGCATATTATATAGATTTCTATGTCAAAAAGAATTAATATTAGGCTCCCAAAGAGAGTCTAGGATAGATACCTGCAAAGTGGGATAGTTTAATTGAATGATGATAAATTAACTGAATTTGATTTCAAATAATGATTTGGTTTACCATAATCCTTACTGATTTTTAATATTCAACTCTGTGAATTAACATTTTATACATCTGCATGTAACTGTTTGTTCAACAGTTACTGAACGTAATGTAAATTATGTTAAAAATCTTTGACATCTCACAAATTGATATTTGTTTGTTTGTAGCGGATCAACCTTTCATATGCAACATATCTGGATTAGTAACAATGTTTTAATTCAAGCAATGTAATGCTATGAGTTATCTTCTCATTAGACCTTGAGGGATGGGGTGTAATTTAATATTAAAAAGTTAGCACATCTATCTTATCAATCTAATAAATTTTCTTAAAAAAAAATGAGAATAAAGTTAAAATTAAAAAAAAAAATATTATATTCTTTTCTCTTTTTTTATTATGAATAGCCAAGTTGATTAAAAAATAAAAGCTAAATTAGACATTTTGGAATTCCAAAATTCTATAACTCTCCTCTAAAGATGTTTATCTTAAGGCATCTAAAGCAGCAGATTCAATCCCTGGCAGTGGTCAGAATTTTTCCCTAGTTATTATTCCTGTAGATAGAGGGCTGAGTAAACCTGAGGAACTATCAAGTAAGGTATTTTCTTGGAAGTGCTCAACTGACCTTTCAACGTGGGGCTTCAAATTTCTGGCCAAGTGTTTGAAACCTATTCTTCCAATGACACCTGTAGGTAAAGCCTAGTGTTGCAGCAAGTCAATGTCAGATTTGCTGCAAGGCTTATTTAGCGAGTCCTCTCCCTTCCAATCAACTTCCATTTTTAATTCAGAGACTGACCCCGATTCCAGAAACTACTCTAACCATGATAGCTATACATCTTAACGATCTCTTCTATATTATAAAGTGAAAAATAATAATTGAACTTTGCCTCCTCGTTTATATATTACTAATAATATAAGTTGTGAATGGCAAATTATATTACGAAATTAACAAATTCTTATAGCCACTGTAAATTATTCATTGAAATGGAAGGAATATCAACAGCAAATGAATATACAGTATAACCTCGTTGATCCGGATCAGATTTGTAGACATTTTTTTGTTTATTTAATGTTCACATAGATAAAAATTTTTAACTATGATAGCAAGAACGTAACTATAAGTATGCCAAGCATTCGCTTTTTATTTTGATTAAATGTACAGTTCCTGCATAGATATGATGAAATGATGTGAAAAGTTATTTTTATATTTTTTTAATGTCTTGTCAATAATTCTATGTAATTTTGTTACAAAACATAGTTTTTGATCGTAATAAACTAAGTCTGTTTATTTAAGGATTTGTTTTGCTTATTACCCATATTATCCGGATTATCCAGATTTTCAATTTTCCGGATTGCCTTTGGTCCCAGTTAGTCCAGATAAACAAGGTTGTACTGTACTCTTCTTTAAAGCAAACTGTTCATAATTGGTTACGCTTGGTCCATCAAACGGATATTCCAATCATCCTATAACCTTGCACAATGCTTATATGTATACAGAGATACGGCTTTCCACAATGATTGGATTACACATAAATGCAAATGATGGCGTTATTTTCCTCTTCATATACTCGAGATTGAAATTCTAAAATTACTTTGTTTAAGACATCTGCAACAAATGGAATTTTTGTTAGCAAATGATTCTGATTAGAATTATAAAATATAGAATAATCACAAATCAATTTGTAACTATATGGATTTGAAATCAATGATTAAAACTGTTTAAAGTAAATATTTAACATTTTCTCAGCAAGTAACTATAGACTACGATTTGATGTAATCAGTATGGGAATTCAAAGTTACTTTGTTTTTATTATGAAGTCACTATGAAGTCATACATATCCTTATACTGAATTTAATATTCCGTCAACACTTTCACTCATCCTCTTCTGTTGATAACAGGCTGAGTCCTCCAACTCAATGACAATATCTTTTGTGATTATAGTTAGTTGTCTACAATTTTGTAAACTCGAAATTTTTTGAATATGCTGGATCCATTTAGTTCGTGAACATTCCCTTTTTCCTCCTCAGTCTTGCAAAATAATGCTACACTGGGTATTTTGTGGAAAGTCATTCTCTCAGCATGTTCAAACCATCAGAGTTGGTTTCTTTGAATTGTACCAATTATTAAGTCTGAAATTATCATAATTTAATTCTTGTTTGGCTATTTTATTTGTTTCCATATTTTTCCAAGGAATTTTGTTAATTTTTCTTAAACATTTCATTTCAAATGTTGCAAGCCTCAGTTTTTTCTTTAGTGTCCTTAAATTAAGCATAAATTAATGGTTGGTATTACCATCGTTTTAGATAACTTTGTTTTTAAAGGTGTTGATCTTTTATTACATTTTCATATTTTATTTCGCCGTCAATACTGATGGCGAAACTTGCAACTTCAAACGCAAATGCTGATCTACTCATACTGATCATATTACAATTCAAACAAATTATGTATTGTTGTTATATTAAATTCACTGTTTAATGTATATTTTAATATAAAAATAGTATGAAGCTTTTGACACTGATTGTTTAAGAAGCTTAATAAATAAAAATTACCACAAAAGTCTCAAGAAACTGATTATAGGCTTACCACTATTTACTTTAGATAACTTTATGCAGATTATTCATCGTTTAAGCCCTTGATCAGCTTTGACAGTTTCTATAAACGTTTACGCTTTCCAGTCTAAAACAAGATCTTGCTCAGACATTATTGACTTAAAAATTAAAAATTTTACAAATGTATAAGAACGCATTAGCTTTCAGAGCTAACAGGTGACAGTTATACGGAATCACAAATTTGGAAATATCATTAACATTAATGAAAACATTTTTCTCATCATCTATTTTTGGGAGCAAGAAACTTTCCTCTTTTAGAAATTTAATTATTATCGTAAAGATTTCATACTTGAAAACAAAGAAATAATTGTAAATTGCGCGTATAATTTCAAATATGTTTATCGTTATACGGTCAGACCATAAAATTTTCATAAATTACTTTTGCCGTTTTAAACTATAAATTAGATACCATACACTCGCAAATTCGAAAATTTCCTATTTCAACTTGCGAAATCTATTTGATGTTTAGTAAAACGAATTGAAAGACAACTAAGAAATCATAGTTTGAATCTGGGAATGATAACGACAATTTTAAGTTTAGGACTAACACGGTTATGTCAGCATAGATAGCCCAACAAACACTTGCCGTGTCTTATCTAGCCCTGAAATAAATAACTTCCCTTGTAATTATTAAACAACTATGATGATTCAAGCGCAATTTGCAATATAATAAAATCGTTAAAGTTTGAATATAAACCTGTAGAGCGGCTCATTCGTTTTTCCCATCCTTTCGGCAACTCTTCGTCCGCCATTGTAAACAGTGGTTGGCGATACCTAAAACCTGGGATAAGAAGATAAACTATTAATTTCGAAATAAGCTTCATCACTTCACGGGGAAGGGATTCGCTGATATTGTTATTAAAAGTCTTATACAACGCAATTAATTCTATTTATTCTTAGATATATAGGCTTTGGCGGAGATTTAGAACTTATTTTCAAAGTTATTATATTTGAAAATAAAAATATTGGAGTGGAGCCGTCTCACGTTTTGAAATGACAGAGGAAAATAAATTATACCAATCAGAAGTCCCGCTACTCGGCGCTGATCATCTTAACAGACGGAAATTGAAGAAGTAGGGGTCAGTTGTTAGCGAATTCTTATTTTTGGGAAATGAATTTCTCACGTGGTGAAACCCCGTCCCAGATAACTCAGTGAATTCCTCACAAACTATTAAGGTAAGTAGAGTTCACTTTTACTACGATTACGATTTAAATTCACAAGTAAGCTTAGTAGCAGGTGCACGGAGTTAAGGTTGATGTTGAGTATTCACTGAACTTCGACGATGAGAATCTAATAAAAATAGTATTTATTTATAATAAAAAAGGGTGCTAATAAATTGTAATAAATCAGTGAAGCATACAGAAACTACCGTCTTAAATCCACGAACCAAGATCTAAAGGAAGCCTGAAATTGTAACCATATTTGTAAACAGAAATTAAATAGCCATCGGCGATTGTCTGAGCTAATGTTTCTAATTCGATAAAATTCGAAATTTATTAAAAGAATCTAATTTTTTGCTTTACTGTTCCTTATTTTATATAATTCAGTCAATCAGATATAAAATTTCGAAAGTCATTGCAGTAGAATTGTTGATATGCACGATACAAAAGTAAAAATAAAAATGTCGTTAAAACAGGTTTTTGCTTAAAAAGAGGTGAAATTTTTATTTTGATATTATAAAACATTTCGATTTTTATTCTGATATTTTATTTTCTGACTTTTCTTTCTGTTATTATAATTAACGATACTGTTTGCAGTTATTTTATTGATTGCACACTGAGAATATTAGATGGCTATATTTAATTTTAGGTAATTTCGTGGACTGCTGTTATTGCAATATCATTAAATTCATTGAAAATTTATTCTGCACTGTTTTAGGGGATTAAAAACTGTTTCAGATATTTTTTGTATCTGTTATCTTAATTTCTGCTTCAAATATATTTTAAAATATTTAGTAAATTATTTTATTTGTCATCATATTGACGGAAGAGCGGACGCCACTCAAGGCAAACGCTTGTTCTAATTGGAAATGAATGAAATTCAAAGTTTAAGTTATATTCTTATTAGTAATTTTATTAAAATACAAATTAAATCTTTAAAGATTTTTATAAAAAATTCTAAAAAAATTCTTTGTTTATTTTACCTCCATTTTCACCAATTGAATACGAGATGTGAAGTGTAATGTTATTGTAACATTTGACAGCACTAATGCTTTCCCCTTTCCAATGCTTGAAATTACTGATATTTATCTAGTTGTTTATTTGTTTACTTTGATATTAAAAACTCTTCAGGTATATTTACATAAAAAAATCGTAATGATTTTCAATTGCCAGAGCATCAAAAAATTCCCATGATTTTTCTTTTTTACAAAAGAATCAAGCAGTCATTCTTAATTTACTTTTATTTAGGATTTTTTTTTAAACTTAAATTTATTTTTCCAATTTCATAAAAATAATACAGCCTTTTAGAAAAAATAATATTTTTTTTTGTTTTTGTTTTTATTTGTTTTTTTTATTTAGAGAGAAAGAAAAAAAATTGTAGGCTAAAATTTTTGTGGTTGCGCGCTTTAATTTACTTCAAATTAGTTATTTTTTTTTTCTATTTCTTATTTTCATTTTACATTTTAATCCACGCCCATTTTAATTAGTTTATTTACAATATTAAATAATGTTTTATTTGAAGTAAAAATTTATAAAAAAAAATTAGTATTTATTGATACATTAATGATTGTTCATTTCTTTTCATATTTAGAAATGAAATATAGTTCACAATAAATTAAAATTTGGAGAAAATTGGTTAAATTTGTTCTAATTTACTGATGAGAAAGAAACTTAGTTTTTTCGTCAATGCAGACAGGAGAAAAAGAAAAAAAAAAAAGTTAAATATGAAAAAAAATTTTGCAAGCTTATATACATATATCTTAATTTCTTATAGTTTAAGAGGATGAAAATATGTGTGTTATATAATATTAGGTGAAAATCTGTCAAGTAAATTTTGGTTTAATCTTTTAATTATTGTGTGTTGAAGAATATTTTTCATCTAATCTATTTTATTAAAAAATAAAATATTTTCGAATAAAAGTTTTTTAGATAAATAATACTAGTTTTTGAAAGCTCAATTATTCTAATATTTTATTAATAATGTTTTGAATTTCTTCTAACTTTTAGTTAGTTTGTTTACATGTGCATTCTTCTGTTTGACCATTTTACTAATTACTGTCGACTTGTTTTAATTAGACGTTTTTCCTTGAAAGTTTTATCTGTAGCGCATATTTTCGGTTCAGTGATTGACGAAATCAAATCTAAAATAATAATATAAATTAACAGATGGACCTATTTATTTAATATAAATACAAACGCAACAATTACATGTCATTTGAGTCCACGCAAAACAGTTTTATCATAACTTTAAAATTGGGACTTTTTTTTAAAAAAAAGAAAATAAATCGGGAAATGAAGAAATAGAAATTAGTGTTCTATTATATTCTCTCTTTCAAAACAATACGTTTCTGGGAGACCCAAAATTGCCGCGTTTCTTTTAATTTTGATCTGAGGAAAAGAGCAGGTGTTTTATGAATTTGTGAGGGTGGAAGAGGCAGGTTGACTTCTAATTGAGTTACTCGTACCGATGCCCCTTCCGTTATTGTCATTTGTATGCAAAAGAAGCTATCTACTAAAACAGAAACCTATTAAAGAGAAAAAGGCTTTTCCTAATTGCTTACAAAGCGTATTAAACTAATTTCTTTTAAGGTTACTTTCTTTTCCTTTTTTGATCTTGTTCATCTAGTATTTATTTATTATGTTAAGAATATTTTCATGACTTTTTAAAGTGAATAGTGATACAAGTTTTGAACTTTTCTTTCTCCAGCATAAGTTATTATTACGCTTTTGTTATTAGTTTGGCAATAGGTAAAGATATGGCGGTGAAAGCGAGAACTACAGCATGATTAGCAAAGCTCAAATCATGGTAAAAGTCATAATTTCATTAATAAGGAGTTTGTAATATCCAATTGGAGAAAGTATTTATATCTTGGACAGCAATTACTGTGGATGGAAATTAATCGTATTGGGTTGGCCAAAAAGTTCGTTTGTTTTTTTTTACGTACGTTGGCTCTAGTAGCGCTTTACGTCATTCGACACCATTTTGTTACATTGTATTGTGACAGCTGTCATATCAGTGATATGACAAAAATTGATCAAAATTGGTGAATTTTGTGTCGCCAATTTAATACTGAAGGTGGAAGACAATAAGCACGCAAGACCGCATGTTTCTTTGATGACCAGATAAAAACTGTTACAGCTTGGCTGGGAAATTCTGATTCATCCGCCCTATTCACCTGACATTGCATCTTCGGATTTCCATTGATTTTTAGATCTTTACAAAATTCCCCTTAATGAAAAAAAAAAAAAAAAAACAATTCCCTAGAAGACATCAAAAGGCACCTGAAACATTTTTTTTTTTTTTTTTTGCTGAAAAAGGTAAAAAGTTTTGAGAAGATGGAATTATGAAGTTGCCTGAAGATGACAGAAAGTCGTAGAGCAAACCGTTGAAGACGTTGTTCAATAAAATTATTGGTGAAAATGAAAAACGTGTCTTTTATTTCTACTTAAAAACCGAATGAATTTTTTTGGCCAATCCAATAGAATCGAACAGACACAATGCAATACTGGAAGGAGCAATGTCAGTGTAGTTAAAAAGAAAACTATTTAACCAGTGTGAATTCTTAAACATGGAGCAGTAGACAAGTACAATGACTATGAAAGTAATTCAGAGGTCAGATAAAGAAGTATAAGAATGATGACAAAGAGGTTGTCCCAAAATCGACGATTCTGGCCCCACTCGGATTTCCCTGATTCTAGAATTTTTACTAACCCTTTATGGAAACTTCTAGAATAATCAAGACAGAGAGCCTAAATGCCTCTGAATCTGACGAGATTTTTCTAGAACCATAGACTAGAATTTTCGAGAAAAGGCATGAAACTCATGAGAATATACTTAAACATCCCTTTTACTGGAAATGCCAGCTAGACATATGACATATCATTTGAGCTCTATCGATTGGCATAGGTTTCATTTTGATATTTCAACATAGAAATGAACAGCAAACTTCACCCATTTCCGGTCTAACCGGAAGTCGGGCACAATTCTAATTGCTACTGTAGATCATACACCCCCTATGGAGTCTGCATACCAATTTTCAGGGAAATCCGAGTGGGGCCGGAATCGTCGATTTTGGGACAACCTCTTACAGGACTAGACCATAAGCAGAATGTTTGGGCGAGGGAGAAGAACAGCGTGGCTGTAATTATACACACTAAAAAAGAAGTTTAAATGGAAGGGGCAGGATATGTAGCAAGACGACACACAGATGAACATCACAAATTCTAAACTAGATTCCAGGGAATCAGAGGAGGCTCAGAAACAGTCCAGAAGGCATTTGTGTGGATTAAGTTTTGTTATGGATTTAATTGGAAAAGAACGTTTTTGACTACAAAAAAAACAAAAAACAAAAAAAGCTCATTCTATGATTTGCATAGAACATTAAAATATTCAGTCTGTAGTGGATTAAAAATTACTGTATTATAACAAACAGTGGAACTGGAATCATCGCGAATACTATCGTGTTTCTGACTACACCTACACAGATTGTGGGAGGAGGGAATCGAAAGTCTCTTTTTGATAAGCTATCAATATTGTATTTACACCTTGTCATACGACTTATATTATGTGAAGACCAAATAGATAAACAATTAAGCAATTTAACGTGCAACATCAATGAGATAGGTGTGTTTATTGACCTTATCAACAAGTATGATGTCAGGTCTGTTGTGATGTATAGTTTTGTCTGTGTGAATGCGACGGTCCCATACTACAAGTACACACCACAAAGCGTACTAGAGTCAACCTCACATAAGCTGTACTGGGACCGTGTTCTTAATAAGTGAGTGTTTGTGTGCTAGATTGTGTCGGTGGAGATAGTCTGTTTGGGAGAGAAGGGGACAGCCTGATATTATGTTATTATTATTATTATTATTATTATTATTCCCTTGTATGTAAAGAAGGATGTTTTTGTCTGTCTGTGGCGTTTACTCTTTCCCGTAGTCTATTCTCTTAACCACGAATACCTAGGACTGAAGCGAAAGTCCAACCTAATGGAAATCCCGATAAAAATCAATTCCTTACCGATTTCCTCCAAAAAGCTCTTAACGGGGAAACGAAAGTAACGAATTCCTGCATCAAGGTTTCAGATTACAAAGAATTGCTTCTTATAACTAGGTTGGAAGTGTTGATGTCGAAATTCCATTTCCCTGTGCCTTGTTTTGAAGCGTGGAAAACACTTAGTAACTTTTCTTTCTTCTTTTGAATAGAATTTTAATTAAATTTGAAAGTAGGTTTTTAAGTATTTATTAAAATAGTACTTTTAAATGTAGAAGTGTGGGAAATAAGACCTTGAATATATATAACTTCTCTAATTCATTTGCCATTTATTAGACAATTACTACAATCCTCTGTACTTGAATTACACGATTTGCAGTTAATGCTAACAAAATTTAAACAAGACCTTAAAGCCTACTTTCTTTAGTTTTATGTGAATTCTTTTTTTCTTCTTCTTTCTTTCTTTCTTTCTTTCTTTATTAAAAGTCGTGGAAACGACACACAACGAAAAGTCTACGTTATTTTCAAATACGAATATCCGTTGAATAAACAATTGAACTTTTTCATTTTCTAAAAAAAAAAGAAAATAATAATTAAATCCTCATAACCTACTTAACTTATCGAAATCGGATTAAGTTAACATCAAGCCACGCGCTAACTAATGAACTAAATCAAAGGGAATTAAAATTGATTGTTTAAAACAATGAAGTGTTAACAGAATTAGGATCGAAATCCATTGTTTAGATTCCAATGATTTTCTATGGGAAATTTTGTCACATTCACGCGCTAATTTCTCTATTATTCACTTGGAAAGAATTTTAAAATATATAAAGTTATTTAAGGAACACACACAGACTGAATGATCCCATAAGCCTCACTTTTCTAGGAAAGTAGGCTAAAACAAGGTGGGTGACGTGTTTATAATTAATTTGTACGTGGCCTTAAATGCTAGCTGACCTATCTCCAATCTGAAAATCCTTTATTTATCCAAAGAAACTTGCCGATAACTTGCGACTTTATACGGTATCTCTTTATACGTAAGATTTTTTTTTCACTAACCACTAGGCCATCCTCTTGTCTCCCCCTTGTATTTATGAGATAATCCAAGAAAAATGGATTCAAGCGGTTATGGCAAAAAGTGATATTCTATTCCATTTTGAATGAATTCATTATTTGATAGCGCGCGAACAAATAGAATAAAAGTAGGATTGGATATTGGGGGACAGCATTAGTCCAATGGTTAGCGTTTCTGACTGCGAGGACGAAGGTCCTCGGTTCGAATCCTATGCAAGGCGAAAAAAAAAAAGAAAATTTTTTACAATCTGACTTTCTCAGCAAGGGTAACTAATAATTAACAATTGCGCCGTACAGACAGACAGAGAAATAAAAGATTTTAGTAATATAGATTCTAAACCAAATTCTTCCACAATCTTCTTTCTTTCCATATCAAAAATATTAGATAGAAACACACTCTTCCATACATTGCATTAGTATTAAAA
>JAFIDM010000006.1:32039237-32057505 GCA_023159025.1 Thereuonema tuberculata | reverse complement strand
GTAATTCCCTGCGCTTTGGGTTTTGGGAGGCGGGGGTGGGCGACGGGAGACTCTGATAGATGACACTCGCTCTTCTCCCTCCGTGTCGATTCATTCTATCTTGGGTCTGGCCGTAATTGATAAAATTGGCGGCCTTCGAATATTCCGAATACGGCCTAAGAACTCATGCCCGTATTAATTTTACTTTGTCATTTGTTCTCAGTTTTCACAATTGCCAGAAAAGATACAAAGATCAGAATTCTGTATGGATTGACAATCAAGTCTGGCCAGTAATTCGTTTTTCAGCCAGTGTGTGTGGAAATCAGTACTTCGGGACAGCACAGATCTAATGTTGAATCTTCTGTTTTTATTGATTCGAATTTTCTGGAATTTCTCTAGCAGATTCTTCGCAATAGAAGATCTTCAAAATTTTCTGATAAATAATAAAAAAAAACTAATCAAAAGCATTGTTTCGTCAAAATTAATTTCGTCAACTTCATTAATTTTTAATCATATCAACATATGAGCACGAGAATCACTGAACGGATTAATAGGCATTGTTACACGACAGTAGAACTCATTGTTTCGCTTTGTTTGCTTTTCTTTTGTTCTATCCATTACACTCTTTTTTTTTTTTTTTTTTTTTTCGACAAGGAATCACACGGATAAATTTTCAGATATCAAAATGGTATTGTCACTGATCCTTAAATAGGCATACCGAATTTCAAGAAGACTTATTCACCAATTTTAGAAGTCAGTAGCGGAAGACGTACCTTCACACACTGATTAATTTTGTGAAATTCACTTTCCTAGTTAAATACGCTAAAAAGTTACTCAGCAAATGGCGCTGTGCAGGGTATTCGTAGCGATGCTAAATACGGCACTCATCTCCTGCGCATGCCGAGATTGTTAGCGCTGCTCCCACTATGCCATCTCTCATTACGAACACTCACTATCCTACGCTACATTTAAGGTCCTGACTCAAGCAACTGCAGCCGAACCTCTTATTTCTTTTATATATTTCTTTTTCCAATGCACCTAAAATTCTTAAAATTTAAATATGAACTTGTGAAGCATCTTGGATGTCAATTTTTTGTTTTGTAATTTTCAAAATATTCTGTAATTAATTAAATTAAAATTCAATAACAGTCAATTTTTTGGTTGTTTTCGAGGTATTACTCGGTATTTTCAACTCAAAAAAATTTGACGAAAGCCTGAAATGATTAGAAAATTCGTGAAATAATGTTTTGTATTTAAAATATTTATTGTTATGTTATGTAGTGAATGTGGGTGGCAGAGAAGCCAAGCGCTGCGACCGGAGGTCTATTGTACTATCCCACGGAAATATGGACAGATAGAGAGAAAGACTGAGAAAGTATGGAAGTATCGAAGTATAGAAGTGCAGGGGAAACGGGAGAACCCCGAGAAAACCTGCCCAGCGCGGATCGTCCACCATCACGAAACCCACATGAGAACCGAATCCGATATTTATTGTTAGTGCAACAGTTAATTTTTTAAAAAATATATATTTTTTTTTATATTGTGAAAGATTAAATTATTTTGAACATGGTTCTGAATATGCCAACAAAACTTTGAAGTGTCAATTGAGAGGAATCATTTGGAATGTTATTTTTTATTTCTCTATCTCTATCGTAAAATAGCTGAAGAAACAAGTATTTCATCTCATTCAGTGTTCAATATTGTTAAGGAAACGGAATGCCACTAAGCCTAGCCCATTGTTTGAAACGCCGGACAAGAAAAGAGAGCAGCCGGCATCGATAACAGAAACGGACGACTAAAAACAAACTTTTTATGAAATCGAAAATAAATAAATATAAAAATATTCTTAAAATTGGAAAACCAAGAAAAATATTAAAAATTGAGCATTGAAGCGCGATGATTAATTTGGTGTAAACACCGGAAGTAACTTACAACGATATTCCAGACGCGACCAAGTTACGTATAACTCGAGTGAAGTAAGGAAATTATGATGATTGGTTAACTGAGATCACGTGGTTTCACAGATATAATGAATGAACTATAGTACTATTTTATTAACTTCATAAGATGACACCGTGCCCAGAAAAATATGAATTTCACAACCACGCGGGGGAAGACGGACTCCCAGTTAGGACGAAGTATTTAGTTCGCTTAAATAAAATTCGTAAACCCATTTTCCAGTTTCTTAAGAATTGAGATGCATTAGATATTCGAAAAAATACGGTAATTCAACCAAGCAATTTAATAATGTTTCCTTAGCTGAATTTGCAGTGACGTTGCTGCCCTATCTCCATATTACAAAACACGGTAGCTTCCCAACAGACTAGAATTGTAGTTTACGTCATACTGATTGAGAGACAAAGAAGAGAATGTTAAATGTTAGTGTGATACTTTTCTCGTTTCGTTTTGATTCTTAATCAAAATCTAGTTCTTCGTTTACTCCTACGCTAATTCTTGAACTACATTCAGTAAATACCAGCTGTAAATCCTAAACTCCCGTTTTTCGCAATTTGCATCACGGGGCACGCATTGATTGGTTCCGCTTAGATATCTTCCGCTAATTAATATTTATAAGAATACTGACACATAATCGTATTAGGACCAGATTTCTATAATCTAGCAAAGTACCAAAAGTATCGTAAGCTAAAACGGAGAATACGGTACAAGCCAATCACAGTCTTCGTAAGGATACATGATGGTGTGTACTGTTATCTCAAATAGCAGTTAGCCAGATGAGGGTTAGTTTTTCTAGTAAAAGATCGAGCAAAACCATTTTTAAATAAGCGTACCTGCAAATCTCATTATACTTTTCACTAGTTAATTGAAAAACTAAAACTCATATCTTAAAAGCAGTGCCAAGGCGGCCATCTTGTCGAAAGACTGGTACGGTAATCTCCGGTTTCACCGAATCGTACATCGTTATACAGATCACTTTAAAACCTCTGCTGTAATTGAGACGTGCAGAAAACTAATAGGACTGAAATCGGTTGCTCTGCAGTCGAAAAATCTGCAGAAAGGTGAGAAGAATGGAAATGCGTTGCAGGGAATTGCAATTAAATTTTATTGACGTCGCTGTCGATGTTTTGGTCTCGTGAAGGCCTCCAATTTTGTTTTGTCTTGTTTTTTTCTGACCGTCCACCCAATAAAAAAAAAATAAGGTCCGCCATTACCGAATTTTTCTGTAGAAAAACGCTGTGCCTCTTTCGAGGACGTAGGCATCGTTTCACGTTTGATGAAAATACGCCAAGCCGTTTTAACGTGATGCAAGAAGACCAATGGACGAAAGTGAGACTTCGCATGCTTGCTTAATATTAATAATAATAATAATATTGCTGTTTAAAAAAAAAAAGGGGTGAGACAAAATTGTTTACCAAGTGTCATCCTGGAACAGCTGTTTCACGCTCTTTGGCAGTCATCAGCCGGGATCAGTCACCAGTAAACAACGAGGTCTCCGTATGAACGATCGTCGGAAGCGCAGTGGTGCTTCAAAAGAAAATTGTTCATTTTTTTTTCTTTTGAGGCACCACTGCGCTTCCGACAATATATTTTTTCTTATAGCTTTTTAGCTTTATTTTACAGTAAAGTCCCGTTAGGAGATATAGGCTCCAATGAACAGGTGCGCTTAGGTTAAATAATAGTAAAATATATACAGTATATAATGGAAAAACACTCGATCTAATATGATAGTATATTAATGGCATACACCAAACATTGTGGGTAGTTTGAAAAACAAAAAAAAAGTTGCAATAGATTATAGCTTAAAGAACTGCTTAATAATAATTTTTCTATTACTACTTTCATTTAATCTGTGTATTAAGATAACAGAATAATTTAGTCTATGTATTTATTCGATTGGCTTGGAATGTTCATTGTAAAGCCAAGAGAAAAATGATCATTATTTTATCGTATTTTGACGAATCCATTGTAGATTATAAGGTAATTGCTAGAATTCGTACCATCTTTTTTATTATTTATTTTTAGGAAATTGAACGATAATGATTTGTTTGTTTATTTTTTTTTAATATCGTATTAAAAAAGATAAAAAAACAAATCTATTCTTTTATTTTATAATCTCCGATAACTTTTACCTATTGTGTATTTGACAGTTTTATCAATGTATATTATTTCGATTTCGTTGGGGGTGGGGTAGGAAGTAACTCGATTTGAATGTAATTACAGAAAATGTGACGAGATGGCTCTTAGGAAGTTTCTAAGATTGGGCTATTTCAGGTAACAAAAAGAGGATCTTGAAATTTTATTTGTTTGTTTATTTATTTATTTATTTTTTTTAAATAACAAAATGTCGCATAATAATTTTGACTCCTACATAAAATCCTAAATCCAAGTGTTTATACTGAAATAGTTTTACATTTCGAAATTGAACCAATATCAGAATTTATGTTTTGTTCTAGATCCACTCTGTGCGTTCCGTATGTCTCAACTATTTAGATATGTATCTGTTACGTATATTAGATTTTGAAATTTAAATAGTGTGCTCTGACCCTGCTTATATCTCTCTGTGAACTTCTTTACCTGCATACGACATGACAGATTTACCGACCTTTATATAGAAGATATTCCTGTAATGTTTTCTGTTTCGTATTTTTATTATTGTTATTTTTTAATTTTTTTCTTATTTCTACTGTGTCGAAAACAATAATTTATTGTACCGTATGTAAAACTTATTTAAAATTAAGACTTAACTATCTTTATATACGTCTTGTTTTTGCTCTAGGTTAATTTGACAATTAACTCTTAGTTATCACTAGTTCGGCGTCTCAAGTGCAGCTTAATTGAAAAGGTCTTTGCCTCATATTCTACACCAATATATTTTTATTAATATAATAGCATTTCTTAAAAGGAAATTTAGAATGTTAAGACATATGTAATTATTTAACTCGATCAAACCGCAAGGATAAATATATACATTTTTTATTTACCAGGCTGTTTCATGAAAGCAATTACCGTGTTTACCGTATATAAGACGCACTATTTTTTTATTGTTTTTTTTTGCCTTAAAAATTCGTCTTAAATTGGGTGCGTCTTATATGCCGGTTATATGATTTATTTAGTCAATTTTTTTTTCCCAAAAAAACTGCCCTTGAAAACGAGTGCATCTTACAAGCCTGCAAATATGGTAATTGCAGTAAAAAAATAAGTTTCTAATTACATGTTTTTGTAAAAGCTTGAAAACGGTTTCATTTATTATTAATATGATTTCATTGTTAAGATAATGAGATGTTAATTGAAATAGGATAGAAATCCATTGTTCGAATTCCAATGCTTTTCTAGGGGAAATTTCTCAACCATTTGGAAAAGATTTTAAATAATAAAGTTAGATTGTCCTTCGAACGTGCATACTAAATTTCAAGAAGATCTACCAGCTGTTCAAACGTTCTTGAGTGAAGGGGAAGATATCAACATATGTTGTATATGTTTTAAAAATTGAAATTGTAATACAGTATTGGGCGAAACAAACATTAGTGAAAGACAGAAGCCAGGAGTGGGAGCAGTAAATGTAATTAATTACCAGTTATATAATTCAGCAATACCCTAACTTAGCATTATCCATCCAAGGTGCATACATGTGGTTCAAAATGTTAGCCGTTACGATGGACACTTAGTTTACACCGTTTTTGGAATTTTTTTTCCTTGAGATGTCACGGCCAGGAAAGTTTTCGTGAAGAAACTGCCTGCACGCCACAGCTATAAGACAGGTAAGCACCTGTTCCAAGAGACGGCCGTAATTCTCGTTTTGTTGTTAAGATTCGTGGCCTTCCCGTGTACCCTTTACGCTGTGTCAGTACACTACCCGTCCACCGAAATTTTTGGATAATGCTAAGACTCACATTTGGAGCGTCTTTCCGGAACTTAAGCTTATGGAAAGGCTGGGGGGGTCCGTCTTTTCGTCCTGTGCCGTAAGAACGGTTGTAATATTCGACTAAAAAATACCTTTTCTATGCTCATAAAGTTTATTGCCGCGATTTTTGGGTTCATTTGATATGTCTAGACCCTTCACCCCCATTTTGAGTCCAGAACTGAATAAGCGGCCATCTTAAACCGGAAGTGGTCACATTGCGTGGATGGTATCGTATTTGTTCTGAGCGTAGTTGATTCAGTATACTCGTGATGTCACGGATAGACCCCAGTTTTGTCTAATTACAACTATTTTCCTGACCCGGTTAATCTCCATCTAAACTGGAAATCGGATTTTCCCCCAAACCTCCAGGCCATGGGAAGCCCAATGAGGAGTGACTCTTTGGGGGGGGGGGGGGGGGCTCCGATTCCCGATTTGGGCTTGTGGATAACGTTACACGCATACCTAAGAAAATCCTAATAGCCCCTCCCCACGGTGTCGCTAAAAACGATGCTAATTTCAAAACTCTCCTTTCAATGACAGCGCTCTAAGCATTCCAAAGAAACAATAATGCTGTAGCAGACGTGTTTTCATCACTTCGTTTGCTAAACACTACGTAAGCCTAATTCCCCCTTATTTTCCAGACAGCGCAGTCGTCGACGATGTCATTAGTGTGTGTGGGGTGGTGTCTTAATCCACCAGGGGTTTTCCGGATACGATGATGATGTCATACGCGAGCGAGGGAGGCCGTCCGTCGGTGGCAGCATTCCCTGGCTCCGTGACAGGCATATCTCAAAAGGCTGTCCCCGAAGCAGCGCAAGAATTCCGCTTCGCATATTTGCCGAGATAAGATTTTTTTTTTTTTTTTTTATCTGATGCGAAATGGCAGCAATTGTTGTCCGTCAAGCGATGCAGCATCACAAAACCCGTCGTGCGGTTTTAGGTCAACCCATTCGATAAAATCATAACAATTTTGATAGGAAAAATAGTGAAAGGAATTCAAATCTGCCATCAGCGAAAGGAAAACGTTTTCAAGAAAAATGTCAAATAAAATTTCTTTATAACACGTCAAAAGTTTTTATGACGCTGTAGCATAATGGACCAAAATGTTCAGAAATTTTTTTTTTTTAATTTTTAAATGTTGATTCGTTAGAGTTGTCAGTTCTTTTATTGTTGCATTTGAAATTCATCCAAATTCATGAATTTTGAAACTTTTTATTTTCTTTTTCTTATTATTGTTTATTTAATAACATTAAGTTCAGAAGTTCCTGAAGTATCTTGCATCTTCCTTTCCATAATGTTTCGTTGTTCTATATTTTATCCCCCTCACTCAAGAACGTTTGAACAGCTGGTAGATCTTCTTGAAATTTAGTATGCACGTTAGAAGGACTATCTAACTTTATTATTTAAAATGTTTTCCAAATGATTGAGAAATTAGCGCGTGAAGGCAACAAAATTTCCCATAGAAAATCATTGGAATCTAAACAATGGATTTCTATCCTATTTCTATTAACATCTCATTATCTTAAACAATGAAATTTTAATGCACTTTAAATTAATTCATTCCGCGTGATTTGACGAGAGTAAAATCAATCCAATTTAGACAATTCAAGTTAATAATGCGATTTAAATTCATTGTTTGAGAAAATAGAAAATTAGTACTGTTTGTATTCAGTATATATTAGAATTGGAATATAAATGTATTTTGAAAAGAAACCCAAAAACAATAACAAAAAAATTGTAAGAAATAACATTTTTAAGAAAATAGGTTTTATGTTCTTCCGAACTTCTTGTAATAGCTGTAATACACAAGACGCTATTTCTAGATATTTCTTTTGCTGAACCTTAATTAAAAATAAATGATAAATTAAAACACAGCGCTTAAACTCAATGTCTATTCTTTTCCAGCTAAATAATACACCCACCTTATATGTCATAGAAAAGTTTTAACCTTCACAATTTACGTTTTAATATATTTACACATTTTTTAAATCTTTTCCCATAGATATTATTTATAACTGCTTTTTTTAGTAAAACCGATAAATATAAAACCATCAAATTGTTGTGTTATTTTGAACAACATCAAGTAAATTCCTTTTGAATTTCAAACTTTCATTTCAGTGTTATCGTGAACAGTATTTCTAAGTTATATATAATATTTTAATTTTTTTTTTTTTAAATTTTCAATATAAAGATATAAATTGTAAACCAAAATAATTCAATAGAACCTTTGTAAGTGGCGCCATCTATCGCTTCAAAATGCAGTTAATGCAGAGAAAACCTCTACAAAATAAAAACTTTACCTCAATGCGAATAAAGACGCCAAAACTTCACCAATATTTCATTTCTTTAATCAAGAATCTTTGTCAAGGTGTACATAAAATAGAACGAAAAGAAACCATCTAAAAATAAACAAACAATATAAACGTGAAGAATAAATATCAAACAATAAAAAGAAAAAAAAAAGAAAGATTCATAAAGAAAGATCTTTGAAAGTAAATGAAATTTCTTTCGGAATGTTTAAAAAATTTATGGAAGATAGCAGCAAACTAAAAGAGAAATTAAACTTTATGTAGGTTTGTTTTATATCAGTTTTGTTTTAAGTTTTTGTTGTTTAAATTGTGTTTTCAGATTATTTATATTGTTTGTTTGGTTTCAGATTGTTATCTTTTCACGTTTAGAGCGTGTACTGTCCGTTTTTGTTTACGAGAACCTTCAGCGCTTTTGCGCATGCGTCAGGTCTCCTTCGATTTCATCAAAATAGGGGTTAGGAGAAATAAAGAGGGGATGTTTACTTGTTATCAGTGTTAGTTTACTAGTAGTTGAGTTCTATTTGCGCATTTCGGGAAAGAATTATGGAAAGAATAAATACTATTGCAAAAAATGCTCCTCCGTTATTTTTTTCTTAAAAGCGAAAATGTCCAAAAGAATTTCTTAGGAAAGTGCCCATCTCAACGTATCATCCCCTCTGCGGAGTAGAATCGTCCGCCAGTGGTTGGTCTGGCTTTCGAAAATGAACAGTATGTTTATTTTATTGTTTGATATTTATTCTTCACGTTTATATTGTTTTGTTTATTTTAGAAAGAGAAATATGGTTTCTTTTTTTTTTCTATATGTACCTTGACAAAGATTCTTGATTAAAGAAACGAAATATTGGTGAAGTTATGTTTTGGCGTCTTTTTTCACATTGAAGTATTTGTTGTTTGATGGAAATTAGTTGGAATTTTGAAAAACTTTACCTATTCCTATTTTCTTATATAATTAAGAAATTAAAAAGTAATAAATAAATATTAGTGTTTGGAACATCAAAATTTTTTAGCAGTTAGATTTATTTATTTATTGAAAATATTAGTGGACTTGTCGAACGCGAATCAAAAATAAAAATATGGTTTCCAAAATACAGTAGAGCGTCGATAATCCGGATTAATTGTGACCGGATCTTGTGCGGATTATCAAAATGTCCGGATTTTCGAAGAGAACCAAAAAAGATCGTTTGAGTTCATAACAAAAAGAAAACTTGCTAAAACCGTTAATAATTCACTTTAATGGTTAAATAATTCGAGCAGATAAATAAAACCATTAATTAATATGAACTTATAATGTATTTTAATGAAAGAATATACATGTTTATACATTGTCAGAGCAATTAAAAAAAATCTGTGATTGATTTTTGAACTTTTTTTTTCACCAAAATTAAATCCGGATTACCGACGCTCTACTGTAACAAAAAAAAATTAATTAGGATTTTCAAATAAATGACCAACTCTGAAATATTTTTGTAATTTCCTCTACTGCTTGTTTTATAATGAGATATTTTAAATTATAAAATCTACTAAATGTAAACAATACAAACCTTCCATTTCTTGGAAGAAAAATTAATTAAATCTGTGTTAGTCTACTTATTTACGTTGCCTAAATTCAGTTAATTTTAATCATGTCAAAGCACGTGCGAAGCAGCGGATTATTTAAGCAATTAAGACGCATTGTTGGACACCATTGGTACGTTTTTCAATCACGTATTTCAATGAATATTTTTTTTTCTTTCACTTAATTCCTCGATGAAGATCCATAAGAAAAATTTTTCAATTAAAAAAAAAAGTGCACGTGCGAACGTTCAAGAGGATCATGCGACTTAAAATTATATTCTAAAACTGTTAAGATTGTTTTTTTTTTTTGTTTTTTGTTTGGTTTTTTTTTTTTTTAATTAAATATAATTTAATTACATCTCAGTCCTACTACAACAACCTGTTTTGTAGGTGCTGAATAATAATTCATATATGTTAATGTACAATAATATTACAAGTTAAATTACAAAAAAAAAATATAAACAATTTCATAATATGCATAATAAAGAGTGAGTTAAGAATATAATTTTAAGAAAGTATATAAAGTTAAAATATCATAATTATAAATATATATTTATTAAATTCATTATATTAACATTATTGAAAATTTCTATTTATGATTTATTTCTGTATTTATTAATTTTTCATTATTTATAAAGAATTTTTTAAGTGAAAATTATATTAACTATAATCTAAAAATTCCGTTTTATCTAATTTTTATTTTTAATTTATCTATTTTTAAGATATCTTCGTTTAGTTGTCTAAAGATTTTGAACAATATTCTATTTTTATTTCTTAGTTATTTTGGGGATTGTTATATGTAATTATTTTAGACCAAATATTTCTTGTTTCGTAAGAATTCATTTGTACAATTTTATTTTTAATCTTTCTTTTTAAATTAAAAAAAAGTTTTAATTATTAATTACAAAAATCATATTATTATGATTTATTAAACAAAAAATCTTTGTTTTGTTAATAAAATTTTATATTTTTTTATAGCAATTTCCTGATTCCTGTTATTATTTTCTCCGTTAAAAAAATGTTATAGGTTTTAGACCGAACTTATACAGTAGCAATGCTTCCCATGTTGTATAATAATTTATACAGTTATAGGGGGGGGAAAACATAAGATTAATTAGGAAAAATATTGTCATTGATTTTTCAGATAAAACAACGTATGGCCTGTCGTTTTAGTTGTGTGAGCGCCCAAAGGATTTTTTTTTCAGGGAGGTGCAAAAAAAAATATTGGTAGTGTAAAATAGCCTGTAAAAATTGTACTTCATATTGTGAAAGTATATAAAATAAATATATAAATAAACTAAAGTAATTAGTTATAAATATTTTTACCATTACATCTTTTAGTTCTTAAAAAAAATTGTTTCGGCTGACTCACTAGACTAGAATAAAAAACGTTTATAAATTTAAAATTTAATAAGTAAGAAGGTTTATATTAAAAAAAAAAAACCGGTTTCGCCCCGTTTCCAGGCTTTGTGAAGTCAGTTGTAGAGGAGCACTTCCCATATAGCGGGTAACCAATGCCATAGGTACCAAAGGAAAAAGGGAGCACCAGCGAAGTGGCGGCTGCTATTTCATGAAACTAGCACTAGATTCTTCAAAAGGAATACACTGTAATCGGTAAACAATTAAAATGCTACCGAACTCTTTTGAATATTTCGTGGCATTGGGTTCCACCGTAATTGCTGTTCCTCTCAGCGCAAGAGATCAAGTAAAATTTTGCAAAACATTACTAGGATGTTTTGCTTCCTCACTGTATATTTGACAGTGTACGGCAAATCAAAGCTTTTCAAATAGTAATAATAATAATAATAATAGTCACGAAGAACATGCAGAAAACTCACACAGCCAAGATCAGTAAATACACCGAACTATCACACGAGCTCCAGAAGCAGTGAAGGTAGGACCTAGTACGTGTTGTACCGATCGTCCTGTCCGCCACTGGTCTGGTGCCTCACACATTGCACCACAGCCTCATTACTTTCACACTAGGACTTCACAAAAACACTTATGCACAACTGCAGAAGGCTGTGGTGCTCAACACAACACGCATAGTTAGGAAATTTATGGACACAAGCACACATCCCTAACTCTCTTAACACTGTTTTAGACTTGGCAATAGTGCTTTGGTCTTCGACCCGCTATGTTGTCTCTGCTGGGGAAACCCATGGTTTGAAACTTTCACAAAATTATAATAAGTAACTAGCTTAATGGCCGACTAATTGCCTTGCTTTAATCACTAGCAAAAGGTTTTGCCATTCTTAATTTGTGATGACGAAAATAACCTCTTATATGTGACATTTTTTTTGTCAAAATCAAAATTAGGAATTATTACACTATTTTTTTGAAGGGTTAGGGGGTTTTCTTTCTTTGATCTGCGCCTCGGAGGAAGAGTAAGTGAAGACAAAGTCAGTTCGGAAGTAAAGACTTCTTCAATGTCTATAATACTGAATCCTATACCGATTTTACAACGTAATTCTTCCTATTAAAAAACGAACTTACTTACATTTTCGTGACGGCTTCGATGCGAGTCTTTTATCGAGAGTTGGCGAAATAAACGATCCGATAAAATCCGATATTGCAACGATATTAAAACGATCCGATATTGCAAAACGTAGGAGTTCATTATTTTTTTTATTTTTTGTCTTTGTTCGTTTTTTTTTTTGGTTCCTTTTGTCTTTCGTCGAAAACATAAAAACCCCAGACTTGGGGAAAAGGTGTAGGCATCGTTTGAAGCCAAAGCATTCTCAAAATCTAAAGACACATTTGTAGAAAACTGGAATCCTTTTTATTATCGGCAGATGGTCTTAAACGGAGGCCGAGAGAGAGACTCTGCTGTAATCCGCAAATTCACCAATTCATTCGTGCCGGCGGCTGTAGAATTCCTATCAACGACAACTGGAGGGAAGTCAATATTAGTCTTTTTTATTCCTCATCGCACGTGATATTACTTGAGTTTTTCAACGTTCGCAAAAGAACGGGTCCTTTTCGATCAATAATACTTTTTTTCTTTTACCTCCCACCCACACAAACGCTCACAGGGCGAAGATGTTGTCCATGCAGAGAAAGCAAGCAAGAAAAGAGGAAGTCAGGTTCAATTCCCCCTGATTGGTTGAAAACGATATCTGTGATGTCGATTTAAAGATTAATATGGTTTTGTTTTTCTTTTGTTTTTGCGCAATGTTTTGTTTCATAAGTGGGCTTCGAGATTTTTCTTCCGGGAAATAAAAGATGGAGTAATTTGGAATATTTTTCGATTGACGTGGTTTATGAGTAATACGTGTTTTATCGATTTTTTTTTTGATTTTTTTGTAGATGCAGTTAAAATTGCAAAAATGTACACAAAGCGACCGTTTGCACAAAACATTAGAAACAAATTTAATAAGAAAATAAAAAATAAAACAAGTTACAAGTTTCGAAAACCTATAGCAAAAACCGCTGTAGGTTTTTGAAACATGTAACTTGCTTTTACTTTTTATTTTCTTATTAAACTTGTTCTAATGTTTTGTGCAAATGGTCGCTTCGTATTTATTCCACTTGCATTTAACACATTGCAAAAATGTACTTATTGTCTACCCATCTGTCTTTGTTCGAGAACACGAAACAATTGAAATGTGCAGAGACCACGTAAGTCACCTCCGTGGAATTTTAGAGGAGAACAAAAAAACTGTACCATCCCCAAAACATGAATAATGATTGTGAGCTCAAACGTTGCAGGCTAACTATGTGAATATACGGTATTAACATAATCTTTTGTTTATTTTCATATCGGATTGTGTGTATAAAATGAAAAAAACTGAAGTGGACTGATGTAATGTTTGTTTTTAGAGCTGAGCAACATGAAAGCAGTAGTGCACTTTGTTTCTTAAACCAGGAAATCAACTGACTTTACTGCAATTCATCTTTTTGATGTTTAGAATCAAAATGAAAACAAGATGACCACGTTAAACAACTGGAGAACTGAAAATCTTTTAAAACGACAAAATTACGAGGAAACAAATGAAAAAATTTGCCCAAGATCCAAAAAAAGTCCTTTTCAACCACAGTATCCTTGTCCATTTCACTTGGCCAGTGGTGTGTACTTTCTGGTAGAACTATCGAAACTCCGGGGATATGTACTCATTCATCTTCTTAACGTCCTCCTTTATTTGTAGGTGCTTTACCTGCTAGATAACATTCAAAGCGAGGCAGGCAGACAGACGGGTTCTGGTTTCTTTAGGTTGAAGGTGTGATTAACGAATCTGTCGACGAGACTGAGGACTGATTCCGGGTTGTGCTGAATCAGGGTAGCGACTTGGAGCGAATTCGCTTTTTGGGTCTTGTGGAATGTCCCTACCACGCGATTCCTGGGCCAGAGGAATTTTATTATACGAGGCCTTCCACCAGGTGTCGAACTTCATGATTTCCGGAGCTTCCTGCTTGGTTACGTGAAATCTACTGCTGGACTGTTCAAAGAGATGTCTAGTGTGAAAACACACGGTCGTACTTACTTGTTCAAGTTTCCATTTTTATTATCCCGAAATCACGATCGTTTGGCAGAAACGAGTGGGTCTCTAATCGGGAAATAATGCATTAGTTTGTCGTAGTGTCCTGAATCTGTGAGAGCGAGACAAAACTTGACGTAGTATGATTACGGTTTTGTCCCGTACATCAATCAGAAAACAAGTACAGCGTTTTAACTTCAGGAGACACAAACTTAGTTATGTACTTGACAATCATGATGCATTTCATAATGGAGGCAGGGGTAGCCCTCTAGCGTCGAGCGCAGCAACCACATACCTCACGGACTCATGTTGCACCAATACACTTTCCTAGGATCCTATAGTAGTTTTCAAAAAAAAAAAGGGTTTGCCATATATGGTCATTATGTAGCGATCGATTTTTTTCTGGAATAAACGTCATCAGTCATGTCGACATCAACTTGAACACTGAGCAGTCAGTCCAAGGTGGTGTCGTTTTGTGATCGCATAAGCGTGATCAAGAAAGGACAACTTTGCATAGCCAAGCAAGGGGAGTAGTGTGGAACGTTTTTAATTATTTTAATTATTATGATGTATTCGTAACTGTAGAAAATAAAAAAAAAAAGAATGTTTTCCTAATGTTTATAAAATTGAGTTACAGATTTTAGCAATAAATGGCGCTGTTACGTCCTGGAAACATCGATCTATAAGGAAATTACGTCATCAAAAGCTCTTCTTTCATGAACTGAACTTTATATCTACTAAACTAGCCCGGAACCGATGCGGTTTCATCACCCAATAGGAGTCTATCCCATATAAGCCCATTGCACGCAAAAAGACATTTTTTTAATTTTTTGTAACTTGTGTGGTTTTCGCACTCACCGATTCAATTAGAGAATAAAGGTTTTTATTGTAACAGTATCCGCACTTGGCAGAAGTTTGCTCTTTAGCAAGATGTTATGCAAAGAACGTGAAACCTATTTAATTAATAAATGTGTATGTGTTTTGTACAAGCAGAGGTTCACTGAATTGCACAAACATTATCTTCCTAATTTTACTTTTTCTAAAACATTAATGAAACTAGTAAATGTTTCTTAAGCTCCCGAAAATCCAGATCACAGCATACGCAAAAGACAGTGGATTAGTAAACGGATTAATAGTCATTGTTAGATATCGGTTGTTAGATATTCTTTGTTTCGCGTCTTAAGGTCGGGCTGGAGTGAGAATAGTTGTTTTCATCGCCCCATATCTTTTAAACTACTGCTCATAAAAATCTGAAACTTTTTACGTAAAATCGTCAAACATACAAGAATTATATTTTCATACAACCTTTAAGTTTGACAGCACATTTCAGGTGCACCCTGTATATATATGTAGACCTGATTTTGTAATACTCACTTGAAAAATTTTATCTTGTAATCCTGTCCGACAATTTGGAACCGAAAAATATAGGATTAGATATTTTTTTTTTTTCGGATTGTGTAGGACCTATAAAGTTCTCTCTCACGTGTCTAAAAGCACATAAAAGTATGATTAATATAATGTTGTTGGTTTTTTTTTTTTTTTTTTTCCTTTCTTTCTTGTAAAAAGAAGTTCGACTCACAAATAATTTGAGTGATGACAAATCTTCCCATTGCCATTATCCACGGATCGTCGACCATTTCAACATGTTGTGGAGAAAAGCCAAGGCTGTGTGAGTATCTGGTGAATCACCGAGTGACATTCGCTGATCCGAGTGCGTGAATTGGTTCAGAATCGACGCGGGAATGGGTGGAGAAGGGAAAAAAAAAAAAGCACGGTTAACATTTACTAGTTGTTTTGCGTCTGTGCGTTGCCTGGGACTTGTGCGCGCTCTCGCCGTTTGTGAGCCGTCCAAAGGAGAAACTTCCAAACCTAGTCACTAGAGGGAGACACGTTCTACGTAATAGTAACATTAGCTTGTGAATGTTTTTATGGAAAGATTAAGATTAAAATGTACAAGTCCTTAATCTTCCTCGCGATTTATTTGGGGTCTGTTAGATCAGATTTCATTACTAAATTCCATTGGAGCTCTCTATACACCCCTACTATCTTAATGAATCTCAACCAGTGAGAGTCGGCAAAACAGACAAGCATTTCCTGAATGAACCTAAAACCTACTGTCCTTTCCTTACATTATGCGCTGAATTAAAATCAATCTTTCCTTACATTGTATTGTTTTTATTTTCTACAGGTAAAACAATGTAGATTTTTAAAACCTCCTTGTATTTTTAAATTGTAATACCTGTCGAATAGTCTTTTCAAATTTTTCACTTGCTGTGAGTTAATTAAATCTGAAATACTTAATCTATCTAAAATTACCTAATTTTCGTGTGGCCAAAGCACGCGAAAATGACTGTGGATTATTAAATGAACAGTCGTGGAAATCAAACGTGAGTCCCCCAACAACCTACAAAGCAATAATAGATTCACAATAAAATATTGTATCGAGACCTCGCGGTTTATTGGTGATTACTCCCAGCTGATGATCAACGCGTGAAACGCTGTTGTAGGATGTCACTTAGCAAACGCTTCGCACCACCCATTGATAAATTACTAAATTATTTTTATTTATATAGTTTCTAAATCTACATTCTCTGTTCAATCATGAGATACACAATACTCCTAAAATAGAGATTTGAAGCATAATCCGGACCCAAAAGTAGAAAGCTTATATCTTACGCCAGAAGAAAAAGAAAGATTAATGATAGAATCTTGTATAATTAATCAATTTCCATGTATTATTAAAGATAAAGTTTTAAAAATCAGCTATATAACATTTAGATGATTCAAAAATTATTTTAAAAATAAAGTACGATTTTATAATGTAATTTGGAGTAAATTACAAATTGAATTTGAATTGTCAAGAAATAAGTTAAATATTCATTTATATAGCAATAATTCTTCTAATAGCAATTGCGATTTCTGTGTTGAAAACACGGACGATTTATGTAGGTTCTATATTGTAAACACGGACGGTTTATGTATTGTTTGTAAGTGTTGTATTGTAAACATTCTTTAATTGCATCATATCGAATTCAATTGAGAAAGAAGGAAGAGATTTCTTGTCCTCATTTATTCAACCTGAAGAAGTTTTCTATTAAAGAAAACGAAATATCGTTGTTGTGATTAAAGAAGACATTTTAGGAGTATTGTGTATCTCATGATTTTTATTTATTTATTTATTTATTTATTTACAGTAGAGCCCCGATTATCCGCGGAATTGGGTGGCAAGGGTACCGCAAATAGTAAAAATCGCGGATGATCCGAAAAAAGACTAAAAATGAGGTCTAAAAATGTAAACACGAAAAAAAAATATTTCAGCATAAAAACTACATTTTATTATACAAAAAACATAATATGCAAAACTTTTAAATTATGTACAGTACAGCAGAAACGTTTCTGCAGAGCAGGAGCCTGCCACTCATCCACAAATTCCGAGAAGGCCTGTAGGATTACGATGCACATTAAACCTGTCAGTAATTTTCGACCTTCGCACTGTAGGGCCTACTGTATTTACCTTGTTGTTGGCTATTGTTTTTTTTTTTTAGGTTTGTAATTAAAAAAATTTTCGCGGCATTCGCGGATAATCGGGGCTTTACTGTATTTGTTTATTTATTTATTTATTATTTTCACTTTCACACTAAGTTTCTGGACAGTCACCTACACGGAAGCATTTACAAATACAAGTTCAATCGTCTCTCATCCGAAAATATACATGCCAAGTTTTATGAAGATCCTAGAGTTTCTTCCAAAAGATTTGTAAGGAGAGAGATATTGTAAATATACACAGACTCACTTTCCTCAGTGAAGTAGGCTAAAAGATTTCCTAATTATATTGCGAGCGCCAAAAAGATTTGCGAATCACTGGGAAACGAACTAAATATCGAAGCACGAATTTTTCCCGCCTTAAATAAAAATCCCTTCCAGTCTTTTTCTTCAAAATCAATATCAGTCTCACAAATGAGAGAGAATTGAAAAAGAACGAAGCCAGTGGAAGGGATGATGAATATTGGAACAGATGAAGCAGATAAACCATCGATTTCTTTTTTCTTTATTTCGTTCTTACATTTTTTCTTTTAAAACGTAAGTGA
>JAFIDM010000006.1:31976478-32029237 GCA_023159025.1 Thereuonema tuberculata | reverse complement strand
GGCGAAGGCATATTTATTGTCCGGTTGGCGATTTCTCTCCATTTATAAATGATTACGGACGTTAAACTTGCTTTCTATTGAGTTTATTATACATTTTAAGCATTTCTTTTCCACTTTTTTCTTCTTCTTTAGTTCAAGTTTATTTCATTTCGAGATCTTTATAAATTTACTTTCACGATACGTTGAGGCTACCCGTTCGGTAAAATTGAACTGTCTGTTGCTTGGCAACGGATGTCTCACAGTTCTTCGAATAAGACATTGTTGCTTATTTCAGTGCCCTGTCGTCTCCCACAGTCGTAAAACGGACACTGACCACATCGTCAATGGTTCTGTCAGCAGTTTTGCGTTTCTCTTGTGAACAGTATTCGGAAGTTAGCACCGTAACCATCATTTCATTGTTTTTTGAACAAAATACATAATTTTCGACCGCATAAGTTATAAACCAGATGCCCAAATACTCCTTTGGCAGTCCTCTTGTCTAAGCTAATCAGTTGGGAAAAAGAAAACAAACCGTAACATTGTTTCTGATTATCTAGTTGTAACTACATGTTTACACGTCATCAGGAATACAGGCATGCCCCGCACTTACTTCACTTTGGGTTCCCAGAAGATGATGTAAATTGAAGCAGTATCGTATTTTTCTCTTACCGATCTACAGTATGTTTCAAAAAAGAAGAGTTTGCCATGTATGGTCATTACGTAGCGATCGATTTTGTCTGAAACAAACGTCACCAGTCATGATGTCATCAACTTGAACTCCGAGCAGTCAGTCCAAGATGGCGTCGTTTTGCGATCGCATAAGCGTGACCAAGAAAGGACAAACTTTGCATAACCAAGCAAGGGGAATAGTGTGGAACGTTTTTAATTATTTCAATTGTGATTATTATTATGTATTCGTTACTGTAGAAAATACAAAGACCAGAATGTTTTCGTAATATTTATAAGATTCAGTTATAGATTTTAGCAATAGATGGCGCTGTTACGTCCTGAAAACGTAAATCTATAAGGAAATTACGTCATCAAAAGCTCTTCTTTCATGAACTGAACTGTATGTACTGCTGTGTATCGATCATATACGTTCTTAATTGACGTAAATAACACATTTATAATTAAAATAAAGATTGTGCAGTGATAAGTAAACAACAAATAAAAGTACATGCAATGCATATGGGGGTAAATTATTTTACTAAAGTGACTACAGTAAAGCATTGCCATTTCCACCCAGGAGACAACTTTTGGTGCTCCTATAAAACCGAGACGGCGTCACAGAGAGGTGCTCAGCGAATTGACTTTGGATACAAAGTTACCTGACATTCGAGCGGTTGGATTTCGGATGGCGAAAGAAAAAAAAATGATGATTTAGATGGACGTTAATCGGAGGTAATCTGAAGCAAGCGGACGCAAATCCTGGACGGGGTGTCACCTGAAAACCCACCTAAAGGCCGCTTTAGGCGTGCCATTTGAGTAGGCTACATCGAAGACAATGTCAGGATAGATTGCCAGTGAAAAGAAAGCTTTAAAACTCTTGGCTTACACGTTCCATGTCGTCTTCCATCACACGGAAGATTTACACTTCTCAGTTGTTGCCATACCTACGTTTATTTACGAAACAAATAGCATTGATTTATATAATAGGCGAAAGAATGTTTCTAATTAATTAAAATAGGAAGTATTCATTTTTTTCATCTTTATGTATTTCTTTGTTTTCAGTTTCGATATTTCTCGTTAAATCTCGACCAGTTACGATATGTTTTCGAGATTCCAATCGCTCGTCGATTCAAATTTTCAGGCCGAAATTCTGTAATTATTTTGGTTAATAACGTAGCGTTTTCTGAAAGCATCATAAGGAAAAGATGACCTCCGTTCGTAAAAATCATTTTTGTAATCGGTAATTTCGAATAAATAGATACAAATCTATTGGAGTTCAAATTCTACAATTCTTTACCAGGAGCACTAGTGTCAGATGCCTCCTTAGCGATGGCGCGCCATCTCTTTGAATTTAGAACACGTTCTAAGTGGGGCAATGTGCTTTCCATCTCGCCATGGCGCGATGATGGCGCGCAGATTGCCTGTGAAATAGTACATGTAAAGCGGCCTTAAGTGATGTAAATCGAAGCGGCGTAATTTGGGTATGGCTGTATTATTATCCAAACGTAAAATGCGTTCTTCGCTGTAGAAACTTTCTGCTCCTCCTTCTACTTATTACACTACCACTTTGTTATTTTAAATTTAAGTAATTTTACCAAACGACATTTATTTACGATCCTCTGCTTATTAAGTAATATCGTAAATGAAACTAGGGAATAAAAGATGGGGTCTAAATCCCATTTTCATCATAACTTCCCACTTTATTGTTAGGAAGCGCATCTTTAGTTAGTTCGGAGCTGGCATTAGGTTCCCTAGATGAAGAGATCTCTGCCACGAAGCGCTGTATATTTTGGAAAGTAATTTATTTGTATCATTATACCTTAACAGCCCTCACGTGCAATTTATATGCTCAGTAAACGGTTACGTAATAACGCAGACACGATAAATAAGACTGCAACAAAACGAACCAGAAGTAATATTAAGCGTTTACAATTCTTTCTTTGTTTTGAATTATCCCCCGATAGTTCATTTTAATAAGAGGAATTTTTATTCTTCCTAATTTTTCCTTCAGAAAACGCTATGTAAATTTTTCGTTATTTGTGCTTCGATATCAGTGAACTTGCAGAAACTTGAACAGGTTCCAGGTTCCACTTAATGATAACTGTTAATTTTTAACAAAAGTCATTTTTTATTTCCTTTCTGTTATTAAAAATAGGGGTCTAAAAAGGAAGTGCTATTCATTAATGACTTCTCACATGGTTAACTAAGTAATGATGATACACGAATCGTTACAATATTTCGTAATCGTTCAACTAAAAAAAAAAAAAAATAGTCGTGTCTTTTTCCAGGTTTGGGGCAGGGGTTACAAACACAGCAATGAACTATGCAACCAAAAAAAAGAGGTCGAAAATCCTAGATTTTACCATTTTCGGACGCAATGCGGGGGAGCTCTCCCAACCCCCTCCTACCTTGTTCACTTATTGAAGCTCATCCAAACACATCACCTTAATAAGTTTTACAAACTGAATACTTTTTCTTTATTAGCTGTCATTAATGATATGCTTATGTAGGGATAGTCGTAAAAAACTAATAAAGCACATTTTTATCGTAATTATTAAGAGTAGTGTTAGCATGAACATATCATAATTAATACTTCATAATAACATTAAAAATTAAAATTACCTTGTGTCATTAAATTACCATTTCTTTTCTTGTTTTTGAAAGTGCAGTAGTTATCTTTTTTCTTTCTTTTTTTTTAAAAAGTCTCTATGTTGATATCTACAATAATAAAATACACATTCTCATACACATGCGCAAATAATAACTGAATTATCATTTATTTCTTTGTTGACGTCTACAATTATTTTAATGATCTAATAATAAGCTAATTGTATTTCGAATTTTATTTTATTTCCATTCCTTAATTGACTATTAATTAACTTAAGAAAATTAATTGTTTCATTTCTCTCGAGCTTTCGTTTTTTTTTAATTATGTATTAAAAATGAAATTAATTAACATTAATTATGACGTTAATTGATTGGCGAGTGGCGTAATCCAATAAAGCGTCAGTAAACAGGTCTTAAATTAATCAAATTCAATTCGTCATGTCAAAATGATACATTATGAGAACCGTATTAATGAAATGTAATTGTTTGATGTTCATAGATCATAATTAGGATTATTAAATTTCATTTTGTAATTCCTTATTAAATTATCCCTTCACGCTACTAGTTTTCGAGTTGATACTTGCTTTTTAACAGATTAGAGAAAAAAATAATGAAATTTAATAGCTTTAAGCTGTTTAAGAATATTCCAATGCAGCAAATCACTATTATTATTATACACTGTCCGGCCACTTTATTAGGTATACCCCTGCTGTGCGCACAAATGCTGTGTCTCACAACAACTCTTGAAGCCGGTGGGGGCAGTGTCATGGTGTGGGGGATGATTTCCTAGAACATGTTGGGTTTATTTTTATCTCTGGAGGCACCTTAGGATGCTAGAGTGTACCTAAACATCATAACTGACCAAGTGCAACCGTACATGTTAACAGTGCATCCTCATGCAGATGGCTACTTCCAGTAGGATAATGCGTCGGTGCACAAAGCCCACATCACTATGAGATGGTTTGAGGAACATGACGATGACTTTTCCTTGCTGCAGTGGCCCGCTCAGTCCCCGGATCTCAGCCCGATTGAAAATTTGTGGGATGAGCTGGAACGGGCTGTTCGCTGTAGGTCTACACCTCCATCAAATCTTCAGGAACTGCGTGACATACTCATGTCTGCAAGGCACACAATACCTCAACAACGTTTTCAGCATCTTGTGGAATCCATGCCTCGACCAATTCAGGCTGTTTTTGAGAGCTAAAGGAGACCCAACACGCTACTAGGTAGATGTACCTATTAAAGTGGCCGGTCTTGGTTCCTGTGTTGGAGAAATTAGTGCGTGAAGTTCGACAAAAATCTCCATGGAAAAGCAATTGGAAGCAAAACAATGAATTTCTGTCGAAGTCTAACAATGTATGGTAATTTAGGCAGTTTAAGTAATTGCGGAATGAATTACTTTTCGGCAAATGTAAAATTTGGAAAAAATTCTTTTTGAAAGCGACGGGTATTTATAATTTACAAATACACGGAGACATTTTCTTTTATATTGTTTTCACAACTTTAAAAAAAAAAAAATACAATGGAAAACCAACCAGTCACATTTCAGGAAAGTATGTTCTTAGTTCTTTCAGCAAGTTCTTGTTACATTTAAGCTTTCTTCCATAAGCTGGCATCTCTTTAATGGAATTTCGGAATAAAAACGTCTTAAGATAAAGTTTGACATCAAGAGATCTATTTCATAATACTTTAAAAGATATAATTTGAAATTCCTAAGTGAATACTCCGATTACTCACTGCGGGACAAAGTATGGTCAATGAACGATAACAAACCCGTTGCTTTCACGTATCAACATTGTAGGCTACATTGATTTCATCTCGCCGCCATTTAATTTTGAAAGAGAATGTTCCAGACAAAAGTTTAGTACTTTTAAAAGCTCTACCAGTTTTACGAGCTACATGGAAATCCGGCCAGTGGTTCCGACGTGACATTTTGAGACCCGTAGACACACATACAGATATGGTAATTTCATGGGCCTATCTTTCCTTCGGAAGTTAGGCAAACAATGAAGTGAGCTTCGAACTGTTCCACGTTATATTCTTAATATAATTAATTATAGAATTAACACATTTTTAGAAAAACAATTTCATATTAACTTAATTTTTTTATTAAGTAAGCTATCATTGTATAAGCTATTGTTGTATCAAATCAACTATTATCAAAATGCTAAGCTTAATTAAAATATAAAAATAAATAAATAAACCCGAACATTAAAACATTAGTCATTTTGAAATGTTGCAAAGGACTGTCAGTCCGTAACGCCGACTAGCGGGAGAAAAGAGAACTAGTGATCGTACACAGATTATATTTTAAGATAACAGCTGTGAAATTGAGCTTTAATTAATATTTAATATCATTTAAATACTATTTTGTATATTTCTGTTACTATCCCATCATTCTTGACCGTTGTTCAATACAATTAATAGTAAAGGTATAATACTCAGCTACAAAAACCGTCGTATTAATATCCTGACATGAATGTATGCAATTATAATAATATGTATTTCTACGGAATCTTAACTTTTATTATATATTTTAATTATCAGTTTTCAAAGTAACTAATTATATACATATTTAAAAACTGATAATTCCAGAAAACTGAACTTAGAAAAATTGTGAATAGAAAACTTCAGACATTTTTAATATATTTAGGCCTATATATATATTTTTTTTTTATTGTTGAAATTATCAGTTTTTACAGTAACTATTAATGAATTCTTATAATGAATAATATTAAATTCAGTTAAACTAATTTTAATAATATCTCTGTCAATTTATAAAGTAATAGCGTAAAAAGATGTTTACATTGTTAAAAAAAATAATTAGGCTCAAATATATTATTAAAACAGTTAGCGCTGCAATGTTGTTAAAAACTGTTCTGTCTCGCTTGAGTGCTGCATACTTGCACTGGTAACCCCCAACTTACTACCTGTTGCCGAGCCAGTACTCGCCTGTGTTATTCCCCCCTCGGCGGACAGGTGCACGTGAGTCACCCCGGTAGCCGTGGAAACCGCGTTCGAACGCCGGTCGTCCCTGATAGGCGGGACTGCCGCTTCTTGCCCCGAAGCGACGAGCGCGGCCTGCTTCTTGGACCGGATCCGCTGCTTCCTACGCTGGCGGCCAGTCAACAGAGCTGCGCCGACTCTGGCCGCGGCAACAAGTGTCGTGTGTTTTCGCGGTTCCTTGTTAAGCCTAACGACTCGAATGACATTCGGCGTAGATTCAGCAGGTATCTGAGTCTCAATTTTTGCGATCCGCTCTGTGCTTTTTAGTGAACGTTTAAGATTCCTTCACCTCCCCCCGATATTGTTGTGTGGATTATGAGTACTGTACGTCAACGCACAGGAAATAAGCTTTTGTATTCGCATCTCCTGGATTTCAGTGTTTGAACTTTCGAAGGAAGTCTATTCCGTTTACATCGAAATATGTAAGTACCAAATTTTCAGTTTTATTTAAAGTTAGAAAACAAGGCCCCTATGTTTGAGCGTATTTAAATAAAACTATTGATTATTGTCAAATTGAAATTAATATAAAAACACGATTCTAGATGAATTATCATTTCCAAAAAAGAAAACATATTTGTTTTTGTTTTCTTATGTCATGATACGATATGAATCAATTCTACAAAATTGTGGAATTTTTTTTACAAAATAATAATAGCCTATTAATACAGTGCGTTATAACTAAATTTTTCGTAAAGTAATTGATTTGTTACAACGGCTTTTACGTAATTAACATTCAGAGCCTGTTTACATGTTAGCGAAACTTGTTAGAAATAATACTATTTAATAAAGGCTTATTAAAGCATTAAAATAAAAAAAAATATTATAAATATCACGAAGAAAATAAAGTTAGGAATAATATTCTTCTGTCATTGAAATTTTTTTACGTTGTTTTGATTTTTTCCTCCTAATATTCATGACGTGTAGACCACTTTTATCATGAAATTAAAAACGTGTAGTATTTGTTTTAGCTTAATTTTACGTTTCTTCAGTCAAGTATTATGTGATTCCAATGCCATTCGTTTTAATATATTTTTCAGTTATGTAGTGATAAGAACCAATAAAAAAAATAAATACATGAAAATCTCCTTGTGATAACAATTTATCTTTTAGATTAGATATAAAAATTCTGCTAAAAACAAAATGTTTAAACAAAAATTGTTTAAGTTGCCTTTTTATTTATTTATTTTTTTTTATTTTTTATTATTTTTTTATTTATTGAGACTCACGGAAAAGAGCTTTTGTGTTTTTGGTCTCTGGAATGTACGATAAACATGAGGATATCGCAAGTTCATTGCATTAGATGCTCGCACCGAATCAGCCCCATTTGCACGTTCTAATTATTGCTAGACAAATCTTCAACACACTCAGATGAAATAAGCAATTAGTAATTATATAAAATAATCATTAAAACAATGATTGGGTGTCAAATTCAAATACGTCTATAAATGTTCTCACAATATTGAATTTATATTTACAAAATTTACATTCGGAAATACTTGACACGTGTAGCTGATATGTTTTGTAGGGGGAAAAAAAAATGTTTGGACGTTGTTTTTCGCACGTTTAAGCGCTTCACCCCCCCAAAAAAAAAAAAAAATGATAAAAAAAATTGCATGCCAAACATTTCAGAGTAAGATAGCTGATAATACTAAATTTTAAGCGGTTTTTTTTTATTATTTTTATAATTTTATTTTCATATTATTTTTAAAACTATTAATATAACAATAATTTTTCAGAATGTTAACATTCAGTAGAATATTACTTTTTTTTAAAAAAAAGCAAATATTATTATCTAAGATTAGATTCTGAGTAATGTAATGTGTGAAGTCACAGTTCGTCCTGTTTTAAAAGTTTGTCAAAGCCTATAAAAACCAAAAATAGTAATTTTTTTATTTTATTTTGATTCATTAATAAAAATATTTTTTTTAAATAAATTAGTAATTTAGTTATTTTATAATAAGACCGTTGATATGATTCCAACAATTTTACAAGAAAATGAAGAATAAATTTGTTTACAATTAATTATCAAAACAAATAAGAAAAATCTTTCAAAGAATATAATATTCATGTTTGTTTTTGTGTTTGTTTAGCTTGGCTTCATTTTTTACCTCATGGATTCTTCATGATTTATATTTTACAACTGTAAAAAAAATAAGGAAAAAAACAACAATACATCTTTTTATTTAGACTTTTGTGATATTTTCCTTTTTTTGTTTTTAATTTCAACCTTCATTTATTGCACGTGCTTTTGTAATGAATGTTTTGATTAATGTGATTAGTATTACGTAATGATATTAACGGTCAAAATTAACTTGAGATTTCGTTCACGAGCAGATTATTGGCGATTACTTATTAGGAATTAATAGTGTTTGCGTAATGTCATCGTCTACTTCAGCAACAAAAATCGTTATTGGAATTTGATCTTGTAATTCAATCCTTTTTCATAAACAAAAGAAATACACGCTGATTTTGTTAATTAGATATTTTTTATATTTAATCTTCGATGTAACTATGAGTTTAATAATATATTTTATTATATAATTGCTTAATTATTTAAACTTCATATTGTTATCATTTTAATAAAATTAGTCTTCGGGATATTAAATTTCGGAGTTAATTAGGTTTTACTAAATGCATAATAAATTATTTTAATTATATATTTTTTTTATTACATTTAACATTAAGAAAATTAATTTTTAATATGAAGTTTCGGAAGTAATGAAGAATTAAGTTAATGCATGCATTATTAGAATAAAAACAAGTTCATAATAATATAAAATAATGGGTGAGACCAAATTGTTTATCAAGTGACATCCTGGAACAGCTGTTTCACGCTCTTTAGCGATCATCAGCCAGGAGCAGTCACCGATGATCATTCATAATAATTTGTTTTAGAATATTTTAAATTCCTAATATTGATCGTATTGATTTGGTTCAGGACATGTTTTTTTGAGCATTATTAATAATAATGATTTCGTAGATATCTATTTTCTTATAAATCTTATTCCAAACATTAGACAAAAAAATCTTTGTTGCTTGTCTATAAGTGAAAGTAACGAGGCCAGACCAAAGAACGTATATATACAGTATATCTATTTACGTTCTTTGGCCAGACTTGTAAATTCAGCGCCCTCTGACAGTCGCTCTTTAAACTAGGGTTTCTTAACCTTTTGCCTTTCGCGGACCCCCATTGAACGAACACTGCAAGCCGCGAAGCCATTTCTCCAGTTTGGATCCCAAAGCCACGCGATGTAAAAACGTCAGTAGTTTATTATGTAAATACTCTATTAACTTGCTGAAGAGTCGCGAAGCCACAGGCTAAGAACCACTGCTATATACAATTTCCTAATGAACAAAATTTACTTATTTATTTAAATAAATTCGAAACATTAGAAGAAAAGGAAAAAGTAATATTGTAAGCCCCTAACAGAAGCTTTTGTCTTTTATTTCTTATAATCTATCAAGAGTTATTCATATCCTGTTCGGAAGTGATCACAACTATTTATCGGAAGTTCTTTTTTCTATTTTTTCTGTTGATCTGATATTACTTTTTGGCTTTGTGCCATTTGGCGTTTTCTATTGGTTTTATCCTTTCACTCCCCACTCCCCCTGTACCGATCACGTTTCTGGTGAATATTGATATTTGATGTTAGCAAAACCGAACTGCACCCTTTGGCCAGCAGACGTTTTGTTTTGTAATCAAACTAATTTGATGCAGTTGTTTTTATTATTTTTTCTGCAGTAAAAATATTTTAATGTTCTTGTAACAATAAATATCTGTATCGAAAATATTTGGAAAGAAGATTGATCAACATTTATTAAAGCTTCGAGCGAAAGTAAAGTAGATATATAAAATCGCATTGTTAGGCTTATTTGTGTTTACTAAATCCACTTCAAAACAAGGATGTAATGTGTAATTGCGTATGGGTAATATCGTCAAAGGATGAATGAATCATTAGGTTCTAACAGTATAGCAATTGACAGAGGTTATTTTTGTGTATATGAGTATAAAATGGAATTTTTTTTAAGTGCATTAGTTTCATAAGTCATTATTATTTTAATACATAAACTGAATCTTCATTCTATTCATTTTATTGTAGATCTAATGTTAGTATAAAGTTCGTTTGACTATATATTTCTGCCGCAACACATACAAAGCGAAATTAAAATAACAAAATGTCTGCTTTCACTAACTGATGTCATTGTTAAGTGTTTCGTAATCTTCAGTTATCTAGCTCCTTTTTTTTTTAATTCAATATTTAAAGCTTACATTGATTTTCTGCATTAAACAAATAATTTTATTATTTTTTAATAATGAATGTTTTATTTTTTATTTGTAATTGTTTTTGACAGGTCCTATTAAATTTCACACCTATTTTTTTTAAAAGCTTGAAAAAAATGTTAAAATGTAGTTCTCATTTACTCGTATTCACCACCATCCTGGGAATGACATAATATATATGACTATTTTTATAAGAGGTCAGTTCTCGTTTCCGTTCCATCAAACAAAAAACTAAATTTCAAATATATTTTACTGCTATAAATACTTCATCCATATATCCTGAATAAAAAAAAAAAAATAATCCTATACTGAACCCAGTGTAAACTGGATTATTTTTATTATTATTTTGTATAGCAAAGTTAAAACTGTTTAATCGATTTAATTAATGATAATGTTCGCTCCCGGAGTTCCTATCATTATTACCTAAACTCTGCCTATAGTTCTCAGTACGTTGTTTTGGGGATTTAAGTTATTAATTGTATACGTGCTTCTTCCAGTGGTACTCCAGGAAAGGCGGTAACACAGAAATAACTCTCTTACAAAATCTTTGACAGAAGACTCTCTTGGTGATGGGTTAATTTATATTTAGATCAAATCCCACGAACATAGACACTAGAGATATTTAATGACATTAATATTTCGCGCAGTGGTCGTTATAGAGATTAAAAACGTACAGATCTAGGAAATTGTATGTTTACATAACTTTTTACACCTGCAACATGATAATTACAATCGTAATTGCTTTCATTTTAAAAACGCCCCTTAATGTTCATCGGAGAAAATAAATTGAATACAATTTTAAGTACAAATCGGTTCATCCAATTTATAATCAAAAACGTTGTATGTTAGGGAGCTGAAATTTTAGAAGTAATACATATCTGACCGTTCGATAAGGAGCTAGGAAAGTTTTCGAAAGTTAGCACGTGTTTTGTGTTTTCCTTGTTAAAATTATCAATCTATATTTACAATTGGTACCTAATACACTTTAAAAAAAAAACACACATTTTAAAAAAATCTTCTCTACATGTGGCGGGATCCCAGTTCGGATCCCTTCGTCAGGTGACAAGTGGAGCAAACTGACGAAGTTGTCCGAACTTGGATTCCGCAACATGTAGTCAAGATTTTTTTTAAGTGTTTTAGATCCCAATTGTAAATATTAATAACCACACGAATAAAATGAAAAAATATCAATCTATAATTTGTAATAATAATTCGAGCGTGGGAGATCGTTTTACAGCTATATAAGAAAATGCGTAGATCTTAAAAATTAGTGCAAAAATGCAGTTGCTTGAACAATACACGTTTGGAAGCCATATAAATCTGAAGCGTTTTCCTGTGTAAGCCTTCACAATATTTACATGGAATCCCCCTGTGTGACAACCTTGATGCCCAGATGCGAATTCCAATGAACTGAATCACCTGTTTCCTTCGTACCACGTGCGCAATTCATTTCATCAATAGCACTTCAATGATGGCTACCGCCGTTGCCTCGACTCGTCGTTCGTGCCTCAAAGAGCTGCCTTTTAAGCGTTGCTGGAGTGTAGAGAACTGGCATTGCCTTCCGCCAGACCCAAAGTAAGAGAATTTTCAATTTTAATTTAAGAATAGAGAGGAATTACGCCTAGTCTCGATTATTATTGGGCTTCAGTTATTACTGTTACCAGGTGTTGGATGTCGTTCATAAGTCGGTCCGGGCTTTGGAACGTAAAAAAAAATAATGCGACTACTTATCTAAACAGTAGAATAGAAAAACAAAAACAAAAAACTGCTTTGAAATCGCAAAAAGACATTTAAAATCTAAAAATAATAATATGAATTTTAATTAAATTTTTGATTAATTTTTATTGCTCTTTTACTATTTTTATTAATCTTTTTATGAACTGTGTTGCATGTTGAAGATTAGATACACAACCTCATTTCTCGTATCTTTAAAACTGCCAGTTGTATGTAACGGATAAAAACAAATGTAACGTAAAATTCCAAAGACGGAACTTATTGCGGAACTGTATCGTAACAATACATTCAGTCTCATTAAATCAAAATGGAGTTTATTAAACTTACTCAATTTTAATTTAATGAGATTAAATGCATTGCTAATAAACTCCATTTTACTTTTTAATTGAATAAGGTCACTCAAAATTAAATTGTTGTTTAATTGTTGTCAATAAATGCTTTGATTTTAATTGAATTTTAGAAGATTGTGTTGTATGGGTAACTGAATTTTCTACTTAAATTCCTAAAATTACCATATTAGGAAATTGAATAATTTAGTAGAAATAATTGGTTTTAAAACCTGAAAATGTAGGGTTTAAGGACACGAATACGATATTTAATTCCTGTACTTTTACAACAGTCAGACATTAAAAAAATCGTGGTTAATATCCTAACCATCTGCTGTATATCTATTAGGGAGCACATTTCATTTGACAGAACAAAAATAATCTTAACAATGACAAAGTAATAATGTCCTTTAAAATAAGGAAAATAAAATATAGGCCTATCACTAAGAAAATATTTAAAACTTTTGTGAAAACAAAATTTTCTAAACATCGGAAAGCAAAATTTAGAATTGTTAATGTTCTTGTTACAATGAAATAAAAAATTCAACTATGATGAATTCGTAGTTGAATTGAAAATAAATAACAAAAATTATTATATATCTGGAATTAATTTTGGAATTCATAAGGATCTAACAAAATGTATGGTTGTTTATTATTATTATTATTATTGTTGTTATTGTTGTTGTTAATTGTTAATGTTATTTTTACTAAATTTTCGAATTAATTAATATATAATCAATGACAGTTTAATTATTCACTATAATGTTAGTGTAGTTAATATAAATACAATGTAATTATAATTAATTATTCTTCTGCTTAGTTATAGAAGTAAGTCTTATTTTATCGATATTTTAAACTATTAAACTGCGAAATAAATACAATGAAGAACAGCAAAGAAATGAAAAACAGGCTGCATTTTATACCGGCTGGAATGTTTCCAGTTCTATAGTAGCATCAAAAAAATGCACACATACACACACACAAAAATGTTATTTGCATATTTGAATCCCCAACAAGGAGCCGTGAATGGAGTGCTGGACCCAATGTCACATAGTAGCTGTAAGTAAGTCGGTCGCAAGAGGTCAGGATATTCCGAGGTCACGCACTCCCTGAGAGAAGAAATGGAACTCATTCCCAGTCACACTTTTACTTCCTATGTTATTGTTGGCAACAGAAAAAAAAAAAAAGAAATTAAACACCTCGCGGCAATTTCACGTTTTACACATTTTCTTATTTGCTTTTTTTTTTTTTTTTTTGGCTTTCGCCATTTGTAAGCAGCTATCAATTGCGCGGTTCGATCTCCGTAGAACACCTGTTCACGAACCTAATTTATTATAAGAATTCCTGAGAATAATAATCATTCCATTCACCGGCTGTGAACAGAAGAACATTGCTCAATCATTGAGCCATTTTCTCTTCCGCGGGCCTTTCTTTTTTTTTCTTTCTCTTCCTTTAGTATTTAGAGAAAGTGAATGCTTTTCCTGGATAGTGCAAAGTCTCTTGGCAATCTCTCAATTCATTTCCGCCCTTGTGTTATTAATTGATAACCAAAAGTTCACGGTTATCTGTAAAAAAAACACAAATAAACCAAGGCAATATGTGGTTGTATATCAAAATGGTTATTAATAAGACGTACGTCCGTCAAAATATCAATAAAATGATTATTATTCCGTTTCAAATTTCTGTCCATTATTTTTTGAACAACTAACTAAGTTGCTTTGTTTCTTCGAACAGCAAATGACCCCTCAAGAACTAAAGACAACAATATAAAAAACAACAATGTATTGTGGAAATCAAAACATTGGGCAGCTAAACGCTCCCCACAAAAGGAATTTGATCGCAAAGAAAGAAAGAAAAATAATAAATAAATAATAATTAACAAAAATAAAAACAACCTCTAAAGGGTGAACAAAAAGAAACCAATTCATAATAAAATGATAATGGAATGCTCAAAAGTCAATCTGTTTTATTTTGTTTTCTTTAGTTCTTGAAGGGGTAGTGTGCCATTCGAAGAATAATTTCTCGTCCCCTCGTACGCCTTTTGGGTTTTGCAGTGGCTGAGTAGCCTTGGCTGATGAGAACCTAATGAACTCGAAACAGCTGTCCCAAGGTCTCAAAAGGCATTCCATTATCATTGCTTTATTTCTGTTAGGTCAGTTGTAGTTTTATCTGTATCTCTATTTACATGGATAGAGATATATATGTAAATTTCGTTGTTACGATGAGGGAATCGAAAAAAACGTACACGTCAACGTCATCGCTAACCATCTGACATTGGTTTACGGACATTCGAAAGGGACATAACGTCTGTACCCATCAGCAGTGATGGGATTTTTATGTACGACGTCGATCAAATTTTGCAGCGAATTCAGCGTTCCGGCATGACAGCGATGAGATTTTGCATCTATTAATATTTTAATATAATTTTGCTGCAGTTGTTTTTTTAAAAAATTAAACTTTCGATTTATTTTGCGGCATTCGAAAGTCGGCACGGCAACTGTACAGTGATCGCTATTAATTTCTTTGCAGCCACTATTAGAAAGGTAGGAGTTTCAAACCGGATATTTCGCGTTTTTGTTTTTGTTTTTTTTGGTTGTTTTTTTTATTTGTGTGTGGCTACGTCCACAGTAGTAGCCACGCCTAAAGAATTAGATATTCGACTATCGAGTTACGTATCTTTCATCAACGGTTTCTTGTAAGCAAGATATGATCCAGAATATGAAATCACGTGATAAGAAATATTTACGCACAGTTAAAGTTACGTAGTGAGCCAGAATACATAAATATGTAACTGTAGAAATACATGGCAATTAACATATAAACGATTTCGTATAAACACACGAAAGTGAACCGAGATTGTGCGATAATACGTAAATCTCCAGATGTAATATGAGGCAAATATTCTACGGTAAAAATTACGACCTCGTGACATTATTTTTAAAAATTGAGGTAACAAAGTTAGACCAAGAAAAGCAAGTCACTGCGCTTTTCCGTCCCATCTCTACTGGGAATGAAAATAAAATATCCTAATAGTTTAATGGATCTGTCAGATCCACTTTTCTACCTTATCAGTCGAACTCCGGGTTTTAAAAATATTCCATCTACGAAGAGCCACTTAAATAAATGCTATACAACATGTTTTTCAAATAAGATCTCAGAGAAAGTAAAAAGAAAATTTCTGATATGTGTCTCGCGAACCTTCTAAAATATCTAAAAAATATTATCTAGTGAATAACTAGAATTTGAAAGGAACTGAAAACAAACATGCATTCCTTAACATTTTATTTATTTATTTATTATCTATTTTTAAATTGTCAACACAACAAAAACGAAAACCTACAATTCTATTCAAAGAATATAAACTCATCAAATTTTTCATTTTTTGAAACAATTGAATTAAATCCGAATTATTGACTTAAATTGGCTGAATCGGATTAATTTTAATAATATCAAATCGCGCCCAATAGTTAAATAAATTAATTCCCATTGTTTAAGACAATGAGATGTTAATTGAAATAGCATAGAAATCCATTGTTTAGATTCCAATGCTTTTCTATGGGAAATTTTGTCATCTTCTTGCGCTAGTTTCTCGACAAGAAACCTACGGAAAAAATGTCAAATGCAAAAGTGAGACTTACCAAGTTTCAAGAAGGTCCATCCAACGGGAAGGAGAATACACATAGACTAAATATGACAAAAGTGAAAAGTTATAAAGAAATTGATACATTTCTTATGGCAGTTTTCACGTCCGTGTAAGTAAAGGTTTTTTTTTTTAAAACCCTAATGCCTTACCTTTAAGTTGTATTTGAGCCAAAATTAACTGACGTCCTTCAAAATTTCAGATGTAATTAGATATTGATTCATTTGACGCTTTAACGGCGGCCCGTAATTCCATTTTTTTTTTATCTCGTATCTACTTACCTATGGGACCTATTCACATGAAGAACGAAAAGAGATTTCTGACTCGATAGTCCAAGCATTCCAATATCGTTTCAGTCTCCTAAGGCAAACAGCTTTTGAGTTATCGCAATCCCGTTTGGATGGATGCGTGTCTGTGGTAGAGCTGCGTAAAATTGCATTATAAATAGTATTTTCTCTTCGATTCTTTCGCAAACATCAAAAGAGCTTTAACGTGCACGTTGTATAACAATACAAACAAACAAAAAAATGACAGTAGAGTACAAAAGTTTGCTTTCGCGCCCTGAGCCTTTCATTGAGGGTGATACTGGCTGATGAATCCTAATGAGGACGAAACGGCCATCCCAAATTCCCATCGATGATGGCTCAGAGTTCGAAAGCAAACTTCTGTGCGGAAATATTATCATTTTCTATTTGTATTATCGTTCCCGTATATGTTTAGAAATGTTACCTAGGCTGCCATTCGCAGGAGCGTGAACCTTCTGTGTACGATGAAAAAACGAGCGCAAGGCCTGTTTGAAAGTTAAGCCAAACCTACAGTATCCTTTGGACCTCAATTTCTGTATTGGAGAACATGTCATTTTCTCTAATGCTCGCCGTTGATCATTTCTAACCAGTTGGTATTGATTGTGATTTAATTGGGGTTGTCATTGGAAGCCTCGCTTTCATGTAGATTTCCAACTCAATTTCGATTAGCGGGTGATAATACGGTTCAGAGGATCTCATTACCTTGCGCTTTCGGTGATAAGACGTCAGCGATCATTAACTTTACGTTCAGCCAACATTCAAATTGCGTTTGCCACCAAGTGTTTATATCCAAAAATCCCGTTTCCCAACACGAAGGATCGAACTAACAGCTGATAGCAGTTTTTGTCATGTCTTACGGGAATCGGAGTCGATAAAAGTCATTAATAGGAACTGGGAATTAATTTGAATGAAAATTAAAAGCAAAAATAAATTTCAGAAAGGAAACCAAAGACTGCACATAAATAAGCAAAACGCGCCTTTGAGTTCGTCAACAGAGGGAATCGGGAACGGCTGTTTCGTCCTTAGTGGGGACTCATCAGCCCGATCCACTCTTCCCAATGATAAACCGAGGAAGACGAGAAAAAGGAATGAAAGTCACCTTCGCTCCCGAAAGTGACTCCCGAACAAAATACACGACAAAGAAAAAAAAAATGCGAAAGTGCACATAAAAAAAAATCTTCGACCTAACAATCGTTAGAAAACGAAATTATTTAATAATAAAAAAAAAGGCAATATAATTGCAAGATTAATTTGCCTACGAGGAAATGCGTTGACCGTGTGAAAAATTACGTAAATCTTATTTCGTAAGGTCTCAATTCTGATATGTTTCTTCCTGTTGATGTAAGTTATATCGTGAAGGGAAGCAAGAGTAAATTATGGGTGTAAAGTTCGCGATATGAATTAAAAAAAAAGTTTGGTTTTATATACAACAATTAATTAATATATATATATATATATAATTTACCGGACAGCTTTCTGAAATTTAAAAACCAAATTAATTTCAAAAAGCTGTTTCTGTGTAAGTATTAAGATTCGAATATACATACACGTCATCAGCGGCACCTGGTGTTGAATTTTGAAACTAAGCTAAAAAATTTTTTAGAAATAACATAACAGCGCTTTATTATAAAGTATTGTAATTTTCTAAATTGTTCTGAGTTGTGATTTTTTTTCCCTGTGAAACTTATTCTAACACAGGAAAGTGAAACGATTATAAATAAAACATCCGTAGAAAAATCTTAATCACAAATAAACATTTATGTTTTTACTTAAATATAAATAGTAAATTCAGTTTTGTTATTTGACAATTAGTTTAGCATCCTTTTTCAGTTGTTTTATCATTAAATTTTTTCCTAATTTTAATAAATTCTAGTCGTTTCGACTTCGTTAATTCTGTTCAACAATTTTAAATAGCTTATTAAATATTAATAGTTATTAAAATATTTTTTTTTATTACTTTCAGTGAAGTAATAATTGTCTCCTTCACCTGCGTACGTAGGATGAGAGTGTATACATATATATATGTATATGTATTTTTACAAATCAAACAATTTATAGAATATTTACACAAATAGTTTATAAAATGGTATTTATTTTTAATTATTATTAATCATCTATTTTCTTTAAAAAAATACGTAAATTATAAATATTTCTTTCTTGTTTAACTTTCAAAGCTAAGTTCCGTAACTTTTATAAGTAGATAACCTGAAGCCACTCAACAGCTTCTGTAATATATTTTTTTCCTTATAAAGGTGCATATTTCGAATAACGGTCAGTCCTTTCTTTAATTATTTTTTTTTCCTGTTTCTTAACTATTTCTGACATGAAAATCGTTGTCTGTTTCCATTTTTGTTTTTGTTTTCTGGAACAAGAATTGATTGTTTCACTTTGAGGTCTGTGGTAACGGTGGTTTGATTCTGGATTCAATGAACAGTTTTGTTTTCCCTTAGCCTCTTACAATGAATTCTTTGAGATCGCAAAGCCATTGACACACACACAAACACTGCTTGATTTCTCGCGGATCTGGTTTTAAATTAGTTTTCGTTTCATTTAAGAGACAGGCTATTGTTTTTATTAACTTTTGTTATTAATGTTAGCGTTACTATGGGAAAAACTTTTAATTCTATTTTATAATTAATTAAATCATTACTATCTTTTTAATAAATGTTGTTAAATCATTATTATCTTATTAATTTTGTTAGTTAAAAATATTTTTTTTTACAAAGATATTTACAGTTATTTTAAGTTATGAAATCGCAGTTGATTATACTTAAATCTTTTATTATTATTTTTTTTTCTGTAATTTGTAAATTCAACTTTAACGTGTGGAATGAATATTTATCAAAATTTCAATGACAAATAATAAAAAAAAAAAAATGGCACATTTTAAAAAAAATAACAAAAAAAACCATATCATATAAGACGTTTCGATCTGCTTACAGTAATATTTTTTGTCATTTTTTTTAAATGTGTGCAATATATTTTATTTGTTATTCGATTTTTTTTATAATTATTTTTTTTATTTTAAACTTATTAAGATAAATATTAGATATTTGCAGCGCTATTATACATTTATTGTTTATATAGAATATTTGATAATTAAATACTTATTGAATTTAGTGGATTTTTCAAATTGCATCATTGATTTATTTATAATGTAATATATTAAGAAATATTATCGGAAAAAATAAATGCACGAACTTTTTCATTATTGACAAATTAATAAAATTACATTCTTTTAATAATTGTATAATTAAACTATATTGGGTTCATTAATATTGAAACAGCTCGTTCTTTTGTTTTCATTCGTTTAACTTTATTTAAATAATTTATTTACTTTGAATTGAATTAATCAGTACACCATAAATTATTCCTAAAAACGATGGATCTGGTAAACATAATGTAGAAACTGTGTAAATGCAATCCTTAAAAATTAAAATAATTAACATTCATATCCACGAGGAAATGATGAATTATTAATTCATTATTTATTAATTCACAATTCATAATTTTTTATTTAATTCATAATCGTATGAATTATTAATTCATATTCACGAGGAAAAATAAAGCAAGCTTGCATTGAGCAAAACATGTAATAAAAATTAGAAATTGATTAAAGATTAAATGATGAGTTATTATTTAAATATTTTTTTTGTTTTTTCCGTGACTTGATTTAATTTTTATAGATTTTGAAGGACTTTTCTCTTCAATTCATGAAAGATTTCTCTTTTATCGATTTTCAAATAAACATCAGAAAAGATAAATCTAGAAAAACAATAGATTTTTTTTTTATGATCGGACTATAAAATATTTTTCCGGTGTATTTTTTTTTTAATTTATTTATTTATTTATAAACAAAAAACCATGGATCTTAATCATCAAGGTTTAAATTCCTTCTGTTTTCTTACGCCTTGTGGAAACAGGAATAAAAAGATGCTATATAACAGGAACAAGTGCTTGAATAAGTGAAATGATATTTGAATTTTGTAAAATAAATTAGTGGAAAAATTATTGAGTATTTTTTTTTTTTTTACATTGAAACGAAGAAAAATATAATTAATTATATTTTTATTAATAATGGATAATTCATGGTTAAGTTAGAATTTATCTGAATTGTGTATAAAAACTTTATATATTTTATACATATTGTTAAATACTCAGTGCAACTCTCCATACAGTGGAAACGTAGATTTACTCTCCTTAGCTCTGTTTTGAAAGAGTTCAAATGTACCGGTATTTCTTATTCTCTTTGATTCTATATACATTTCAGCTGGTCTCTCTCGTGCCATTAAACAAATCGCGCGCGGGGTCGTCGCCGCCGTCCTATTGTTTACATTGCGGGGGTTCCTGGGCATTGCACAGGAGGGCAACACTGATTCCCAGATGACTCCGCCAGAGGATGTTCACAGCACCGTGATTCCCATCTAAGATTAGCTTTGTGTAAACGTTCTGCATCGCCGACGTTTCTGTGTATTGCAGAATGCGTGCGCTCTATTTTTTTTTTAAGGGAGGATCCTCAAAAGAATCGTACTTGTTCACTGGTAAATAGTTTTGTAGATGGAAAATAGAGATAGTATAGACTCCAAATCCTCTGAAACAATGAGATTTACATTTTAGTTATCCTCGTTTTTAAATAAGGTGGAAAAGTTAGACTATTGAATTCCTGCTTGTATCAATACATAGCTCAGTTCCTTGTATGAAATACACACACAGGTTTTGAAAATTACAAAAAAAAAATGCCACTGCTACTAATTATTAGAGATCTTTATTTAACATGTGATAAATATCTTTATTTTTTTAAAAAAAGCACACTTTTTATAATATTAGCAATAATATATATTAGTGACAGTTTCGAACATTGAACACTGGGTCTTCATCAGACAGAACCAGTGTTCAAAGCTCGAAACTGTCACTAATATATTATTGCTAATATTATAAAAGTGTGCTATTTGTTTTATTATATAATACAACAAATTATAACTTTTTCTGTATATGTCATCGAACTGTGAGTTTAAAGCCGTCTGTTTGTAATGTAATAAGTTTATTATTATTATTTATTTGTCTTTTAAATATTTTTTATTAGGTATAATTTTTAATTAGTTTATTCGTCAACATTAGCAATTTTGATTACAATTTAAATTCCTCAGTTAACAGCAAGGTCTTGTAATATTAAAACGCTTGATTAGGCCTAATATTTTTTTTTTCGATCTATATATATATATATATATATATATATATATATTTAGAACTATACTTTGTAATCAATGACACACTTATAATGTAGTTTTCATGATATATTTTACACTTATATATATCGAACGGGCAAAACTCAAAGCATAGGCCTATAATAAGATAAAAAGAGCAAGGTCTTAGAATATTGCGTTTCTGTTTTTCTAAAATTTTTATAAATTTTAATTTTTATTTTTGCCGCTGACGACATGAGATAAATTGGCCGTATCTTCACAAAAACAGTGATATGATTTTTGTATTGCCATTTTTCTAATTCCGGCTTTATATAGTCCATATATAGGAAATATAGTCGAGACGAAACTGTCTGGAAATGTTTTAAATTTTAGTCTAGTGTGTTCGTCTTTAATATTTAAATTATTAATATCTGCACACGTTACATATAAAATGTAAGATTGCTTCATATACTTTTCTAATGCAGTTTATAGATGTATTTCAGAAAAGAAAAAAATGAAATTCAAATTTATAAATAAAATTTACCATTATACATTGTTTTTGATCATGTTATCAAAGAAATTACGCTTGATAATTCAGTAACACTGAAATACCAATATTACATAATAGTTAGAGTTATATTAATGATTTTTAATGGATATGTTGAAGGGAAGGAATGTATATTTGCTCTTAATAACATAAATGGGAATGTTGCAATTGTGGAAATCTTATTTTTCTGTCTTCATAACTTGATGAATCCCTAACCACTGTTACTGTGTATGTCCTTATTGTCTATATTATAGCACTGTCTATAGAGAATTCTGAAAACTGTCTGTGTCTGCTTTCGTGTGTAGATGCATTTGATCCTTCTTTGCCCACAGGCATTTCCGTGCAAGAAAATTGTTGCTCTCTGTTGTCCTTCATACTCTGGTGTTAGTTTTGAGAGTTGTCACCTGAGAATAAAATTCTAGCATTTTCTTACCTGTAATTTGGTTGTGGGGCGGACCACACTTCTTGTGACTTACCTCACTGCGTCGGAGAAATCGGATTTACATACTAATTTAAAGCATGCTTCAAGGTTGGCGTCCCCAAATTCACGCGATTCAGAGACCCTAAGGATTTTTGTTGACTGTGCATGAAAAAAGAGGACTACAGTATTTCTTGTGTGTTTCTGTCGTCGATCTGTAATTCTGTACTGACTTAACGTACAGAACTTAAGTCTTAACTACTAGTAATATAAAAAAAAAAAGTACTGTATTGAATTACTTTCAAGTCTTAATAAGAACATTTCTTCAAATCTCTTTTAAGCATCTGAGGACATCTGAATAAGTGGTCTGTTAGGGGTCTCATTGAAATACACTGTAAAAAGTTGACCGTTGAAAAAACGGTAAATAACCGTCAATTATGGCTGCCGACTTATTACCGTTAAATTGACGGTGACCGTAATATTTGCAAGAAACGGTCACCGTTTTTTTAATGGTAAATTACCGTTAAAATGACTGTCACCGTAATATTTGCAAGAAACGGTCAGCGTCTTTTTAACGGTAAATTACCGTAATTTCTACAACACCGTTAAAAAAAAGGTCACCGTATTTGTAACAGGTGTTAGCCGTTTATTTTCCCGTCTTGTTGTTTAAATGGGAATCATGGCTGAAAACTGTTACAAATACGGTGCCAATTTTCTTTTCTGTATTTTAATAATGGATGCCAGATAGTAAGAAAAATGTATATGTAATTGGGACCAACATAAATTTGCACTACCTGATGCGGGATCCACATCCGGATCCTTGGTCAGGTGACAATTGGAGTTTCTTTTGTTCCAATTGTAAATATCATTGAAGTGCCACATGAATGTAATGGAAAAAGTAACAAATGTGTTCTGTAACCAAATTTGTGTAAATTGTCGAAGAATTCTAATTAACAATGTGTATGTAATACAAAATAATGGCACTGTTCTCTAAACTTATAAAATTTGTGTAGGTCAATGTATCATAAAACATTATATAAAATATATATATATAAAAAAAGATGCACTCCGAATAAAAGTTACTACATTTTAATGGGTATTTACAAATGTAACACTTTTGATGAAACCTGCAGCATTTATTTCTTATTCGCCTTGCATTTCTTCTCAATGCTTGTTTCTGAAAGAGAAAAATTAATTATTAATATGCACCTATTATTAACTATGTATAACACTTTAGAAGTAATAGTTCTGTTATCATGCATTACATTTTTATGTGCTAAAGTATGTACATGTAAAAGTATAATTAATGACTGACTTGGAAAAATGAAAATGGTCTTAGTCAGGACATAATTACATTCTTCAAAAGTTAGAAATTATGATATAAGTTGGGTCCAAATGCTTGGTTTTATTGCCGTCAACAGTAAAAGTTCCTATTAATGCTATATTTAAGTGAATACAGTTGTGTGTGTGTGTGTCGCATGTATATAAATGTTCATGTTGGACATGTGTAACTTATTCCCTTAGTTTTCATGGCATGACAACTCTTTAATTCCATAACTCAAAAAAAGCCCTCCCTACAAACTAATATGCAAGTGCTTGCTTTGTATGAAAAGATAATGAAAACATTTTTTTTTGGTTTATCAATCAATCAAGGATACAATTTCCAAGTTACTATTTTTTTTTAATTTAGTGTTCTGCAGTTGCTACAAAGTATGACATTGAGGATGTATAATTACAGCTATTTTAAAAAATTAACTTACTGTAACTGATTTGATAAATAACAAAAACATTAAAGTTTACCTTACAGTTTATTAAAAGGATATGTTTTTTACAAATTGATTTAATTTTTGTTTTTTCATTCTCAAATTTAAGATCAGTGGTGGAGATCAGTTCCCTATTAGCTTTAGTAGACTATGGAAGAAAATTGATTAATAACCTATCTTCAATTTATAAAAACATCTTGATAATAGTTTTTTGAGCTGGGCAGTACAATTGTCAAGGAATAAAAAAAAAAAAAAAAAGAGAGAATACAAACACACACTTATTCATATTATTTTATTTTTTTTTAAATGAGTAGATTTGTATCTTCCATGGAGAAATTAACACATTGTAAAAATATATATATATATTTGTGAGTTTTTGTGATACATGTATGACAGGGGGGTGGGTGGGACTGGATTAGTATCTTTTTCAAGTTTTTTTTTTTTTTCCTCTATGCAAGGATACAAATCTCCTCACCTAAAAAAAAAAAAAAAAAAAGTAATAATGTGAATAAGTTGTGTTTGTAGGAGTATGGTTGATTGCGAATCAATATCCTCTCTTTGTTTTTTATTTTTTTTACAATTATACTGTCCATTTCAAACACCTATTGTCAAGATGTTTTCCTAAATTGAAGATGCATTATTAATCAATTTTCTTCCATAGGTTACCAAAGTTAAATAGAGAACTGATCTTGAATTTGAGAATGAAAAAAGAATGTAAATCAATTTTTTAAAAACATAACCTTTTAATAAAATGTAAGATAAACTGTAATGTTTTTGTTATTTATAAAATCAGTTACGATAAATTAATTTTTTAAAATAGCTGTAATTACACATCCTCAATGTCATACTTGGTCATCTTATTAATAATGTAAAAACTAGCCACTGAAGAACACTAATTAAAAAAAAAAAAAGGAACTTGGAAATTTCAACCTTAATTAAAAGAAAACAATGAAGAAGTGTTCCTTCACACTGCATATTTCAACATGGAAAATTAATGTTTGAGTATTGGTGAGGAAATTAATATAAATCTTTAATGTACGAAAATTCAACATTACAAATATTATACTTCCTACGTAAAAAAAAAAAAAAAAAAAAAAACCTTTTAGTGAATGTATAGTGAGAATGTGTCATTAGCCCCTTATTACTTAACTACTAAAGGAATATTTTGCATATTTCTTTTACTGAATTGAAGCTTATTATAAGATTGTTTTCTTTTATTATTCAGTACATTCTTCAGCATTTTTTAGACATGCTACTGATCTGAGAAAGAAAAAACTTAGAAGTTATAAATATCTTAAATTATACTTATCTTCTGGATATGATAGTGAATGCTGAGACTAAAACAGAAATGCAGAAACACAAATCTTAAATTAGTCTAAAGGCTCAACATGAGTCAAATTACAAGAATAAGTAGGTGTTCTATTGTCTCTATTCTTAAATTAGTCTTTCTGATTTATGTTTTAGTCTCAGCATTCACTATTTTATATATATATATATATATATATATATATATAACACAGTATTGTTGAGATAATTTTTAAGAGATAAATTATACTTACCATACAAACAGTGTGCTTGTCATTGCAATCAGATCAATGTGAACTTATTTACAAATCTGCATTAAAATCTGCAATAATTAAAAAAAAAAAAAAAAATAAAATAAATAAATAATAATAATAATAATAAATCTAAAGTTAATTATAATTATACGAAGCAAGTAGAAAGATAACTTTAAAATATCTATCAAAAGACAATAAATTGTCAGCAAATTTACGAAATAAGATTTTAAAAAATAAAATAAAATAAAATAAGGAGAGATACTCATTAATGTTTACGATTTTACCTAACAAATGAATTAATAATGTATATATAGGATTAAGAAAAGTTTTAGGTGAGTGCTTAAGGGAATGAAAAAAAAAGTTTTATGATTTATCTTTTCTAAAACATAATTAAGCATCCTTTACATATTGTTACATATCTAGCCTAAAGTAAACAGAGATAATTATTATTATTGCTTAGCTATTTTTTCAATTTGTAAGCTTAAAGAGTTTCTCAGCAAATCGAGACTGAACTTGATACAAAAATAAATAAATAAATAATTTACATAGGCACCAAGTGGCTAAGTAAATTAACAATTTTTAATTTACACTTACTGAATATCAGAAATAATAGGCTAATTACTGAATAATTAAAATTTAACTTTTTTATAAAATGAAAGATTAAAAATAAATTACATAAATGAGAGAAACGTTGCATTCCAAAATATTCTGAGATTTTATATTAAAAATATTTTTACTAACATTTAAGTTTCTAATTCATTATTATTCTTTACTGCTACTAATATTTTTATCAGAAATTTCAATCTTTTGTCTTAAAGCAATTAAATTAAAAGCTTCTAATTCTTACTTCCTTTATTAGTTTCTATTCTTGCAAACTGATTGTAGGTACAAAAAAAAAAAAAAAAAAAAAAACATGGAATGATAAACTTCATCCTTATCGTTCTAGAAACTTATTAGTTTCTGAAATGTAATTGAAATTTTCTGAGCTTACTTATTTCTTTTTTTTGACATGCACCCTTACATAAATTAACTAAAAAAAATAAAAAAATAAAATAAGAAATTGTATACTTACATTATTCAAGTATAGGTGTTCAAGCGTTCGGCAGTTAGCAAATCGGCAGTTTAGGCCTAAATCCACACGCGAAGACAACCACAAATTGTAGAAAATCTTCACTACTTGAAAAAAGCTGTTTTATCTAAATGAACTTCGGTATATCTTTATATTAATAAACACTGATAATTTATCTGATGAAACAGAAGCAATTGAATGGATCTAGAATTTAAATACAATGAAAACGTTACACCTCGCCGCTTTAACTTCAAATTTTCCGCTGAAAGGAAGCCACTGCGCATGCGTAATTCTGAAACTTTCACGTTTCACAGCGAGACCAAAGAACGAGACTACGGCGAGACTTCATTTTACAGGGAATTACTGTTATTTTGAAAAACGGTGTAATCCTGTTAAAAAACGGTGTAAAAAACAGTGATTCCCAGTTAAATATACGGTAATTTTTTACAGTGTATATAAGCCTAAATATATATATATATATATATATATATATATATATATATATATATATATATACCGGGTGATTCATAAGATACTGGAAAATATTGGTGGTTTTCACCGTCCCATATCTTTTAAACTACTGCTCATAAAAATCTGAAACTTTTTATATAAAATCATCAAACATATAAGAGTTATATTTTCATGTTATTATTTATTCATTATTATTATTGAAATTCATTTTATTTGCGTTCAAACACCCCCAATATATCGTACATTTAAATAACTGTTGTGATGTTGTTTAAATTCTAAAAGTCTGGATCCAATATTCAAATGATACAGAAATCTAATTAGAAAAACTAAACACTTTTGTCATTAATTCCTTTGTTTAATTTAAAAAATTAAACTGAATTTTTTTAAAAATGCATTCTGACTTTTTTGGGAGACAGTCGAATAATTTTTTTGGATAATAATTTCGATATATTGTGGGTGTTTGAACGCAAATAAAATGAATTTCAATAATAATGAATAAATAATAACATGAAACTATAACTCTTATATATGTGACGATTTTATATGAAAAGTTTCAGATTTTTATAAGCAGTAGTTTAAAAGATATGGGGCGGTGAAAACCGCCAGTACTTTATGAATCACCATATATATATATATATAAATTTTGTTCGTAATAACATTTAGAATTACTCAGCCAAAATAATTTTTACTTCTCCATTTTACTGTATTCCCTGAGAACTGCAATAATTATGTCGTCTTGATCTTATACTCCTTTTGATCTTACATTCCTTTTCGTTTTTTAATTTTTCGACTAATTATAGTTATTTTCTATAAACTGATTTTTTTTGTTTTTTGTAATAAGAAACATTTAAGACATTACTGAAAAAAAAAAAAAATGCTTATCATTGACAGTAAAAGTAAATATTAATATTGATTGTTTCAATTCTTTCTTCCTTTAACTGCAAGATCTAATGAAAAAAAAAATAGAGAATAGCATTTTATTACAGATTACTTTGAATTGCATGTCTTAGAAATTGGGATGAAAAAATTAAGAAAAAAAATGGCCTTAAAACCATTCTAACGGAAAATTATCTTTAAATTTTAATAAAACTACATTATGGCAACATCATATTTTATGGCTGAAAATAAAACGATTAATCTAAGGCTGTAATTGTTGTTACATCCTGTTATTTTTATTGTTATTTTTTGAATGAAAATAATATTGTCGTGCGGGAGAATTGTTGAAATTATTGGAATGTGCAGAAATGCCACGAAGGAGCTTCGTAATGCTGTAAAATGCTGTAATACTTACTAACAACGCCTACAATCGAATCTAAATAATAAGCGTGAGTATTTGTCTTTCTTGAAACAACGTCGACATATATCAACGGATCCTTTAACAAATTTGGCACGGAGGTTCATATGCATCCCAGAATAATGCATAAACAACGAAAACCCGGATCCGGACTAAGGGTTATAAACGGGTGGGTGTAGGGGAACTTCCTTGAAGGGTAAGTGTATCTCCGAAACCGCTTTAGTTGGAAACATGAAATTTGACATGAGTGTTTTTAATTCTTAAGTTTCAGTTTTCTTAATGTAATTTGCTGTTTTTGAAGAAGTAAAGCGTTTTTTTACGTTGCTTATAGCAACGCTTCCGGAGCAGGTCTATAACATGATTTGTAATTACCAAGTGCCTTTTTTTACCAATTGGAAAAGCACAATTACAAATTCTTCGTCATCCACACAAGAACAACTCTTTTTTTGTAACCCTCGCGAAGCACGAGTATATTTTTGCTAGTGTTGTTATAAAAATCTGTTTAATTTCTAAGCACACTCAATAACCACGTGACATCAGTAATGCAATTAAACAACAATGCCTTAAACAATACCCAACAATCAAAAGGAACGCGAATCTCTGAAACTGCTTAAGTGAATTATGTACGCAACAATTGAAAGCCTGTTTCTTTAACTGTTCATGCTTAAGTATATGCAAAACAAGAGCGCAATGGAACAAAACTTAATCACATCATCCTTCTTTAATTTACGTTTATACTTTCAGACTGATTCAATTAGAACAGACTGCATTGAAGCATACATAGAACTTTCGCCTTTACTTACAATTCTCTCAATGAGAATTATTTTGAAAAGCTTCAAGCAACGCCGGGAAACTTTGTTGCTTCTCTAATTGTTTTGAAACTTACAGATACCAAAATATTTGACGACATTGTTTTTCATCGCAGTGGGAGTACAGTAGTTTAGCTGTAAAAAGCCTTTTAATTCTGCTTTGCATGGCTTCGATTAAGGAACGTTAAATGATCCTCGTCTAATTTCTTTGGAAGTTAATAGACCTTGAGGTTAACGGTGATTGAAATTGAATATGGAAGCAGCTACGATGAATAAATTTTGAATAGTAATGAATAAAGAGAAGCTACGTAAAGCATTCCCGTTATTATATTTTGGTTAAGGCTGCTCTAGACGTGTCATTTGCACTTCTAAAAATTGGTAAATTCCGTTGCCAACTGTCAGAATGCCAGAAAATTTTCACTTTTGGAATATGCTCCGTTTTCGACAGTTTTTCGGGCAATTGTCGAGAATTCTGCAGTTTGACACCAGCGCACCTGGTGGTGACAAGAGATTAACAAAAGAATACGATTACTGGACTCCGCTAAGCTTTTAATTGTTCTGTACGAACGGAAATCCTGTTAGCATATCTTGTTCTGTGACGATGATTTGCAACGTATAAAGTTAGGAATATTAATATATTTCTAACGTAGTTTCGCGAAGTAATTGTTAGAAGTTTGTTGCTTCCTTGAAAATTTTAAATTTTAAGTTATTCAGCTGAATTTTCGCTTCGCCTAATGTTTGTAATCCTTAGTAGGGTTAAATTATTTTTACTAGTCTGACTTGTCTGTCAGACTATACGAACAAACTTTGGTGAAAATCCGTTTTTGAGGAAATCCGTGATGGAAGTACAAAGAAATAAGGAAAAAAAAAAAAAATCCAAGTGAAGTAAGATATCACTTCTAGATTTCTAAGTGGTACCTAGATACTTATCTAGAAACATACATGGTACCTATATACTTGGTACCTAGTTACTTAGCTGTACCTAGATATTGTGGTGATTTTCGTTGGTGTCTCTGGCTTGTGAAAGAAGTAGATTAGACTGAAGTTGGATCTAACTGTGTTCTGTTTATTTAGGGAGAGCAAGGGCTTGTATAGAGTATTTACAATGATCGGTCATTGGCTGAGGACTTTAACAGGTCATTGGGGGATTTAAAATAACATGTGATTAACAACTGAAATTAACTGAAGATTTACATTACAGGGAATTATGGGAACCTTCAGCCGTTGAAATTCAAAAGTAAACAAACAAAAAGATCGTTAATGGTCGTAATTTGAAATTTACAACTGATTAGATTATAATTGATTGGAACAGTAAAATACATATAAAAGTAAATAGGATAGAATAAGCAAAATAATTATAAGTATGTTGTAAAACTCATCATAATATCTATGTGGTGTAGGTGGTGTTGATCTGGGCCCTGAATTTGATGTGGAGGGTCCGGTTGTGGGTCTTTAAATCATCGTATCATTGTGTACAAGTGAAACATGAACTGTCTGAAGAGTTGTGGCTCATATGAACTCGCGTGTTATTTTGTTATTCGAAAGACGACAGCACTTTCGTAAGATATACTAAAAAAGAATGGAAAACAAATTTGGAGTTACTGATGAAAATTCATTTATTTCATCGTTCACTCTCCCACTAATGTTTTATTTCTAAGACACAACACCTTGAAAAGGTCAATATCTAGAGATAAAAAAAGTGCAAATATCTTTTACCCCGTCGTCGTGCTTCTCACAATGGTATCCCGTGATGTCAGCAGCGAATAGAAATTGAAGCATCTCAGTCCATTCTATGTTTGTAGGTCACGCGTTTTGGAATCCCTTCGTGAGAATAGATTTTTCTGACCTAGAAAATGAGAAAATGGAAATATTCCGTGTGTTTCTCTCTCTCGCTCATTAAAACGCGCTTTCCAAAACAAACCCTCGTTCTCCCAACGATTGTTTTATTCCGTGAAAGCTTGAAAAGTCGAATGGAAGTTCTCTTTCGCACTGTTAAGAAAGCCGTTGCACGCGCGCACGGTGTTTTTAAGCTTTAATGCTTGGCCGCCATTTTGAAGTGTCTCTCATGTTATCACGTGAAATATTAATCTGAAAAAAAAAAGGAATTACCACTTCGATATCAGGAGCAAAGGCATGGGAAGATGCTTTCTTCAGTAAAAAATCAAAAGAAAAATCTAGAACAGTCAAGATTTGTTCATTTAAAAAAAAAAAAAAAAATAGTTAATCGGCATTACTTAAGCCCGATTAGATTAAATCACGGGAAAAAAAAAAGAAAGGATAAAGAATCTACATATTTCATTGACTCCTTGAGTTATCGTCAAACAGGAATCTCGGACAGATGTTTCGTCTTTATTTGGACTCATCAACCAGAGATTTACCCATATTGACGATCAACTCGAAGGCGTGAAAGGTTATGGGGATCGTTCTCGCTTCCGGGAATGGGATTCCAACAGAAACAAACAACAATAAGTAGATCAGTGAAGTTTAGCGATTTACACATCAAAGCTGGCGCAGACATTAAGAGGACTAATAAGCGGATTAATATTCATGGTTGAAGAAGTCGTTAAAAATCGTTTTTTTTTTTTTTTTTTTAGGTTTTAAGGATTTTTTTTACTGGAATTTTTTTTTTTTTTTTCACTTTTTACATTGAAATCTCCATAAGACCCATACGGAAAAAAACTTCAATTTAAAAATATTTGTGTCTTGTCCATAGATGTTTACGCCAAATTTCAAACAGATTCCCCAACCGATTCAAAAATTGTTGGGAGAGACATTCACACCGACCACGGATTTGTTAAGACTTACTTGCTAATAAAGTACGGTAAAATATTAATTTTTTAAAGGTACACTACAACCTCGTTTATTCGGCCCTCGTTGATCCGGATCTCCGAATAATCCGGATCAGATTTGTAGATTTTTTTATTTTTTATTTAATGTTCACATAAATAATAATTTTAACTATGATAACAAGAACATAACTATAAGTATGTCAAACATTCGCTTTTTATTTTGATTAAATGTACAGTTCCTGCATAGATTGTACAATAAATTATGGTAATAAAATGTTTTTGTCGAGTTTAAGAAAGCTTTACTAGAGTAATTTTGTTACTCTTATTTAAGGATTTGTTTTGCTTATTATCCGGATTTTCGATTTTCCGGATTGCTTTTGGTCCCAGTTAGTCCGGATAAACGAAGTTGTAGTGTAATTAACTAATTATATAAATAGGATCTTCAAATGCGAAACTACGAAGCTACTAGATTAAACATACACTAAATAAAATACATAGTTCCAAAAACCCGATTGTCAAATTATAGGAACATTTTCACTAATTATTTTTTGTAACCATTGGATAATTGTACTTCGTTACAATGTAGTACAGTTTGTTCTTCTTGAGGTAGATTCAGTGGAGAGGCAGATCTTCTTTACAGATCTTGGAACAAATATAGCAGTGAGGTAAAAGGATTTCCAGGAATGTTCATTTCGAAGGCGGCTAGGAATGTTTGTGTGTCCGAAATGTCCTTGTAAAGTTAACTGTAATTTCATTTTGATAGCATTTACAACGACCACTTGAACCTAGAAAACATTTGGATTCTTAACAATGTATAAATTACTTTGCTTTAAGAGAATAGCTAATAATAGGCCTACTTATAAAAATGTTTATGTCGTTTTAGTATTTTTTTAATAACTTTTATTTATAAGTTTTTTGGTCAGGTTTCCGCAAAACCGGTATATGGTAAGGAAATAATTCAGATCTCAACTGTGACCGTGTTGCCATGTAGGCCTAAAAAACCATGTGGATTCCACCAACAACTTCTCTGAAATCAGATCACAAAGCAATGACGTAAAACCTTTGTAAAAAGTCGTACTAAAATGTATTTGTTTCAAAGAAACTTTGATTCATCTGAATATACAATTGTACTTAGGCCCTAAAGCTTAAGAGCCAGGAAGCGAAAATTTACGTTCAAAAGAAAATTGATTCAAAGTTTCTCAAAAAAGTAAATTCTAATTTTATTATTTTACTTTTTTAAAGTCAATAAACAAGGAAAAAGTCAATATTTAAATTGTAATATCAATTTAACTGTAATATTTAGCGATATTATTATCTGTTTTATTTTTATTTTCTGCGTTTTTATCAAAAACCGTACTAATACGTAAATAAAATAATGCACACATGTAAAAAATAACAAAAACAAGGTATTATCATGAAACAGAACGTTTCGACCAGCGGAAAACTGCAAGGCTATCTTCATTTGAAAGTTATTTTTTTTTTTTTTACATAATATTAAGGTTTTTGATAAGCACTCATTCAAAAGAAAACCCATACAGTTGAATTTATTTACTATTTTTTTTCTCTGAAAATAAATCTGAAGTACTGAAGTTGGCTCAAGTTCTTTCGAGCTTCTGTTAATCATTGTTCGGTGGCTAACAATGAAATTGACGCGTGATTTCTCTGTTAGATAACTGTATCACGAATTTGATTATTACTATTCATTGTTGAATAGAATGAGGCACATGCCAACGTCATTGTTGGCCAAATAACAATGGTCTACAGAAGTGTGCGCGAGAATAAAATCCGATTATATAGTGCTAATAATATCAAAGCACGTGCACCTTATAAGTGGATTTGAATACTTCTCATTGTTAGAGGTTGATAGAAATTAAGAAGTGTTTCCCTCTTATTACGTTTTTTGTTATTCCCGCTTGCAAGTTTCTGGATAGGAACTCTCACGAAAAAATTTTAAAATACAAAAATGAGGTTATCTCTTATCTGTAAATGTGCATGTCAAGTTTCAAGATCCATTCATCGGTTAAAAAGTAATTACGGTCAAATACTTACTCAATTTCTTTTGGTAAACAGGCTAAAAATGAATGAACACTATCAAAAAAAAAAAAATATTGAGAAAAAGTATTTTCTCTATTTTAGCCTTCTGATAAAATCAGCAGACTTATATTCCCGTTTTGTCTGTCACGTAGGTTAGAATCGTTAAAATCTCATTAAATTATCATTAAGCAAAACAATCTCAATAATCGCAACAATTGCGTCTTTTATATTCGCAACAATCCCATGTATAATGCAGCTCTACAACAATCCCAACAATTACAGTAAACGCAACAACTGCGCATTTTGCATTGGCAACAATCACAATGATAATAATAAGGAATTTAAAGCAATATCAATGATATTTTCTTATCAGAAGACGGTGCGAAGCATTGTGATTGGATTTCTAATCGCTTTCCCTCCATTGTTTAATTCCTCGATATTTCTCAATAAACAATCTGCTGAAGTAATAAGTTAAACTAAATGTAACATTGTTGTGGAATTGCAATTATTTTTTTTAAACAACAAAAAAAATGAATAAGTTTTACTCGAAAAATGCATCTTATTCAAATATAATCAAGTGAAATCTAATAGATTTGAAATTCTATTACTTTGCTAATAAAAATTATATAAAAAAATTTAAAAATTTCACATTTCTTTCTTTATTTTGTTGCCTTTGAATTTTCTTGATATTTCATCTGGAATAAAATTCAGTGTAGTTTTATTTTTTTTTTCACCTTGTGGCTCCGATCTCTGCCCAAAAGGTGGTTTATCCGGTTCTGTCGTAGCCTGGATCTAAATCGCTCTCCCCACAACTCTTGGTCAGGGTTCCTCGGTGATAAAACCGGCTCCGCCTTGAATTGGAAACCGATATAATTATTACGTAAGCGAAAATTGCCCAAGGAAAGTAATGGAGACCAACCAACATCTGAGTGTTATTACAATCTGTCTGTTTCAGGCACCGGTCTTTTATAATTGAACTGTGCGTTTGTTTTATCATTTTCATTCTTCATATATATTTACCTTTGATCTATTATATTTAATTATCAATGGCTTGTATTTATCTTTGGAAGGGCTCGATTTTTTTTTTTCTCTTCTACACCTACAAATTTGCGTGTTTTCTTTCAAAATTTTGCGAATGGAATGAGTTAAAATCTTAATAGCTCGACCATAAATACGTCATTGTGTATTCTATGTATTATACGTTCTGAAAAAAGAATTAGTCAGGACTATCGTAACCCGTACATTACCGCTTGCAAACAAATAAGTTCGTCACAGTCTCCCCAATAACAGATAGATGTATTATTTTCAGTTGAATTTCTTGTTAGCTCCTAAGGGGGAGTTTAATATTCACAAGTTGAAACATGAAAAAAAAGGCGTAAAGAAAAACCCACATTTCATAATGGGGGATGTAAAGGATTAGTAAGAAAAAAGTAAAGATATAAACGCACACAATTAAAAGATATATTTTATTTTATAAATTAATCCTTTATAAGCTAAGCTGTCTGCTAGCGGGGATCGATTTACTGTCCTTCTTATTCTTAATTTGTATTTTGATGTTGATTATTCTGTTTATTTCTGCTTTGTTTAAGTTTCTTTTGAGTCCACTGAGCTATTGAGTACTGGGCGAACCCGACTGATGATCGCTAGGAAGCGTGAAACAGTCTGTCTTGGATTCCCAGTACGAAAATTCCAAAAACTAGCGCTCAGAGAATCTTTTAATTGTGTGCGTTTTTATCTTTACTTTTTCCTTACTATAAAGATCCACGCCTTCGAGTTGATCATCAATATAACTGATTGATGAGCCCTTATAAGGGCGAAACAGCTGTCCCAGTTTCCCGTTCACGTGGGAGTGAAAAGTGTGTATCCTAATGACTTTTGAACCCCGCACGAATCTTATTGATAGCTGGAGTGCTTGTTTTTCAGTCAGGAGACGATGTAACTTATTTTGATTATTTTTTTTTTCCTTGTGGGTTCTTTTGTTCGAGAAGAGCAAAAAAAAAAAAAATTCCCATAAACAATCTTTTGAGACATCAAACAGTATTAGGCCTGTTTAACAATCAGCCTCTTTTTTTATTTTTAAAAGACTTATTACTACGGCTTTTAGTATTTTATTAATTTGCGCGCTGTTTGATATAATTACAGTTAATCGGATTGAAGCAACTTAAGTAAGTTAAGCAATTTATTTATTTGTATATTTTTTGTTTTAAAAAATGGAAAAAAAAATATGGCTTATATTCAGTAGATATTATAATTTAAAAATAAATGTGTATTTTTCAATTGTATCGTTTTTCAAGTCTTTATATACATATATATAAAAAGGCAATGCTACAAGAAAAATATAGTACTTAAGAAAATTAATTCAAAAATTGTTGTATTATTTTTGAGTTTATATCTTTTACCAGTACTTTTCCTTTGCCTAATAACTTATTATTCCGTTTATAATATTCTCACGATTTGAGTTTTTGTAAATCGGATGTTCGATGGTTCAGTGTTCGGACTCCTAGAACGGAGGTCCTGGGTTCAATCCCAGATAGGTTTTTTTCAGATACTTATTTTTAATTTCAAACTTTCAAACTACTTTGTATGTTCTACAAGTTTCTTGTTAGATGAGTCATTTCCTCGTGTTTTAAGATATAAATAGCTATGTTGCGGTGATAAGAGTTCAGTTGTAACCTGGCTTCATAATCATAGAATCATAACAAAAAATATGTATGTTTATGATAATATTGTTTTAATTTTAATGGAAAATCATAAAACACAGATTAAAAGAACCGATCTTACGCCATCGTCCCGTTGGAGCACAAGGACGCTCTTCAGGAACAACCTACAAAGTTCTCGTTTATCTCCCCTCTCTGATCTGCTTGTCCTTGATTAACTCCCCCACTTTATTTTTATTTTTTTCTCCCACCTTGACCGATTGAAGGCGAGACCTTCTGTTGGGATTCGATGGTTGTTGGCCTTTTAAGACTCTCGAAGGATTAATTGTTCAATGATGGCATCTGAGAAAGGTGGTCACGTGACCTTCATTGAACGTAACAGCTTAGGCAATGATTCGGAAATGAATTAGTTAATAGTTTTTAATTGTCCTTGTACACGATTGCTTCACGTAAATTGTGTTCGACAGTTGCGAGGTTATACGCGAAAGATAGAAAATTCACAATTGACACATTATACTAAGGTGACCAGATTTTAACATTGGTAAAGCGGGACACCATTGACCGGGGAGGGGGGGGGGGGATCTCCAATTCAACAACCAAAAAAAAAAAAAAAAATCGGGACTTTTTTAAAACGCCGCGGGACAAATTGTTAAAAATCGGGACGTCTGGTCACCTTAGTTATACATTTACAGTTACTTCACTACAGTGATGAACCATAAATACATATATTTACGTAACAAGAAGAAGACAAAAGTTGTTATTATTAATGAAAATTAACTTATAATTGTATAACACACTCAAAAAAAATTTATAAATACAATTCTATAAATAAATGTTCTCATAAAGTTTACTACATCATAATTTTTACTGCAGTTTAATTAAACTGAAATTATTATTGTGGCAATATGAAGACAAATGGATCTCCACAAATCTAAACTAAAAACAATAATACACATCAAAAATAAAGAAAAAGAAAATTTATGTGCTGCGCTCAGCCAGCCTCAATGAATTTCTAATGCGCATTTAAATGAATAAAAAGCGCCTAAAAACGCATAAACACATTAAAATTTGAGACCAATGGTTCATTAGTGATATCTCAAGACAGCCTGTTTTACACTACTTGGCGATCATCAGTTGAGAGTAGTCAGAATAAACAAGCAGGTCTCAAATTTCAATAAATTAATTATTATTATTTATTTTTATTATTATTATGCTACTATCAACGTTGCTACTACCAACGTAGGATGTAACAGTCATTAAAATCTACAAATAGGACCAGACAATAAATTTATCTAAATTCATATATTTATTATTCCTGGTGCTAAACTGATGTATATGTAAGAGATTGTAAAAATACGGCGCTTTTACCTTGTAAATAGTATAAATATCTTTTGTGAAGACGCTTCACTTCATTGCTTTCTAGTCAGTTGATGGATTGCCGGGAAAAAAATGCTATTTATTTTTAATACAACAAAGATAAACTATGTGAAAGTATTTTGAAGGCATATTTTTTTTTTAAATGGTAGGAATAGGAACTGAAAACGTACTTTTTAAAAAAACACTTCTAAAAGATGATTACCAAATTAAAGAAGATATCCATTTTTTTAAGCTGTTTTTTAATGAAAAGAAGATAGGGAAAAAATACATTTACTGACGGCTTTGAGTATTCAGGAGAATTGCTTTAAACATTAATAGAACTACAAAGTTTCGCTGCTATAAACACACTTTATAAATTGCTTTGAATTCAACCATTTAATTTGGCACAGCGTAGCCGTAAAACTCCAAATAGCATCTGATTGTCAGTTATTGCTGTAATCTATTATTGTAGTATTGTTGTTTAGCAAAATTAATTTCACGTGAACCAACAATAAAGCGGTGCGATACAACGAGAAGACAATCATCGTACAACTGCTTCATTGTTGGACAATTAATAACATTATAACAATGAAAATCAAAATTATAAAAACAAAGAGAGAATAAAAATATCCGTTTGTATAAAAAACACGGGAGGGAAAGCGATTAGAAAACCAATCACAATGCTTCGCAACGTCTTTTGATAAGAAAATATCATTGATATTGCTTTACATTCCTTATTATTATAAATGTGATTGTTGCGAACGCAAAATGCGTAATTGTTGCGTTTACTGTGATTGTTGCGATTGTTGATGTATTATAAATGTGATTGTTGCGAATGTTGGGATTGTTGTGCTTAATGATAATTTAATGAGATTTTAATGATATTTTAATGATACTTGCCTACGTGACAGACAAAACGGGAATATAAGTCTGCTGATCGTATCAGAAGACTAAAAAATATAGATAAATATTTTTTTTAATATTTATATATTTATTTACTACTATTTTCAGCTTATCCATTATTTAACTACTAAATATCTACTAAATTTTCGTGTTTGAATTATATGCAGTTTTTCTTTAATTCATCTGACACCTTGAATTTAAAGAGAGAAAAGAATGGTGGTATTAAATGTTTTCATTATTCTGAATTTGTTTTGGTTTAATTTTATTCAGTCGTGAAGTGTCTTACCTTCAGATTCAACAAATATTATCTCAATTGTCACTGAAAACTACCATTTAGGATTTCAAAAAATTAAAGAAAAAAAAAAGTACCTTTTTTTAATCTTGCGGAAGATAATTACTGACAATTAACCGCTAATTTAACTTCCTTAAAAGTAATCTGGGAGTCTTTCAAGGATATAAGTGTGTATATACACACCATCTGAAAACAGCTTTGACAAGCGCCATTAGTGCAGTTAATGAAAAATAACATTTAGCTTAAAATGGCCGCCAGTGAATTTAGAGATAAAATTAACATAAAATGGAACGGTAACTTTAATCTTATGATCCCATTTCGAAATGGAGCCGGTGACTCTAATTAACAAAAAAATGCTCTGCACCAAGATCGTTTCAAATTAGGATAAGATTATTTTTTTTTTTTTTACAATATACAAAAAAAAAATGTAAATAAAATTATTTTTTTTCCCTTTTTCTTCTCCTGAAAGTAGTAATATTTATTCTTCGAATTTATATTTATTTATATATTTAATAATAAAAATTTAAGAAAATTGATACATTTGTAAATATTCTAAATGTATTAAAATCCTTACAGTTTATCTTCGCTGTGAATTTATTTTAGTTGATTAATTTGAATCTCGTTTGAGACTTATTTGCGGCCAACAATTATATTCTTCCAACGTATGCTTTTTTTCTATTAGGTCGCGCAACAATGAATAGGATAATTAAGCTTTATTGTTACGTTAATTTAATAGAAAGAAAAGCACGCGGCAATGTCATTGTTGGCCAGTTAACAATGATCTGTATAAATTTCAAAAGAAATAAGATAAATTATCGGCCATTATTAGCAATCCAGTGTGGATTGCCAAGTGTAAATCAAGATTATTATTATTATTTAATTATTGAGTTTATTTAAAATTCGGCATTGTTTGTCTGTTGTTAATTCACTGTTTGATGATCAGTTTAACAGTGCATCAGACACACCTTTAAGAAAGAAAAAAAAAAAGGTTTTGTATTGGATTCGCCTGACGAAGACAAAGGTGTTTTCCCTCGATCTTCTTTCTGATGCCTCCGCGATAGGGAAAATCTCCTCCATCTAATGATCCTTATTAGTTTATCGTAATTTTATGTAAAATACATTTTATCTTTCCTTAAAAAGATTTTCCCTCGGAAAGAAAACATCACGATTAGAAACCGTCACAGGAAAACATGCACAACGAGACAGTATACTAAATGATTGGCTCAATTGCTTCCATTTAGAAGAAATACAATAAAAAGTATAGAAGTTGATGAAAACCCTAATTATAGGGGAGTTTAACTTTGCAATGAAATTGAAACATGAAGAGAAGGAGTAAAGAAAATTCATTTCAATTCAAGCCTTTGAGTTATAGTCAAACGGGAATCTAGGAGAGTTGTTTCGTCCTTGTTAGGACTCATCAGCCAGATTTACCCATATTCACGATCAACTCGATGGCGTGAAAGGCTATTAGGATCGTTTCCGCTCCCGGGAGTGGGATTCCACATAAATAAACAACAACAATAAACTCACTGTAATTAGTTCAGTATCAAAACTTTGGCCAGCCACAGATAGGCACAAAAGACATTTAACAAAGGGGCAAAACCTAAATAAGTAATTTTAAAGAAAAAAGAAGCTATATATGTCAATTTAATGCACAGTAACGATATACAGGGTGTTTCAAAAATACACGGCATAATTTCAGGTATGTATTTCCCACATGTAGACAATCAAAATAGTTCATTACAACATATGTCCGGAAATGCTTCATTTCCGAGTTATGGCCTTCACAACATTGAAAATCACCGGAACGTTTTTCGTTCCGCCGGTCGTTGCCATTACAGAAGATGTTCAAAATGACCACCTCCTGCTTGAATACAGACCTCACATCGATGTCTCAATGACCTGCGAACACGATCCCACACTCCAGGAATGTTGCGTATGTCCTCAGAACGTGCCACAATTCGATTCCGAAGGGATTCCAAATCAGGCACCGGAGACGAATAAACCAATGATTTTAAATGGCCCCACAAGTAGAAATCGAGAGGGTTCAGATCAGGTGAGCGTGGAGGCCAAGCAATTGGGCCACCTCTACCTATCCATCGATCAGGAAACGTTCGATCCAAGTACCGGCGAGCCGTACGACTGAAGTGTGCAGGAGCGCCGTCATGCAAGAAGTGAGCGTGCTGACGATCGATCAGTGGAGTGTCGTCATAAACATGAGGTATGGTGTTTTCCAGGAAGTTTGTATACGCCTGCCCCGTAAGTCTGTTTACAAGTACATGGGGTCCAACTAATCGATCACCAATGATACCGGCCCACATGTTGAGGGAGAACCGCACCTGGTGATGAGATACAACAGTTGCATTTGGGTTTTCATACGCCCATACATGCTGATTGTGGAAATTTGTTATGCCATCTCGTGTGAACTGTGCTTCATCTGTAAATACGAAAAACGTTCCGGTGATTTTCAATGTTGTGAAGGCCATAACTCGGAAATGAAGCATTTCCGGACATATGTTGTAATGAACTATTTTGATTGTCTACATGTGGGAAATACATACCTGAAATTATGCCGTGTATTTTTGAAACACCCTGTATATACACTAGCCTGGTACCGTCGCTTCGCTCCGGAACCCTTGCATACATAGCATTTAAAAAAAAAAAAACTTTATTTATTTAGCAAATTAATATCGAGATCGGAAAATATACGAGTTCCCAGCCTGTTGTGGCCTTCAGATGTATTGCGGGTTGGCGCCACACACCTATATATCGATAAGGCAACTTTAAAGCGAAAATATAAATCTTCTTTATTCCCTATCCCGTGGGAATTTCGAAAAATCCGGCCTTATTCCTTTTCTGCATCATAAAGGGAACCTCTGTGCAACATTTCAGCTTTCTAGGTACAGAGGTTTGGGCTGAGCGTTGATGAGTCAGCTAGTGAGTGAGTCAGGACTTTTCTTTTTATATAGGTAGATATATACTATACATTATATAATAATGATAAATATATATAAAGATATGTGTAAAATTGCAGTAAATTAAGTTTGTATCAATATTTATTAATAATATTAATTAATAACGTTAATATATTACCAATATATTGTGTATTATTATTATTATTATTATTATATGAATACACCGTATTTACCGCCGATTATTCAGACAAGATGATCACTTTAAAATTTCCTGTATTTCTTTGGTAAAATGAGTCTCGTTTTTACAAATTTTCTATTTAGACTTTACTGCCTTTTTTAAAGTTAAGAAATTGAAATTCACTGAAGCAAATAGCAAATAAGGTAACGTTAGGGTTTTATTTTTCTTTTATTTATTTAAAATTCCGCTGCCAGTCATAAAAAGAAAAAAAAAAAACCGAAGTGAATCACGAAAAATAAAAGAAGAGGAGCATCGAGCTCCGATAATAAACTCCTACGCTTAAGAAACGCGGGTCGCAATAAAAGAAAACTGAAAGGTTATATTTCAAGACTGGCCTCGCCGTAAAACTAAAAATGGCTTCGAGGTTATAAAACTGTCCCGAAAGACAAACATCAAATGTTCTGGGTGGTTTGGATTTTTGCTTGTTATTTTTTTTCGTACCCTTTTCTTTCTTTTTATTTTTTTTATAGTCGGATCAATACAAATTCACCTTTCGTCTTGATTATGTCAGTGCTCCACTGACCTCGATAGCACTCGTTGCAGAGAAAGAAAAGAGTAGCTGTCATGCGCACTTAGAGCAACAATAAAAATTCGCGTGCTCTCTTGTGCAGTGGCTGTTCTTATTTGTAATCTGATTTCTTTGCGATTTATTGAATTTCAAACTCATAAGTGAATGATATGTGGGTTTTTTTTAGTGTCTCGTGCGAATTAATGAAAAAAAAAAAAAAAATGAGAATATTGGAGGAAGAAAGAATGTGTGAGATCTTGCTTTTTTTTGAATCGAACGTTTGACACAATTTTTATTAATTAAAAAAAAAATAACCAAACCCAATTTAATATATATAAAAAACCCGGACAGTGATGTGGAATTTGAAAAACGCCAATACAAAGACCATATCACTGTTTCTGTGAAGATACGGCTAATTTTTCCTCACGTCATCAGCGGCAAAATTTAGAAACAACTTAGAAAACAGAAACGCAATATTCCAAGACTTGCTCTTTTACATTCAAAAATATTACAACTAAATAACCTAAAATCTACCAATATAATAATTAAGTAATAAAGGCGCCTTATTTCTACTTAAAAAATTAATAAGTACAGTACCATGATTAGTACTTTATTATATTTACAGATTAAAAAAAATATTTACAGATTAAAAAAAATATTTACAGATTAAAAAAAATATTTACAGATTAAAAAAAAATAGTTACAGATCAAAAAGTAGAAATTAAAGTTATAAATTAAAAAGAGCAAAATCTATAATATTGAGTTAAAATTATAAATATAAAGTAAAATAAGTAAATAAATTCCACATCACTGACCGGCTTTATAATTTTATTTTTATATTCTGTACTTTTCTAAATTGCAAATGATTGATTGAAATCTTTGATTTGCGGAACTCGAAGAGTACGGTATGCTTTGAGTTTTGCCTGTTCTATATATATATAGATACTCTTCGAGTTTCGCAAAGCAAAGATTTATAATTATATATTATAATTTATTAATTATAATTTGTTCACTGACAATAAGGTCCCTCTAGGAACTGAAAAAAACAAAGACAGATTCACATCAAATACGTGAAGTTTCTGGAAAGAACCCGATAATAAAAAAAAAAAAATTTCTTTTGTATTTTATTAATTTTATGTATTATTTTTTTAAAAGTCATGAAAATAATACAGAGAAAAAGTTTTGTTATTTGTATATTTTAATACTTGGTGAAAAGGTTTACGTTCAAAATTTCCGTTTGTTCAGATTAAGTCCTCAAGAATGGCCTCGATACAGAGATCAACGTGTTGTATACAATTATAAAAAAAAAATATTGTCATTATTATAATTCGTATTGTTACTTAGATATGAACATCTGGTTAAAGAAGATGTTGAAATCCACTGTTTTAATATTTTAATTATATTTAATTACTTCTTAATCTCATTTTGTGATTTCTGTTAATGTAATCGAAACGTTTTCTTGTTGATAAAAATTTCTAGTTTTATTTAAAAATAAATATTTGAAAAAAAAAATTCAAATAAAAGGAGACGAGGTTAATGGAATATTTACAATCAATTGTAAAAATGTAAAAACAAATAAAATTCTACAAATGCATTCTCAGTTTGACGTCAAGCAGCGTTTTGTAACTAATGGAGATGACATTTAAAAAAGGACTCACTAAGAAAATCTAACCAATGAATGGAGACAAAAACTTGTTTTTAAATTGTTTTCAATTTGGTTTCCAGGTCAAAACGGTAAAAATACTTTACATGAAAACAAGGAATTTCAAATTGATATTTTCAAAATATGATATTTCAAAGACAAACCATCAGGGCCCGATTTCTTTTCTCAAAACCCAACTGTTTTCATCACATTTTGCTGATTCATTGATTTCCAAAAAAAAAAGCAAGTAAAGACTGTTTTTCATTTACTTTCTGTGAATAATTGGGCTCATAAAGTCTGTGTGTCTGTTTGTGAATCGCCAATTACGGTTTGAATTACTGATTGGATCCGTTTTTGAAATTTGTCGTGCATATTTATGGACAAGCAAACTTTTACTTTTGAAGAAACTTTCACCTTTTTTTTGTTTGTTTCATACTTGATTTTATTTCTGAGCTTTTAATTGCGCGTGAAGGCGACAAAATTTTCATAGAAAAGATATTATAAGAAGCGAAATATTTTTAAGCCTTCTGATACGGATCAGAAGAGTTATATTCCCGTTTTGTCTGCGGACAAGTATCATTAAAATCTCATTAGCAACAATCGCAACAATTGCGTGTTTTGCATTCGCAACAATCACATTGATAATACAGCTCAGCAACAATCACAATAATCGCAACAATTGCGTCTTTTGCATGCGCAACAATTATCATTTATAATAATAAGGAAATTAAATCAATATCAGTTATTTTTTCTTATCAGAAGACGTTGCGAAGCATTGTGATTGGTTTACTAATAGCTATCACTACCTTGTTACCTCCTATACTAATATACTGTCGTTTACGCATCCTTTGATAGGATTAAAATTAGATTTAGACAAATCAAGTAAGCTTTAATATGGATTAAATTAAGTTTCAGCAAACGGCAACTTTCGTGCTTGTATTTGATAGCTTTCTACAATTTAAGAACATAGGGACTTTTTCGTTTTCACAAGCTGTCAAAACAACAACAACCAAAGAAAATATGTAAAAAAAAGGGTATTTGGAAAGTAGGATCTAAGTTCTTTCAGGAGAACGAGGAACAGGATTCTTCGTTATATTTTCTAGATCTTTCCTACTGGAACAAAGTCGAATTAAGTAATTTGGAAGCTCTGGAGCAAATCCTCCCGGGTTATTCCGCCCCCTCAAAATAGGTTGATTAATGGATAAAAATTATTATAAACATTTATTATTAAGTGGGTTACAGAAAAAAACAAAAACAAATCCATGTATGTCTTCTAAGAATGACAACAGAAGAACGTTCGAAATATATATTTTTTATTTCTCAAATATTAGATCATAAGTTAATATCGCTGATAGAAACATCTTCAATAAAAGATTCAATAAAAGTAAATATCTTCAATGTAATTATTGAGCAATACAATACATTTCAAAAGGATGTATTTAATTTGCAGTTATTATTAAGTTCTGAAATGGAAGGTTTTCATTTTTTTTAGCACAAAAATAACCACAAATTGCACAAAAATGATGCAATTTTATTATCATTGTTCTTCGACACAACTATTTTTTCTAATAATTTAAATAATAAAATAAATCCATATTTATACTTCTTGGTTTTTTTTTTTTTTTTTTTTTTTGCAAGTTATTTAATATAAATAGAATACAAAATTTTATACTTGTTTCGGATAGAAATTGTCCATTATCAAAGGAAATCGTAGAATAACAAAATGTAACTACAACAAAGAATAATAAAGAACTGGAAAAACATGAAGTATCAAAGTAATACCCAATAACGAAAGTTGACAAATAATATACAGTAGAGCCCCGATTATCCGCCGGATTGGGTGGCAAGAGCTTCGCGGATAACGAAAATCGCGGATAAAACGAAAGAAGACTAAAATGAGGTGTAAACACGAAAAAAAATATTTCACCATTAAAAACTACGTTTTATTGTACAACAAACATACTATGTAAAACTTTTAAAATAGGTACAGTAAAGCAGATACCTTTGCTCTACGTTTGCATCCACAATTTCGAGAAGGCCTATAGGATCACGATGCACAATAAACCTGTCAGTAATTTTCGACCTTCGCACTGTAGTATCTATTGTATTTTCCCTTTTGTTGGCTTGGATTAAAATTGTTTTTTTTGAGGTTCGTAATTAAAATTTTTTTCGCGGCAATCGCGGATAATCGAGACTTTACTGTATAATAATTATTACATATTAATTATTAATAATTTTTAATATCAGCATTTGAACACAAAAATTGTGATGCCAGCTATATTTTTTATTTATTTATTTATTTATTTATTTATTTATTTATTTATTTATTTATTTATTTTATTCAGTCTTTATTTTCTGTAATTTTAATTACGGCAAACGATATTATTTTGTTGATTCTTCCTTTTTTCACTTTCCTATCAGCTTCTTCAAAACAGCTGCGCCCCCCACAATTTGAGAAACACTCGTTTATTTTGATTTCCTCTACTTTTTTCTTTACAAATAAAGGTCAACTCTACAACACAAAACAAGACACACAGGAAAAAAAAAAAAGGAATTCACGTAGTAAGTTATCTATTTGTGACGAAAAAAAAATAGGTTGACGTGTTTATTTTTAGTTAAGCAAGCCACAAGTAACATTAATTATCCTCGTAATTTGCATTGGCTCTCTTTTAATTCCTTATTTATATTTATAATTTGGAGTTAATTGGCCCATTGCAAAAGTTCTGTGCACCACAGGTTTTTGCAGAATGGACTTGGACGTTAGACAACGAACTTCCTGTCAATCCTGTTTTCCACAAATTACACGGATGGACTGTTTGAAATCCAGTGACTCACTCGCACCAAACCTGTTTTCGGATGGTGTTTCGAAAGCGGATTTTTACATCTGAAAATGTCTTCATTTCGGATTCGTAAAGGGTGCAATTGACCGCTTTTCTGTGATTGTTGTGGAAAAGACATTTGATGCAGCCTCGCAATCCAGTTTGATGTATATACATTTGAACAGACTTTGAAGTGGACTGTAATGCTATTTTTATAAGCCATATGAAAGATCGAGGAATGTAGATATCTAAGAATATTACAGGTGTGATCTAATCTTTGTAGCATCCGTTAATTTGCCTTCAAGGGAAAAGTAAATAAAAAAACAAAACAATAATAAACAAAAGATTTAACTTTCAAAAGATTGAATGTGTTTTTCTTTTGGAGGGAGGCCATAGCCGGAAGCGGGTGTAGTTTCCCTTATCACTTTTGCACTATCTGAGCATTTCATCTGGTGAGTGGGTTTGGCTGATGAGTCCCTAAAAAGGACGAAACGGTCCGTCCCAAACTCGATGAAAGCTCAGATATTTTTTTTTTTATTTCTATGTAATTTCTTTATGCTTTAAAACAATAATAACTTCACATAACCTATTGTAATTGGCATATCCTTGTTCCCCTGTGTTCAGGATATTCAGAAATGGTGTCTAATAATGACAATGACGTATGCTTTCTATTAGGTCGCAACAGCACTGAAACACGCTAATTAAAATCATTGTTACGATAATCTTAACAATGGTGCACATATACACCTCACGCGGAATGTCACCAAGTGGCAACCCCTGCTCATTATCCCATTAAGTTCTAACTTTAGTAGGGAGATACAAGTTCTCACAAGGACGATTCCTATTGATTTTGGCAACTGTAGGACCCATTTAAGAGGGATTTTGGACTTAATAAACATCGAAATACCATTAAAAACGCAGTAATCACCGTATCTCAAAATTACTAAATTTAGATTGTTGTAGCTTCTCTAATGGACGATTGTTAATGATTGAAAGCATCCTATTGGCTTTGGTAGAAATTGGACCTTAAATTGAGGAGTTGAAGTTCGAGAGTACTGTTACCACATTAAGTTAAAGTAAATTCTCATGAAAAGAGTTCTCGAGAAAGCTTAAGGTCCTGTCTCAGTCGCAAAAGCAGGCGACTGCAAACCTTTTATTTCTTTTATATATTTCTTTTTTCCAATGCAGCTAAAATTCTCAAAATTTAGATATGAACTTGTGAAGCATCTGGGATTTCTATTTCCTTGTTTTTAATTTTAAAAACATTTTGTAATTATTTAAATTAAAATTCATAAACAGTCAATTTTGGGTTGTTTTTTTTTTTTTTTTTTTCGAGATATTACTCGGTATTTTCAACTTGAAAAAACTTAACGAAAATCTGAAATGATAAAAACTTTATAAAATAATGATTGGTATTTAAAATATTAATTATTAGGGCAATAGTTAATTTTTAAAAAAATAAAAATTGTATTTTTTAGAATTGCTTGAAATTACATTATTTTTTTTACGTGCTATCAAATAATCATTATAAAAACATTTTCATTAAAGGCTTTCTAATTATCATGCAAATTCATTTGATACTGTTCGTTTCCCAAAAAAAAAATTTTTGAAGCACTTTTTTTTAGAAATAGATTTTAATAGAATTAACAATTTTTAAATTTTAATATAATTGATTGTACAATATTTTTAAAATTAAAAACAAAAAAAAATAGAAATTTAAAGTGCATTGGAAAAAGAAATAAAAGGTTTGCAGTCGCCTGCATTTGCTTCAATCAGAACCTTAAGGGCGAGTTTAGATTGTCCACTGTCTTTTGCCAACGCCATCTTGAAAACAAGAAGTTTTCAAGATGCTTTGCTTTTGCTGGTATTCAAAAGCTGGTTCGTCAACTTAAATTATGAAGGGTTGTGTAATAATTCAAATTTCAATCGCAGTCTTAAGTTCTTGAAAATTATATCTAAATAAATATAGTAAAATTGTTTATCGTGAATCATGAAATCAAATCCTTGGTAACTTTCGATTTAAAAAAAAGTTGTTTTTCTCAGTTGTCCTAAATGAGAGACGAATATTTGACAGAAAGCAAAAATATTACTACAAAGATCGAAGCTCATTTCCAAGTCGTTGGAGATGGAGGCCACTTGCCTCAATTCCAGTCTTTCACATTTAAATTTTGAGTGTTAATGTACAAATTATCCCTTCAAAGAAAAAGGAAAACAAAAAAATTGTTTTTCTGTTGCGAGCACAATTAATATTTAATTGCAAGCTGACTTTGATGAATTTTTATTTGAATTTCTTAGGATTCCTCCATTGTTCTGACAGTGGTTTGGCGCAGGACTCTATGCGTCAGGGATGGCTAACGACATTGACGTAGGCTTTCTTGCTATTAGGTCACAACAGCTCTGAAACGCGCTAATTCAAATGCACTGTTACGATAATTAACACTGGTGCACAGATTCCTCACGCAGAATGTCACCGTGTGGCAGGTCCTTCAGAATGTCTACCGTAGTTCAATAGACGAACGTTACCCAAACTTTTCCACCAGACATTTTTGCTGCAGCTTTTGTGAAACGTTTTACACAGTACATTTTGATTGGATCCAAACACTTTCCCCGTTTTTCCGGTTCCCTGCTTCTAAAATAAAAGTTCTAGAACAACCGCTAATTGGTTGACCAGTCACCACTCGTTATGCTCATGATGCCTTGCAATCAAACCATAGGAGAACAGGTCTAATATTAATATTTATTTCCGTTGCCTACTTAAAATTTTTCATTCTTTTTTTTTTAATTTCTTCAAAAGCTAAACTGAAATATGCAAATTAAGATTTATACTGAGATAGGATTTAAGTTGTCTGTATTAATTATTTTCTGAATTTTTTCCTTGGGCTTTTATTATTACTTCTTTTTTATTATGAATTGTTTCCTTTTTTTTTCAACTATTAGAGGGTTTTAGCGACGCATTTGGGAGCTGTTGTGTTTGTCCTGTCCGTCCGTCCGTGTCTGTCCACCCCTAACAATTCCCGAACGGAAGATCGGATCGGCAAACGAACTTCACCATCATGTTCAGAGGCCCGAATACCATAGGATTGGAGTATTTTGAGGGGGCGAACGCCCCCCATGTTCGAGATACCTGGCATTGTTGTCATTGTACTCCCCGAACAACTCCCGAACGTAAGGTCGGATCGACAAACGGACTTCACCATCGTCTTCAGAGGCCCAAACACCCGTAGGAATAGGATATTTTTAAGGGCCAACGGGGCGCTTAACGGGGAATGTTCGAGATATTGGGCATTGCTTTCATTGGATTTCCGCTATTAGTAAAAATGCTAGAAATGCAAACATCTCATTTCAGTTGTCAGCTATAGCTTGATGGTTAAGTTCTGGGACTCATATGCTGGAGGTTGTCGGTTTGAATCCGTCTATCTACTAGTTATTTTCACCTCTCCCCCTCAATTCCGCGTGGGTTTTTGTTTTTCTTATTTTCCTAATTTTTTTATTTTTTTCATAACCTTTATTTTTATTTTTTCTTATATTAATGTATTTCCTTTTTTTATTATTATTATTATTATTAATTTTTTATTATTATTGTGGGTCACGCTTAAATTTATGCTTTAGCACAAAATTATATTAACTTATTATTATTATTATTTTCTTTGTGGTCAAAAGCATTTTGTGGTGAGCGTTTAGCTGCCCAGGGATTTGATTTCCACAATTTATTATTGTCTTTTAATTTGGTGTCTTTAGTTTCTGAGGGGTTATTTGTCATCTCAAGAATATTATTATTATTATTTTAATTTTAGTTAGTTCTTTTTGATTATTTACTGTTTTTCACTCCGCAAAAAAATTTTAAAAGAAAATTTTTTTACAATTTAATTTTTAATTAATTATTTTTTTAATAAATATCTAAACGATTGAGGATTACCAGAGCTTGCTTTCGGTAATTTTCTTCCTTTATTTTTATGTTAAATAAAATAAAAAAATAAAAAAATTGATTATTTGATTGAGGATTGAGCTGATTAAGGATTTTTGACCTTTTTAGCCTAGTTTTAGGGAGTTTTATGCATTGACATAAAAAAGCATTTTTGATTTTTTTTTTTTTTAAATTACAATGTATTTTTTCTTTAAAATGTTTAAATTGTATTAATTAAATAGAGCCTAAATAAAAAAAAATGAAATTATTTATAAGAAATAACTTACATATAATCTCATTTAATTTGTTGAATTTTTGGTGGTTTGTAAATAAATTGAGGTTAATTTTGCAAAATGGGCAATTTTTTAAAATGCAAATTGTAGGCCTAAATTCCAGTGTTCGTTTTAAGATTTGTGTTTTGTTTTGTTTTGTCCCTTGGTTGCTGGTAGAGCTTGGTACAAATCATTTTCCGTTCTCCGATTATTTTCCAACTTTCAGTTTCAATTTCAAGGTCTCTTATTTAAACAAACAAAAAAAAATTACTCTCTGTTGCTGTATGTGATTATTATTGCGGAAATATTCGGTCGCCCTTGACATTTTTATTCCTTTCCACATGCAGAAACAAGTCTTCCTTCAGTCTCATTCCATAAGTATTCTCTCATTTCTCGTAATATCGAATTCTTTTGAAGAATTGAAAACCACGAGCAAGATTTGTTTATTGTTACCCAATGCAGAGCTCGTTCAACATTAATTGGCTTTTCAGTTTTCCAATTAGTATTGCACGAGCTCTGCATTGTGTCTCGCGGATGTAATTTTTTTTTCATTTCTATTTACAGATTTCCTGGTTTTTAATTATATTTACTTCATTTATTTTCGTGGGCTAAGACCAGCATTTGGAACAACCTTATCCGTCCTCTAACGAAACAGCCAGAGTATTTCTTGATCTTATTTACAGATTTCAAGTGCTTTATTAATTACAATAAATACGTTTGATTAAATATAATAATTTAATAAGTAATTTTTCAAGTTAATCACACAAAC
>JAFIDM010000006.1:31959731-31976468 GCA_023159025.1 Thereuonema tuberculata | reverse complement strand
AAATAAATAAATAAATAAATAAATAAATAAATAAATAAATAAATAAAATCGTAATATAATATATCGCCAAAATAAAATTGTTCTAACGAAATAAATAAATCAACTTATTTTTGTACATTGAAATACGTATAAGAAAAGATTGACTTTATTGTATACTATAAAATTTAAAATTATTACTTGTCTCCTTTGATGCAATGACTCTTACAATGCAGGTATCTGAAATTGTAAACTATGATGGTGTCTTCCAACGCAGTCTATCTGCAAGGTACAGGCAGTTCCTTAGCACCTGTCCACCGACTGCCATCTCCATTCCTCCGAATTCAGTGGCCTTTAATAATACCTTGTCTGGAAGGACTTGGTGTCCGTCCACTGGACCATTGTCTCAGCTTCGCTCAAACGCGTCCGCTTCAGTCGCGATTTGAAATGAATTCACAGGCCATTGTCAGGAGCCTTTGACGTGGGGTTTCAGAACGTCGAAGCAAAGGAATCAATACCTTTTCCATTTTCAGCTTTTGTTTTGAAGGTTCCGTGAAAGGACTTTGTAGGAAATTAAGAAAAGTCAGAAAACCAATTACATTTTCCGGAAATATCCGGATGAAAATGATGTTGTTACATGTTGAGTTTTCCGGGTTTTGTTTTAGCTAATCGGTAATGTCGGTTGGTAAATGTTGATTGGAACAAGAAATTCCTGAAAGAACGAGCGTATACTTTCCTTACATGTTGCTGTTTTAGTTTTCTTTAATAAGCAACGTTAAATTACAATACAAGAGCAACTCCAAATTGTAAATAAAACCAATCGAATGTAAACCATCTGTCTTCATATTTTTCCCTTTTCTGAAGATTGAGTGATTTTTCAGTTAAGTTGCTTAAATCCAATTAGTTTAATCGTATCAACTGATTTTTGTTAAGCACGCGCGAATCAACTCCGTTAGCACGTTCCACAACAATGCTGCATTGTTGAACAAAGACGTAAATTTGTTGTCTGTTTTCATTAATTGTTTCGCATCTAATGCTCTTGCAAAGGAATTTTTGTCATTCACGCGCAAATTTTATCATTGATACCCTTACGAATATATCTGCACCAACTTGGGGGCCGTCCATTAATTACGTGAAGTGTTTTTTAAAAAATTTGGAACCCTCCCTCCCCCTTGGTGAGATGTGGTGGGACACCCCCCTCCCTCACGTGAGATTTCAAAAAGTCAAAAAAGTTCAAAAAGCCAATATTACAAAATGTTTTAATCTATTACATTACGTGTATTCTTTGAATGAAAAAGTTGACTTGAGATTTTCGTTGCCCCCCCCCCCCTTTTGACCTCACGTAATTAATGGACGATCCCTTGACAGTTTCTTATACAGACTATCCCTTTTCACGATCGGTGTATCTATTAAACTATAGCAAATCAGTATATCTGTATTGACTGATACTTATAATTATTTTATTTATAATTTTCCCATATGACTTCCCTTGAATTCTCCTTCTCCTCCGGATCTCTAGTCCTATTACAGTGTTTGCACAACAGTGTAATATCAGAATTGAAGAATAACCGCATTTATAGCCAACTGGTAACAATTAAAACTAATAATAGCAACTAACAACTATAGACACCGTCTGTAAACACATAAAGGTACCCGTCAATAAATATCTGGATTTTATTAATTCTAATTCATCATCTACAATGAATCCATTGTTGTCATCAATGACAGCTTGGTCCCCTTCTGCAAACCATAAATGAAATTAGATGAAATACTGAATTGAGGCTTATCGGACGCGCCGTTTTGTTGTTTTGGGAGATCGATGAAATGGAAATGCGGATTATCGAATATCGTTACCTTCTTTGTAGCGGTGCAGCGGCTTTTATTCTCAATACAAATGGGAAATTTTTCGCTCTAAGGATTTTCAACATTTATTGAAGGCGATAATTTCAAAGCCAACGTACTATCTGCTGCACGACAGCCCCGGAAACCTCGCTGGCCAGATTTCGGCATTCAATTATAATATTTTTGAGGTCTAAATAAATTTACGGCCTTGCGGTGTAATAAACTTGGGAATCATTGCCAATACGTTGTTCATAGAGAAAATTAAGTCCGTGTAAAATATCGTACATTGGAAATTTAGTCGAAATTTCAGTTTCATCTCCGTAATTGAGTAACTCTTGTAAAGCAAATGAGACTCAGGAAATCAGCGAGTCTGCATGTATGTGCCAGGCACAAATAAATTTTGAACTGATCAAACGATTTTTTGAAAAACTTAATAGAGATATCAAAAGACAAGAGACGATCTGGCTTTTTTATTTTATTTTTTTATTTATTTTTATTTATTTTTTATTTATTTTTTTTTCCGTGCGGATTCAAATGTGGAAAAACTTGCTCGTGGCAAAATGTGTCGTAAAGATCAGATTAGAAGCAATTTTCTAATAATAAGCAATAATCATAAGCAATGATTAATAAGCAATTTTCTAACAATGTTTATTAATTCGTTTAGCAATTCTCGTGCGTTTGATTTGATGTGATTAAAATTCATTGGATTGATGCACATTAAATTCAAATAATTTTAGTATTATCATATTTAAATTTCATTTCAATTTCAGCACACGGAAATTTTGACGATACTGTTTGTAATTGGCAGGTATTTAAAATTTACAAATATTAAATTTTGCCCTGTTTTCACGAATTATTAAAATAATAAATGAATGAATGAAATCTGTAAAAAATTGCGACGTTTCAAGAAATCTAGGCTTTATGTTTTTTCAGGAACTTAAATTAATTTAGTTAAAAAAAAAAAAAAACTTATTTTCCGTTGCTTTCTGAAATGGAAAAACCGCGACCCATTAGGGGACTGGAGGACAAACGTTTCACCGTCACAATACCGCGGATTTGTGTGAAATATCACGGGTGCTGATTTTGAACTTCGGTGTGTTATTGTGCTACCAATTTGATTGCCCTAGTGTCAAAAGTTGTAATCACTTCATTCATTCGGACACAAAAAAATACTGCGGATGACCACAGTTGTGTGTCTCTAATCCCTCTGATGTCAAGTTTCTGGGAATCTTGTACTTTGCAGAGCATTAACGGTCAATTCTAATATTTTTTTCACTGAACCAGAAAAAGAAATTTGAAAGACGTAAGGTCAGATGTCACGGACCACGAAGACCGCTGTCATCTTTGTTTCAAGGATTAACTTTTTTTTTTGTCATATTACAATTTAAAAAACGGCTTATGATAATATTGACCTGCAATGCTTCTATCTCTGCTGAACGATGTTAATTCCTGTTCAAAAAACGTAAAATGATTCGGAAGTAGATTACGTATTAATCCCCATTAAACTGGTAATTAACTACTGTTGTTAATTAATAATAGTTGCTAATAGTAAAAAGAAAATAACATATATATTTCTTTTTTAAATTTTACAAATTTATATGAACGAATTGATGCTTTTGTAATGTAATGTTACTTTATATAATGTGTTGTTGAGGGGTAAAATGGATAATTAAATCAATACGTGCCTGTGATATGAGACATACTGTTACTGTGTATTGTTAAATTTGGAATGTATAGATTAATGAATTCTAAAGAGGAAGAGGGTAAATACTTTTCCTATGCTTACTTAACCAGAAGAAATTTCCTGTCTAAGGAGATGAAATATCGTATTAAAGAAGATGTTAATTGAAGTAATGTCGACTGAATGTCAATATATTATTTGTCTACGAAATTCATATTTTAATGACTAAGCGGGTTAGGCCAAACATGCACTTAAACATTCAATAATGAGGAAGGTAATCTGTTTACATTAGTCACTGAATTTTATGAAACTTGTTATGGTGCAAAATCATTAAATTTGCTTTTTAGATACACATATCGGTTTACATTATGAAACGTAGTTGAAAGTCCGGTGTATATATAGGCCTATGTGAGTGTGTGTGTGTGTATATCTGAAAAGTCAATATTTATTTTATTTATAGGCTCTATATATTGACGTTTCAGATACATATCTGGTACACTGGACTTTCTTTAAAATAAAAATAAATAAATAAATAAATATTTTTAATTCAACATTTCCACACACATTAGTACACAGCATTAAACAAAAGGAAAAAGAAAAAAAAAAATCTCAGTGTAAAAGTTTTCACATAGAAACGCGTCTGTTGTGTTTAAAGTTTCCTCTTATTTATTTAATATCGTTAAAATAAATACCTTTCTTGTAAATTTATAACACAGTACTAAGAGATGTAATCGACTTACGTCATGTTTCGCGAATGAAATCACAAAGGAATGATAACCTTCTTACTTCAACTGAAGAACCTGCTGCGTCAAGAGAATTGTTGTTTGTCAAAGCTTTTGACGTAATGAATTTTCGATGTTGAAATCTTTTTTTGAAGTTGGCCTAACAAAAATCTTACTTGCTCCTTTCGTGTTTATACGTTTTTATTCTTTTTCGTTTGCAAAGCTCCTTGTTGGAAATAAACTGAAATGAAATCAATAAAAATGCACGTGATACGGAGGTTTGTCGTCTTCGAGAAGAAATCCTGAAAGCAGTTACAAGATGGAGACACGCAGTCGTAGCATTAGCTGTAAAGAAAAATTTAAAAAAAGAATGGATAGACGCAGACAGAAGAGCCGTAGTTTTCGTCCAATCCCTTAAAGATTAACTTTCATTGGTTAATTATTTAAAAAATAAAAATCTAATTGGTTGCAGTGAATCAATTTTCACTAACGTATTTCTATTTCATGATTTGCAAATAAAGATTTATTTTTCTTAAATTTCATTAAATTTATAGCTTTGATATCAGTATAAATCTCTTCTAGAAAATTTGCATTTTAACTGATATGAATGTTAGGTTTTTATCTTTTTTTTTATATAGACTATATATAAATTCGATACTGGCCTCCTGCGCTTTTATTTTCTATCTCATTCTGTTGATATATTTTTGTGTAATTAAAATTGTCCTTATTCACTTTTTTTTTTAAAAAAAATATTATAAAATAAATAAAGAAGTATGTAGTTTTTTGAATGAAAATATGCGAAATTATTATATTGATTAATATTTATTAACCGAATATTCTAATTTTTTTCATATCCTGATTTGCTGTGATTTTTTTTTTTTTTTCATTTTTTCTTTTGAAGAATTGAAAACCACGAGCAAAATTTGTTCATTGTTACACAATGCAGAGCTCGTGTAATATTAATTGGCTTTTCAGTTTTCCAATTAATATTGCACGAGCTCTGCATTGTCTCGCGGATGTATTTTTTTTATTTGCTGTTCTATTTACTGAATTCTTTCTGAATTGTCAGATCTTGGTTAGAATTTTAAATATAAATAAATAAATAAACTAATATTGTAATAAAAATTTCCAAAAATAAGACTTGCGTTCTCTTAAACTTAATTTATTTGGATTGAAGTCGTAAGACAGAAAATTAAATCTCTCTCTTCACGAAGCAGAACTACTGCTTCCTGAATTCCGAAATTCATGTCAATTACATCCGGTATTTATCGGATTAAACTTCAATTGCCACACAACGTCTTTAGTTGGCAGTTCGGAAAATCTCTTAATTTTAGCAAGGAATTTTGCAATTCTGAATTGTGTAAAAAATACACAAAAATTACAAGGAAAAAAAAAGAAAGTTAAAAGCTTGAAAAAAGAATTATTCCGTTGAAATTACCAAACCAATAAAATACATTTCGAATTCAGTTTAATTAGTATTTTTTTTTTTATTTTTTACCTAATGCCACCCAGGCAGGTTAGCATTCAGTACCAATATCTGAAAATTTCAGATTATTTTGATCTTTGAATTGTTAGTTTTTCTCTGTTTCACTTTTCTGAAAAAGGATGGTGTGGGAAACGGGAGAACCCCGGGAAAACCTGCCCAGCGCGGATCGCCACCATCAACGAAACCCACATGAGAACCGAACCCGGTACTCAGAGGTGAGAGGCCAGTGTCTTAGCGACATCGCCAACCGCGCGGCCTTCTATAAAAATCCTAATAAACATATAATCATAAAAATACCGTATACGCTATCGGAATATTACCACAAAGCCGTACCACTTTTAATTTCAGTAATTTAGCATTAGATGTCTGTCCGAGTACTGCAAGAGGTGTTCAGTTTAGGCCGTAAATTTTATGTTCACTTGAAACGAATGTTGTTGTATTTCAGTGAATTGCCTTCTTTTATTGCAACCCAGTGAAGTGGATCTCTGGAGATCATTTTGAAAGCTGGTTTTTGCTGAATTTCCGTACAAAAGTGCGCCATCTACCTCTAGAACAGCAACTAGACCCTGTTGGGTTGTACCGATCGTTTCTTTGCGAGGTGTCCTGGGTCAGTATGCCAATCGTTTGGCCGGATTCGCTCTGATCAACTTCACTCGTGTATTGGGGTCCCCGACTTGGTCATCTCTTTGGCAACCATCGATTTTTACTAGAATAAGATTAATTCCACACACGTGCAGAAGACTATTATTAGGTCCCTTACCTACATTCACTTTAATCAATATCAAAATCGCAGTCTTTTTGATGGAACCTACAAACATGTTTGCAAACACCCGAACGAAGAAGAAGAATATTCAAGCGCTTTTAGATATTTTGAATTACTTCTTGGAAAGTGCACCAGAGGGCAACAAGGAAGCCGAAAATTTAGTCTGCTTTGTCAAAAATCTGACAGTTCTCAAGAACGTTTGTCAATAATATCTTGCCTTCTGGTCCACAAACCTCGCGCTGTGCATAATGGCTGATTTGCACTTGCCATTAAAGTAGGCAATATTAATGCATGGTTCAAAATCAAGGGATTATCTAGCATCGTAGGATTAAGACCCTTCCTGGAATTGAGGTCTCACATGATGACACCATTAAAACCCAACCAACAAAAACAACAACAACAGCATGATTGACAGACGGACCTGGATGAGATGGGCATTGATTTGAGAATCCGTCGCACTTATATACATATCCCTGTTTCTGTACATAAAGTTATTTGGATGTGTTAACTGGTGTCCACTCCCATTATTCACGATTCAAGAACAATACAAATCTCGGGAGCTGCGAGATTTTTTTTTAAAGAAATCTCTTAGAATGAACATGAAGAAAGTAAAAAAAAAAAAAAAAAAGAAGAAAAAATATTTCGTATGTTGATGAACTTAAAACATTTTCTAGAATATTCTGATGCATTGAATAAAAGACTTGTAGATAAACTTTATTTTCTTGGGCAAGACTTGTTATGGTGTCACGAAATTTACGATACGAGTTGGCAATTCTCTGGTGACCAGATTTTTTTTTTCCTGAACGGTGAAAATCGCCAAAGAACGAATAAGACGGAGTTTAAAACTTTCTACATCCTTGGTAGCCTAACCTAGCAGTATCTGGATATTGCCTGGTTTAATGGCACGTGTGAAGCAGTGCTACGACTAACGCTTTTTGATATTCATTCTTAAATCTTTAATTCTCAATTTATCTAGAATACTGTTTTTTAACTAATAAACTAATTAATTTTGTTATTAATTTATATTTTGATGTTTTTTTAACTTAAGGGTCATTGTTTTGTTCATGTCCTTTGTTTAGGTTTCTTTTGGTTCCACTGAGCTGTTGAGTACTGGGCGAACCCAGTCGATGAGAGACAGAAATCTCGAAACAGTTCGTCTTGGATTCCCAGTACAAAATTTCCAAAAATATTTCAGTGAACCGTTTCATTTGTGTGCGTTTTTATGCCTTTTTTTCTAACTAATAAACGAAAAATGAAATTTACATATACGCAAGAGGTCATCTTCTCCAAAGGTTAAAGGTTAAATCAATGTCTTGTTGCGTACAGCGAATATAATGGATACCAATGCCAGAGTTTCGTCCGAATTTCACTTCTTTCTCTCACTTCACATTAACGAAGAATTATTACAAACATTAGTTCAAGTTAAGATACGACGTAGTTACATCTCTGGAACCGTCCCAGTAATACTTAGTTAATTAACCACGGCGTCTTTTTCCCCAGTAAATATTTTATACTTGGCATTGTTTATTTACCTCATGAGACGGAATATCCTATCGCACTTAACAGACTTTTGTCTCCGTACACTTGTTAAGAAGTGCGTCAACCTTGTTGGAGCAGACCACGCCTCTCGCCGCTTTTCACGCACTCCGCCCCGGGCCACGCCAACATTTTCTCTGGGGACCGGTTGACGAATGTCATGCGAACAAAGACCAAACTTTTGACAGAAACGATATTTACGTGATGATCGCAGCTGGACATTTGCTTATTTCTAACATCACAACAAAATTAAAATGTAAACTACATTTAATATCAATTTTGGTGTGATGTTAGAAATATTTAATACAGTGCAACTTGGATAATTCGAAGCTGAAGGGACCACTACAAAACTTCGAATTACCCAAGATTTCGAATTAAACAAGTTACATCTTTTAACTTTAATTTCAGGTCCACTGAATGCTTGAAAAGATTATTCTGTCAATAAGTAAATATCTCTTCAGAAAGACTAATGGTATGAAAGACTTAAACACTATATGTAAGTAAACAAAATAAGATTTACATTATGTAAGCTACAGTACATATTGCAGCATTCAATACAGAAAATTATAGTTTTTCAAAAAATTGTGGAATGTCTGATTGTTTTGTAGAATTCAGTCGCTCAACGTTAGCAAAATCATCAAGCATGTTTAGTGAACGGAAAACAGCTTCACTTACGTTGGTTTGTCCTTCAATGTACCGACGAAATTCGGTGCTATCCCGTACTCGTTGGCGATTTGGCATTTCTTCTTCACACCCTTTTCCACCTCGCGAATGAAGGCGACCTTTTCAGCGATCGTTAAATTCTTGTACACGCTTGTTTTACTGAAAGACATGGTGACACTGACAGCAGGAAGCTCGAATGGCGTCTGAAGCGTCACGTGTCGAATGGCGTCACGTGTCGAACGGTTGCGGGAGGGGATTTCAGTTGTCACGTGTCGAATTTTCTTAACGATGAAACGCCGAAAAGTCGCTGTGGTTCGAAATTTTTTATAAAAAACTTCGAATTAAGTAAGTTGAACTTCGAATTATCCACGTTTTTTTAACATTGACTTAATAAGAAATTCAAGGGACCAAGAAAAATCTTCGAATTAACCACGATTTCGAATTAAAGACGTTCGAATTATCCAAGTTGCACTGTAGTAGAGGCTGTATGAGAAAGGATCTACTAAGAAAATATGGGAACTTTACATTTGTTTATTCTACTCGTGAACGAGAAATTATTCCTGTTGACATGCCAACTTTCAGTAACTACAGGAAACAAAAATTTAAAAAAAGCGATCAAAATAAAAATAAAAAAATTCTTTGTTTGAAGAACTAATGGCGTCTTCGCTTCAACTTCAAAAAAAGTGCCAAAATTCAGAGAAGGAGAAAAGTGTGGATACGATAACACTAACATCAAATTTTCTGAATCAAGATAATAAGTAGTTATTTTCATCAAAATATCACGTAGTAATGTTCACAGCTTTTAATATCCATCAGTTACTAAAGTTTCAGCTCTCTAAGATAGGTAGCTTTTCATTTATCGTGATTATAATGATTGGACGAGAGCTTGTATATTAGTAATTTGAAGCCTCGACCTTCTTTTAAATCAAGTCATAAGCAAGTTGTGATTGCTAATAGCTTACAGCAATAGATGGCAAACGAGTGGGTCTTTAAGAAATTCCCAATACTTTTGAGCCGAGGTCTTTGGGTTTCTTTCTTCTTTTTTTTTTTGTTGGATGGTAAGAGTTTTGTTTTGTTTCTTCCATTTATTTAATGGTTGTCTGGTGAAACACAGGCTCTGAGTACTTTTGATTTTACTGAAGTTTATTGGGTCGGTTTATGAAATCTTTCTAAGTTTCCCAAGGTACCTACTTTTTTTTTTTTAATTAATATTATCAAAAACGAATGACGACTGGATAGCTTTTTGCGAATTAAAAATAAGGTTTATAACTGTTATTGTTGTTTTTGTTTTTTTCCTAATCCTTCTTCTCAATGGCTTCTAACTCGCTTTCGAAGTTAGGTACGAAAATGTCATGTAAATATTGATAGAAACCGAAAGATTTGTTTATTCGTTTTTTATTCCAAACGCAGGCTTTTTAATCTTAATCCTACCATATGTCGTCAAACGACAATCTGCATTTTTTCCATTCCAAAACACAAATCAATATTCTGCGCACGCGGCCATTTTCCTATCGAGATAGATGTGACAGAACTCTATCACTCTGTCGTTTCTTTTTGAAAACGTATCGTCGACTTCCGCGACGAATTGACATCCGTAATTGGCAGGATGTTTAAAAAAACAACACACCGAGAATGAAGCGATTTAAATTCGTATTTACACCAGTGCGTGTCAACTGATGCGCTCATCTAAGCCTAACTAGATCCGGCAACACGTAATTTATCGCCGGAATTTTTTGAGGAAAGAAATATAGCTTATACTGGCTAAGAAGCACAAATTATTCCTATTTATCCTCTAAATATATATTCTGTATTTTGTCAAGCTAATTGTTTGAAGTATATTATCGATAAAGGCTTGGTGTTTTTTTACCTTTTTGTCAAGGTTATTTAAAAGTTGAAATTCAAGCACACTATACTTTTTATATACAAAATATAAAATATTCAGAGTATAATTGTTCAGTCACCTGTGAATTTTTGCATTTTAAATTTATTATTATTTTTATGAAGTAAATCTAGAAAATTATAGCGATCGTTATTTCTGTGATCTAACATATACCCGTTGTGTTAATTATCAAACATTAATCTGATGGTATTTTGAATAGACATTACTTTTATATTCGTACATCAGATTATATCATAAAAGAAATAATATTACAGTGAAATATTAATATTAAAAACTATAAGTTTAAAGTGCATATTTTTTTAAATATATATAATTGAGCTTATGCAATTTAAAAACATATTTACTAATAAAATTACGCATGCAGTGGAGGAGCTTTCGACACCATCTTTGCGGGGGTCATTGTCAGATAGTTTATTGTCATTGTCGAAATCTCCTCTATTGTATGTATAATTTTATTAGTAAATATGTTTTTAAATGTGCATAGGCTGAAATGTATATATTTTTAAATAAATATTAATAATATATTATATTCTTATATGAAAACAGAATTCTACGTTTTTGAAAGAAAAATGACCAAGCCTATATTTAGCCCATCATTATACATTATTAATTTTTAATAATAAATGGTACAAAAGAAATTAGTTTGCAAGTTATTCTGTGATAATTGATTTGCATGACAGTTCTTAATATTGTTACCGACTATTATATTTCGTTATTATATTTCGTTAGTCAATATTTATTAATAGCTTTGAATAATTGAATTTCAACGCGCAATATTTTGGAAATTTAATTTCTAATCCTGACAGCGGCAACAGTTAAGCATTAAATTACGTTACACTAAAGAATTGTAATATTATATAGACATTAAACGCAGAGACATTAATTATTTATGGTTGTGTTACGTATTTTGTATGCTAATTAATATATTATTAATATTTGGTTTATTTAAGAATATGTAATTAACAATTAATTAATCAAGTATTAAAGAAGTTTTAATTAATATAGTGTTAATATATTAATTAAAAACACTGAACAATTTTTAAAGATAATTAAAACAACGTACTTTACTTGAAGTATTGAAGTATTCTTAAGGCGAAAAATTTATCAAAGAAAAAAGTTTTAATTATACTCTTTGACGATAATTTATTTTTCACGTTCTGCCAATTTCTTCATCTATTTTTCTTTCATAGGCTGGAATATTATTTTCCAGCGATGGCTCAGGTTCCTTGTTTTTTTAACGAAGTCTATTTTTTTTTCCCTTGTATTAGAGATCTTTAGCACTTAACGAGCTGATTTACTTGAAGAACCCGACGCATCCAACCACATCCGGTGGAGATGTTTTTCGTTATTATTTCCATTAAATGACCCGTGACTTAGAGAGAGAATCCTTCAACTAACTCTTTTCACGTTTTGCCAATCACGTAGGAAGTGAAACCACAAAAATAAACATAATATAATTATCCAGAAATTATAAAGTTCACTTATCCCTGTAATTTTCTAATTTTCTCTTTCACACGGTCTCTTTTTTTTGTACAATGATGCTCTGATTTTGTTTTCCCCGGAGAAAGCAGGCGTTCTTCCCTTAGAGATCCAGAGTCTTGAATATTCATCCTTTTTAATGAGTTCCTCCCTACATATCTTCCTGTTCTATTTTTTTTTTTTTTGCATGTGAGCTAACAAAACACAATAGTGTAATTTGTGCCATTTATTTATTTATTTATTTGTTTGTTTTTTATTAAGTCCTTTCGACCTTTTCTGGAAGATGTCAACAGTATGATAGCAATAATGGCTGTTCTAATTTCTATTTAGTTTTCTTGTTAAACTAAATGGTTTAACGCGTAGATATTTAATATTTGTATCTGAAATTAAATAGCTAAACATACAGACACTGATCTGAAGAACCAACAGTCTAATTTTATTATGTAGATAGAGATGTACAGGGTGTATCAGTTGGACGGTAACCCAGTACTTATGCCTGGGGACCATTTTCGAGAGCAGATGGTATTGTTTTCACAAGATTAACAGTATCTAACAGAAGGCGGGCGCCGGAGTGCATGACCTGTGTACAACAGTGGTCAAGCACCTGACGTTAGTACGAGCATCTTATGACATTGAACACGCCTTAGTGACCATGCGATAATTCACAATGGCAGGCAGGGAAAGTGGTGCGTTCGGATCGACGTTATAGCAATCTATGTCTATCGTTCAGTTCATTTAAGAGTCGAAGGGCAACATTTCTGCAGCAAGACGTTTATTTGATGAGGAATATGGTTTTTTTTCCTCCGAAAACTGAAACAATGACTGCAATCAAGAAGAAATGTGAAGACACTGGTTCTGTTGCAACAAAACATGCTGCGAAAGGGTCTTACGTCACAAATCACTACCGAAGAGAAGCAACACATCATTGCCGAAATTGACCAGGTCATTTGATTGTTGTACTGTACGCAAAATTGACAAGATCCAACTGATACACCCTGTATTATATATATACATATCTCAATTTAATTCTGAGTTTACAATCCACATATATTAAAACTTAGTAAAAATCAAAGCAAGTAAAATGTGTTGTATAAAAATAATGCGATATAATTTGAGAATACTGGTAAAATTAAAAAAAATGCATTACTTAAAAAAGAAAAAAGATAAACATACACTATAAACCGTTGCTTTTATAGGAGCGTTCGCTTTCCGTTGCTTCAAAAGCAGTCATTTGAGGGAGACATACTCTACTTGGGTCAGAATAGTAGCTTTGAAAGGTTTACGGAAAAGTTACTCATCTCGCAAGTATATTTTTTTCTCGATAATTTCAATTGATCTTATCAGAATGTACCAGGTTTCATGAGTACGGTCACTTGAAAGACGAATTGTTTCATCAGCCGCCGACAGAGGGCGATTTTCGCAATATATCACATTTTTTATATTTTTTTTTATCTTTTCTTTCTTTCTTATTTATTTACTGCGTTAGTGACCGTGCGGTAATTCACAATGGCAGACTGGGAAAGTGGCGCGACATTAAAGCAAGGCGTGTCTGTAGTTAAGTTTATTTATAGTTTTACGTTGGTACAGTTTTATGAGATTAACAACAACAAAAAATCCGTCAAAGTGTTTTTAGTATAGTTTCTCCTCAAAAGCACGTAATGAGTATTTTCCTCGAATTGATTCTGCCTTTAAATCATTAATTGTTTACGTGAGCTTTCATTTTCCCGATGACAAGCGTCGAGATCCATCCATCCATTAGCCAATGAATGAGATCTGTCGCGTAGCAATTGCTAGAGATCTCAATTATCCCTTTGATGAGTTTCTGTTCCTGTGATAGGATTTCAACGCTGCCGTTTCACGGAATTCGGGAAAAGAAAAAAAAAACGCGGTTTCTCGGAAAAGATGTTTGTACGAACCAACATCTATCTTTCGAGGAAAAGAAAAATAAATAAAAGCTATTTTTTTTTTAGCCTTAGGACTCATAAAACACCAGGTCCCGATTGTTCATGATTTTGTTCGCACCTTCCTCTCTCTTTCCCTATCTACAGTAACTTTTGAAAGTATGTTCTTGAAATTTAGTATGCGTATTTATGGACAAGAGTTGATCTAGCATTCGTGTCTGCAAAACTTTCCCGTGGAGGTTTCTACCGAGAAATTTGTGCCTGAATATGGATTTATTTTTTAAAATTTTTTTGCCACCTTCACATTCAAATTTCCCGACATTAGAACCCAAACAATGGTTTTCTGTTAATGCCAACAATGCAAACGTAATACTTTTACAACTGCGCGTGCTTTTCGATTATATTAAATCTTGGATTTTTAATTCGATCAAATTAAACTGACAATTATAATAATAACTTAAATATAATTACAATTGTCAGCTTAATTCGATCGAATTAAAAATCCAAGATTGAATGTAATCGAAAAGCGCGCGGAGTTTTAAAAGTATTATGTTCCATTGTTCGAAATTAACAGAAAACCATTGTTTCTGATAAATTATATTTAATGTTCTATAAGGTTTGATAACCTAATTATTATTTAGAAAATGGAAAAAAAAATGTAAAGATGAATTGTTTTATATCGGATTGGTATAAGTTATAATTTACAAATATGATTTTGTAATTTTTCCGTATCATTCATGTGCACTTTTAGAATGACCCTTTGCTGGTTGGAAAATGGCGGTGGAAACGATCTCATTTTTGCACTGTATTTCTAATTGCTGCAACCGTTCATGCCTGAAGAATTTCACATTTGTTCTGTGATAATATTGGGTTTGCCACAAACGTTGTTCGTTATTTCGTTGTTTTTTTTACGTACGTTGGCTCTAGTAGCTCTTAGGTGTCTTTAACATCATTCGACACCATTTTGTTAGATTGTATTGTGACAGCTGTCATATCAGCGTGCATTTAAAACAAAAACTGATCAAAATTCGGGAATTCTGTGTCGCCAATTTAATATTGAAGATGGACGACAATAATCACGCAAGACCGCATGGTTCGTTGATGACCAGACATCAAAGCTGTTACAGCTTTTTGCTGGGATGAAGTTCTGATTCATCCGCCCTATTCACCAGACATCGCACCTTCGGATATCCATTGATTTCGGTCTTTACAAAATTCTCTTAATGGAAAAAAATTCAATTCCCTGGAAGACACCAAAGGCACCTGGAGCATGTTTTGCTCAAAAAGATAAAAAGTTTTGGGAAGATGGAATTATGAAGTTGCCTGAAAGATGTCAGCGGAACAAATCATTGAAGACGTTGTTCAATATAACAATTGGTGACAATGAAAAATGTTTCTTTTATTTTTACTTAAAAACTGAACGAGCTTTTTGGCCAACCCATTGCTCATCCACCGAACATTCATGCAGGATTTCTTGGGTGCGAAGAAAGGGTCAAACTGTAGGAATTTACTTCTAATCGTAAAATTTTAAAGTTACTTGAAGGGGAAAACACTAAACCTTCAAGATCTAACCACATACACGGAATAGTTGTGGCATATGTTATTATTATTTTTGAAATACAATTAGTTTGTTTGTTTTTTTCTTACAGAAACCAGTTATTCTCCACTTCTATCTTTGGAATCTTACGTGTGGATACGATTTCCATACTTGTTTAATGGAACGGAATTGTCACGGTCAACTGGTTAGCTGGTGACGTGGAGGACAATCCTTGTCGAAGGAGAAATGCAACATTCAAAGAAAACAAAACATAACTACGTACAAAAATAATTTGACATTAGATCTAGTGGTGTTGGACAATAATTTTTTTCTTTATTAAGAGGACACGATAACTCAATAAAGAATGAAGTGGTCTGTTGTGAACTTGGACTTAGGGTGTGCAAACTGTTGAATAAAAATTCAAATTATACATAAGAAAAGATGCTAAACGTGCACAGGAAATGTTGGGAAAAAAAGAAAATCTCCCAACATGCACTAAAGTAAACAAAAATCAATTCATGCTTCTAATTTTGTCATTGACGGGGAATCTAGAATAGCTATTTCTCCATTATTATGGATCTTCAGCTAGATTTTTTTTTGTTAATATTAAGAGAACTGAAAAAAATTACCTAACTGTGATATTTTTTTCTTCTTTATTGATCTGCGTTCATTTTCACTTATTTGTAGTTTAATTTTTGTAGTTGTAGCTGTTGATTTGCGCGTAGTTGATTAATTTTCAATAGTAGATTTCTGATTCAGGTACTGTACTCATTTCTTAAATAGAATTGCAAAAGTATAAGTAATTTTTTATTTGCCGTCATACAAATCATGAGTTCTCGTGATCGAAAGACAGTACAAACCTGAAAAAAAATACACAAAAAATGGATGTTTTTCCTAAAATTCTCAAAATTAAGGGAAAAAAGAAACCACTAACTTGAGCTTTCTTGAAACTAATTTAAAATATACCATGTATTTATTGTTGTTAAACAAAAAACCCAAAGAAAACCCACGACTAACAAGCGCTTTCTGTAGTACTCTGCTATTTTCCACTGGTTTCTTGAACTGTGACGCCGTGTCACATGGTTTGTGACGACACAAGCTACTTTTCCATCAACTTTTATTTTAATAAGATTTGTACTTATTCTTTTTTTTAATAGGTCATTAGATAGTTAACAACCGTGCGTGCTTTCTTTGTGTTAGATTAATTTAACAATGAATTCTAATTACTCTTCATTGTTGCGGTAATCTAAT
>JAFIDM010000006.1:31943881-31959721 GCA_023159025.1 Thereuonema tuberculata | reverse complement strand
TTTTAACTCCTGGTTTTCGAGTCGTAACTACTTGCCAAACAACGGCCCCGGCTGTTGTGGGCGGATGCACCAAAAAGAAATCAAATAAAGAAATTGCAGTCAAGATCCAGCGAGAAAACGCCCTACTCCAGGTTTTTATTACTGACGGAATCATAAATTCCGGTTAAAACGAAACTTTACGAGAAAAAGGAGTTGTAATAGTAAAATTAACAATTATTTTTAAAGCGCGTAGCTGTTGAAAAAAAAATAAAAATAAAACTGAATCTGAGAAATATGTAAATACTATACATAAAAAGAAAAGCGAATAAAGTTCTAATACTAAAATGCACACGGCAAACAAACAAGCAAAGTAATAAATAAACAAATAAATTAAGAGGTTCCTGAAAAAACAAAAAGCCTGTTACATTACAAATTTGTTCTGCTGATGCAATACTTGAAATACACCCATAGTCTAAAATGTCTGAGAAATGATGACCGTTCTAAGTTAAACATAAAATTAAATATTATAACGTATATTAAAAGTAGATTCAAGTATATCTATATTATCTATAAACAAATACCGCTAACAAGTATCAGAGTAAAAAATACAATCCAGTCGATATATCCAGCCTTGAAAAGGTATGTGTATAAATAAACATACGAAACATGTTGGCGATAGTAGAATAAATTATGGACTTTACATATCAAATAGATTGTATTTTTGGCTCCGATATATCTATATTACGTAGTGTACACTAAGTAATGTAGGTATATTTCGTAACTAAATAGACTGCACATAATGTATTAAATAAGCTAAACTATATCCATGGCCGCGCGGTTGGCGTTGTCACTAAGACATTGTCTTCTCACCTCTGTGTAGTCTACCGGGGTTCGGTTCTCATGTGGGTTTCGTGATGATGCACTATCCGCGCTGGGCAGGTTTTCTCGGGGTTCTCCCGTTTCCCCTACACTTCTCCCACCACACTTTCTCAGTCTTTTTTTCCGTCCCTCCTCTCCTCATTTCCACAGGTCGCGGAGCTTGGCTTCCCTGCCACCCACATTCACCACAATCAATCAATAAATACCCATTACTTAAATATTTAATGTTACGTACGATGAAATAATATTCATTACGTACTGTACTACAATAATATGGATCTGTAATGCTATTACTTTTATTGCTATTCTTGACTCTCCATTTTTTTCTTCTGATCTTATAGCTTCTTTATTCGATAGTAATTCCTTGAACTTCTATATTTTTAATTAAGTGTAGTTCGCAATTATAGTGTATTTAAATGTATTTAAGCGGGGGAGGAGGTGAAATTTTAACTGCGTTGCTGTCAGTTCAATTCCATTTCAGCTGATTTTTTTGTTCTTTTTTTTTTTTTTGCTGTGTAGGGGTGAAGAGAACCGAGGTAGGGTGGAGGAGCCGGATGGACCGCCGACGACTTCGACGACCCCGCCCCCGCCACCTGATAAGGCCATGGATTCGGAGCCCACCAGTATGACAGAGGGCCCAATCACCCCTCAGACACCGGATCCAAATCCCACTCAGGAGGAACTGCAATTATTAGCCAAACTGGAGGAACTGAACAGGTAAGAATCTCCTCACTGTATTCAGAAAGATGTTTTGTCGTTAATAAACTAGAAAAGAAAATGAAAAAAAAAAAACCTGATACATGAAACACGTTCGCAGTTGAAAGGTCGTCTATTGTCTGACTGTTCAAGAAAACTGGTATGTTGCAAGAGACTTAGCGAGCATCCATTCATCGAGATGTTTGAAGCATAATTTTAAGTTCTCTGTAAAAGTTCTTTCACAGCTAATGCTACGACCTAGTAGACACAGTTTCCGTACAGCGAGTGATTTCTTCTTTGTACGATGGCTCACAAATGGCGACAGTGTACAGGTTCCAAGTTTACGAAAATTGTAGCCCAGGCGGAATGTGCACGGGTTGCTACGGGTAAGAAAAATGATAGCGCCTGATGCTACGGTAAAGCGATAAATCATACAAAGCTTTGGATACGAAACAAGAGATTTGCACGAGGCACGATACATTTTGAATCAGCCGTTCTTATTTCAGATATCGCCAGGAAAGCTTCTTTCGGATATTACAGTGACGTTGCAAGCTGAAAGCGACTGAATGCTGCTACGTTGTACTGATGGACGAACCTAGGGTGTTATTTATCTTATTGCTATTATTATTTCTACGTTATTTTTAGCACCTGCTTCCTCGTAAAACGAGGCCCATCAAATCAGTCAGATTGTGTGTGGGTGTGTTCCTAATAAATTTTGAGCCACCGGACAGGTCATCTTGAAACTTGGCTTACACATTTAAGGAAAAGTTTTACTTTGTCCCTTTTGATGAGCTTAAATAAAGAATAAAAATAAAAAACAAACAATTTTTAAGGAACTCTATTTTAGGGAAATGATTGTTTCAAGACCTTGTTGTTAACACTTACTGCAATAGTTCTACATTTTTTCTTTCTTTCTTTTTTGTACTTTTCAGAAGAAGAAACAACATCAAAGCCCTTAAGAACACAAAAATTTCCCTTTTTTTTTTACACATTTTACAATAACTTTATCATTCGGGGGGGGGGGGGAAATGGAAGCATTAACTATAAATTACTGAGAATAATATATATAAAAGTAATTTATTTAAAAAAAAAGTTAATTTTTTTATTATTATAAATATAAGTGAATAGAAATTTAACATGCCTGAATAATTCCAAAAAAAAAAAAAAAAAAGGTAACCAACGAAGGCCACAACTCTAAAAGAGGAGTTCGCACCCTGAGCTTCACCGGGAAGAGACTGGGTCGGACCGTTTCGTCTTTTTTAGGACTCGTCAGCCAGCCAAACTCCACCGAGGACAGACTCAGAAAGTGTGAGAGGTTAAGGATCCCGGGTCTCGCTCCCGAGAGCGGGACCTCCCCCCGAAGAAATCCTAACCAAAAATAAACAAAAAAGACAAAATACAAACATTCCTTGTCCTGCAATCCGCTCCGTAACCTCTCGCATCTTCTGAATCTGTCATTGGGGGAGTTTGCCTGGCTGACGAGTCCTAAAAAGGACGAAACGGTCCGTGCCAATCTCTTTCCGGTGACAGCTCAGGGTGCGAATTCCTTCTTTTAGCGTTGTGTTTTCGTTTGTTACCTCTTTTATAAATATAAGTATTAAACATTTTTTTTCTCCTGAGTTCTTGACAGAAATTTGATTTACCCTATTGCCAAATGAATAATTACCCTATTCATATTTGGCAATAGTAAGCACTGTTGTACTAAAAACGAGCACTGTTGTACTCTTAGTAAGCGCTGTTGTACTAAAAACGAGTATTACTTTGGTACCAGAAGAAATGAAGAAAAAAAATAATAAATTGACGTCTGTTGCCTGAAGGTGGCGTTGACAGCTCGCCCTGACTCACTTTGAAGAACCTCTCCGCTCTGTCCCTATAACTTTCCATAATAAGTTTCCTAAAAGCCGCTGCCTTCAGGGCCTGGGAGACGTATCTCCCATCTCGTATAGATCTTAATTTGGAACTCATTTACGTGGAGGAGGCAGACGGGGGCTCCTCCTGTCTGCCTCCGCAAAAGCTCTTGTGGATCGCCTTACCCTAATTGCGGATCACTATTACAGGGACCCTAAAACGGCCTCTGCTGCAAGGTCGTATCTCGCCCGAAACGCACAGCTCAGCGAAATAAGAGAGACGCCTGTGCAGGGCAAGGCCTGTACTCGCCAAATTCAGCAGTTCCCGCCTTAAAGAGGTACCACCAACACCCCCACTAACCTAAGAAGAAGAAAAAAAGAAATTCAAGAAGTTCTTAAAGCTTGCTATTCTTAAAATTATCTCCTTAATTTTTTTAAAATTTTTATTTCCCTTTTTTAAAGCAAAAATAAAAATATATATATATATATATTTTTAAATTTTAGTAGAACACTACAGAAATTCCCCATTTGCTGTAGAAATTATGGCAATTCAGTTTTCTTTAATATGTTTTCTGAGTTCACTGAGGGCAGATCCAACTGACGATGGTCAGGAAACCTGAAATAGGCTATCTTGGATTCCCGGTATCACATTTTCCAAAAACAGATCAGTGAACTCTCAGTCTTGTACGTTTCTGGTTTGTTTTTGTTTTGTTTTTTTTTCTCATTTCAATTCAGTATTATTCATTGAAATTGCTTAAATCCGATTAAGTTTAACAACATCAGAGCAACCGGGAATGAATGGATTAGCTCAAAGGATTAACACTCACTGTCAGACATCCTTGTGTAGATTCCAGTCCTTTTTCAATGGGAATCTCTTTAACCCTCACTCGCTGACTTCTCAACAAGCACACAAGCAAGAAAATTGTCAAATTAAAAAAAAAAAAAAATTAGATTGTCTCTTGTCGTTAAATGTGCGCGTCAGGTTTCAAGTAGATCCATTAAGTGGTTAAAAAATTATTAAGAGAACACACGTACATATGTACACACACAGACTGAGTGATTTGGTGATGAGCTTCATTTTCCGGTCCGCGAAGATGGTTCTGTGCCGTGTTCTCGATGACTTTCAACTTCTTGGTGAACCGTCTTGCTGTCATCTCATTGGTGTTCCTGTTTAATGGAGTCTTTTTAACTACTATCGGCCAAACGAAACAACGACTTTGGCCTTGAAATACACCTATGATCTCTTAATCATTCCAGGACTTAAGTTCGTTGAGAGAAACTATTGACAAAGGTTTGCCTCGCTTGAGAGTCGCCAATCAGAAGCCATAAACTTTCCCGCCATAAACACTGACATATACAATCGATTCAAATTCTACTATTGCGACATCTGGTGGCCACGGTCGTTCTTTGGTTTGGCGGACTTTAGTTTGAGTTCGTTGTGCATATCTCACTTGTAAATGTCCAGCCACGACCGGACGAAACATGTCGTGTTTTAAAATGTTTTAATATTTTTTAATATGTATAAAAAATCACCAAACACACCCAAAATTTGTTAAATTTTTGGTGTGTTTGGTGATTTCTTATTCAATTAAATGCAATTTTAAAACATGTTAAGCTTTTATTTAATTTTTTAATACGGGTGGTTGATTTATTTATTTCATTTTCCGTGAAAATAGGTTATAAAGACAGTTTCAAAAAATTTGCATTAGTTATTTTTTTTTAACAGTATTTGATGCTCGAGACCAGCATCTGAAGTAGTACCTGATGATGATAGATGGATTTCCTAGTGAAACTGGTCGTGTTTTGACATGTTTCTATATTTCTTTTAATTACTGTATCTGTGTTGGCGTAATGTTACAAATGAAGATAATAACAACCACGTTAAGTTTTTAATAGATAATAATATAAATTACGTCTTCATTTTGATACTGATTTAACGATTGTAAATCGATAATCGTTTCGATTCTTAGAAATTCCTTGAAAACATTTATTTATTTTGTTAAAAAGAAAACTGCTTTCCCAAGAAACTTAGATTATAAATTCTTTTTTTACAGACGGTTCAATGACTTTTAGCCAATAAATAGATTGTCTTTAAAAGTTACCGTGTTTATTAACATGCTGACAACAAAGGTCGCCTTATTCATCAGGTTATAACAATGCTCTATGGATGTATTTTATAAGTGATACATTATGAACAAAACAAAAAGAAAAACCGGCCTCCAAGAACCCGTCTGGCCCATGTAGCGTGATACCAAGTACCCGTCTTAGATATTCTTCATATACGATGGCCACTGGCGTATCGAGCGGGAAAGTGAAGATTGGCAGGGGTTAGAAACCCTCCACCTCCTATCCATTGTGGCGCAGCTTAAAGCCACAGATGCTTTTGCGCGAATAAAAATCTATTAACCACCCATCCTATCCATTGCGTTAGAAAATGGAAGAAATCTTGGATTTTAGACCTGGTTTTTTGGTTGGAAAATTCATTGGTACGTCTTAACCCTCACCTCCCCTGCTCCCATATCCAAAATCCTTATATGCTTATGGTGATGGTACTGTTGGTGGTATTTCCAATGTCACATTGCGAAGTGGTGCTTTCCTGCATTGCTTTCCTTAAACCAGTCTAACAAGGGAATGGTTAGGTTTGTCGTATCGAAACATCCCTTGAAATTTTTATTATTTATTCAGGATCTTAAGGAGTTGACGTATACCAAATTTTAGCTCCTTTTTTGCACTGAAAGGGGGTTAAAAAAAAATTGTAAGAGCTGAGAGCTTGTTGCACTGCGGGGAAGCATCGGGCAGCTAATGTGACATTGGAAACGCCACCGACAGTACAGCCATTTCGCAATTGTAATATAGTGAGATAATTTCATCACAAAATGAGTCGTAATTTTTAACTTTCTCGGCATTTTGAAGATTTATTTAAGCCAGAGACATAACTTCTGTTCAGACCCAGATTTTACACAAGATTTTTACCTTGTGGATTTTTTTTTTTATTTACGTTTCCGTGTTTGTTGCGAACATAATCCTCAATAATTTATCCCTGAATTATTACGCTAGAACTGTGCGATGAAAGTTACACCACCCTATTAATTAGATAATTGAGTTAATTCCGGACCTAATTTTAATTAGTGTCATCGTATGACATTTAGAAAAGAGACTACATCACTTTGGCCGAAGGAGTTTCAGGCAGACGTCACGTGATGAACGAGGAATGTACAAACATGGAATAAGCCCCCTATCAAAGCGTAAGGCAGATTAATGAATTGACACATGTTCCTCTTTCAACACAGAAGACTGAAAACTGTTTCTTATCAGCAAAACCTCGTTGTGTGCACTGCAAAAAAAAAAAAAAGAAAGCTGTTTTCCTTTGTTTAATTTTTTCCTTTGTTAATGACATTTTTCGTTAATAAAGAAAAGAAAACAAGCAATTCAATTTTATTAAAAAAAAAAACCGCAAAACCTAAAAGTTTCACTATTTTGCAAAGCACTTGGACGACGTGTAATTTTGATTTACACAAGTTTCTAATATAAATCGAGAGATTGTATTAGTTTCTTGAAATAAATAATTAACTTCTGCATCCGGATTATGTTTGTTTTTCAAACAGTGCTCTGTCCAATCGGAAACTCTCAGATGGTTATTCCTATAAGCATTTATACGCTCCTTTTTTTAATACAGCCTTGCAGTTATGATGTTTTTATTGAAGTAAATACGATTTATAATAAAATATGTAGAATCTGATTTTTAAATTACAGATTTTAATTGCAGGCTTAAATTTTACAGAGCGTAACATGTAATTAAGTCAAAGCTCTACTGAACTTTTATTGCTCTTTCAACACAAAGGGAAGACATTATTTAGAAAATTGCATTCCTTTTTTATTAATGATAGTCGAAGCATTCTGTTTGATCACCTTCCCGAGACGTGGCGCTAATGTACTGAATCTTTTATTTTTTTGTTTAATCAGCCGAAAATCTCAAAGCAGCTCTTTGGAATTACATTGCCGTTTTCTAAGTTACATCTGAGTTCCTAGATTCGCAATTAAAATGCAGCCGAGGTTCATCCTGTGTATCCGGGAAGGTAACTACTGCCTCGTGCGGTGCTTAAATTTTCCATGAACTTATCGTCGCCTACAAATTTTAGGTCTTTGGACAACAGCCATTGGCGCTTTCTCTTTCGCCGTATTTAAAGCAGGACATATCCACAGCGTAAAAAGAAAGGAATGCGTGGGTGTAAGAGTACATTATACAAATATTTACCCATTCCCACGTTAATTAACCATCGTCTAAATGAATCAATGATAATATCCACTTTTCTAAGATCCAATATTGATGTAAATTTTAACTATTTGTTTCAGAGCATTTGTTATGAAATTCTAAAAAATAATGGAAAAAATACAAGTTAAGTAAAGATGTTAATAAAGGATTTTATTCAAAGAAGCAGATTAATGCTTCCAAAGATTAAGTAAATGGCCTCATAAACCAAGATAAACCTTTTCCTTTTTCTTTTTTTATTTTTTTTTTATTTTGTAATATGTATTTTTGAAAAACGAAAATGCTTGTTTTATTAGTTTTCATCTGTTCCGAGAAAAATACCGCATTTATCAGCGTATAACACCCACTCTAATTTAAAGAAGGAAGTTTGAGTAAAATAACTTAAAATTTAAAATTAAAGTAGTAACTTATACGCGTGTAACACGCAGATAGAATTTCAGACACCGTTAAATACGTAATTCAATTCCTAGTACGTGAGTATTTGATATTTAACATTTTGATTAAATTTTATTGAAGAAATCTTAAATTCGGTCAAAAAAAAATTACTATTTGTATATTCTACTTCGATGAAATATAAGTACATCTTTTCTAATTGACTTAAAACCTAATTTAATAGAAAAAAGAAATTATGAAATTATTTATCCATTATTAATTTAACAGCTTATTTGTTTATTATTTTTTTTTATTTATTAATGATAGTCTTTAAAGTTATTATCGTAACAATGGGCAAATAATGTGATTAAATGTCACTAATTCTTTTACGTTGAGTATTTTCATTTGATTTGAATTAGGAAGGATTGGTTCATAGGAAAAACTAATTAAATCCTTCCTAATTAAAACCGAAATTTAAAGTAATAATGTAAACGAATCAGCGATAATTGAATATTCTGATAACAACAATGCAAAGGATAAAAGTAATGAAATAAATAAATGCTTAAAGTTAATTTACTCATCCCCAAAATTCAAATTGAATTATTTTTCATTTAAAACAGGAATTAGTGATCGCACCTGACGTATCACATTTAAGACAGTTGATTAATTTGTCTTAAATTAATTTACTTCAGAATTTAAGCATATTTTGATATAATTTTATTTAAACCGCGAAATGAGAATATTGACTAATTCTGTTTGCATCTTGTTAATTGAGCTGTAATGTATTGTATTCAAGAAGGGATTGTTATTAAACGAAGGGAATTGTGGATCTGCAACTTTGCAGACACAAGATACCGTTTTATAAGAACAAGGAGTTCCTGGAAGAACTTAACCTTACTTTTCTTTGAATGAAAGAATGCCGATACACAATGGAAATTAAAAAAAGGATTTTAAAGCATTAAAATAGCAGGACCAGGTTTCACCTTTGCATCCTTTCATTCAGATCTAATGCACACATTAAATATTACCTGCTTACTTTTCTTTCTTTCTTTTTTGTGTATTTTATTTTTGCGGATAAGATTTACAAAGCAGGTGGGATTGGATTAACGATTGCATCGAACCAGACTAGTTAAATGTCTATTAAATGATGTAGTAATAACACTCACTTTTATAGCCCAGAGACTCCTACCTCGGGTCCATTGCATTAGACGAATAATGGGCTGTAAAAGGGATGCATAACAACAGCAAGGACACGCCCTTAAGCAAACAAATGGGCCTCTGACGAAATCAAACTAGATTTAACTAGAATTTTATCACCTTGACATTCAACCAACCAACCAAAAGAAAAACAGCTTACGAACAACAACATAAATAAATACATTTTAAAAAATCGTTCGCATGGGTTAGGGTCTTATGAAGATGCTGCAGACATAAATCACCCCCTTGTAAAAAAAAAAGAAAGAAAAAAACAGTAAATTTTTTTTTAACTCATTGTCTCGAACCCCTCTCCCATACACGGATGAATACCCTTACAGTAAGAAAGAATCTATGTTTAAGGTATTTCAGTATGCTATGTAATTGTGTGTCAGTTCAGATAAGTCTGATTTCCCCGGAATCGGACAAGTTTTTTGTATCACCCCAAAGCAAACAGGAGAACGCAGAAACTAAACGGTGCAACGAACGACAGCGTCCTGTGGCTATTGCACTCAGCAGTTAAAAAAAATAAAATTTGACATTTAATTTTTGCCACACGATGTTACTAAAACAGGCGTGTGCATCGTTTATGTATGCATGTTCTTTTTTTACTACTCCTCAGCACTACAGCTCATGTAGGGCCTTGGCCTCTCTGACAATTATAACCCAATCTTGCCGATCTTCCGCTCGTTTCCTCTATCTTCTGACTCCCATCTTTTGTAGGTCATCCTCCACATCATCCAGCCATCGTTTCCGTGGTCTTCCTCTGCACTTTCTGCCGCCTGGATTTCCTTGGTAGTATACATATCGTTTTTCCGTTTGCCTTTTCCTTGCATGTGTCGTTCATCAATATCATCAGTCCGGCTATTCTTATCTTTGAGTTTCATAACAAAATGTTTTTTCCGATATGGGGTTGTTAGTTCCATGATCAACCCCCAACCTGGAGGACTAGTCCCGTTTTTCTTTCACGGTGTGAAATTTCCCCACTATCCTCTGACTCTGCTGGCTGCAGAGTCGGTGAGCTTCCCCCAATTCCAAAGGGGACGCGCCCGATGGGGATAACTGGCAAATCCCTTCACTGGGTTCTTTTTTTTATCTAATTATAATTTAACTTATAGATTTCATTCTCAGTATTAATTCTCTGTTCCTCTCCTATTCAATTCCTTTACCTTGAAGCAGATCTATTCTGGACTGCTTAAAAGATTTAAAACCCATGACGTCTCTAAGATGAAGAGCATTTAGATTTATCTTATTACTGTAAGATCGTAACTACAGGGATTACACGTAAGGAAGTGAACACATAATTAATTTTTCAGCATTTGTTCTCCCTTGGGATCGCCTGGCGAAAGATCACCTTTTAAGCAACTACATTATAGAAAGAATCAATTAATCATTAATTTTGATTTTAATTTTTATTTTTATGTTTATTGTTATTAATCCATTGCGTAGGTGGGGACTGAGCCTACGGCGCTGGGTGGCTAGAAAAAAAACAAATTTATATGCTAGTATTTTAAATTGAACCACAAACGAGCTACCCTACCAAATTTCATGGAAATCCGTGCATCCGTTTTACAGTGATACACGTGCAGCAGGCAAACACAAGCGCGCAAAACGAGAGAAAAATGATTCAATTGGGAATAGAGAGAGACTTCGCGTGCTCAATCAATTCTTTATTAGTGTAATACATTTAGCGATCGTACGGTCTTTGTAGGGAACGGCTTTCTTTCATTATCTCACCGTAATTAAGTGTTTAATTTATCATTAGTCGCTGTACGATGCAGACAAGAATGTAATTAATTAGCCAACTCCTACTGTCTACCCGAAACCCAAAACCTACTATACATCTTGTGATTTTTATTTTTTAAATTAATCAGTAAATTTCTTCATTGTTAGCACGCCACGCTCTCCACGTGCTTCTCTTGAATTTTTAATCAAATTCCTACCAATGCTACGTCAGATGGTAATTTGTATTTGCTGTTCCTGTCGTTTGTTTGTATTATAGATGCTTTCCTGTTCCAATATTTTTGTTCTGTGTCTCCATTCCGAACATTTCTCCAACTTGAAGAAAAAAAATGAACCAGATGCCATTGCTAAAATATTGGCCTCTAGAAAGAATCGTAAATAAACAGAGTGCGGTGAGACGCTGCGTGGTTTTCTGGTACCAAAGGAAGATACGTCAAAAACCTCTTGAAATCAAAAGAAAATCTTGCTTTTCTCATGTTTAACATATGAGATTTATTCCTTAGTTTATTTGTAGAATTAGCTAGATTTGTACGCAATTAAACAAAAAAAAGAAAAGTAGAAATTCAATGTCTTTTTCCTTAAAATGTTTCTTAAAATTTATTTATTTTTTTTTTTTCCTCTTTGTTTTAAAAAGAAGTAAAGAAAAAAGGAATCTTCTAAAGTTGCGAAAACGACAAAAAACGGAAAACCTAAGACATTTATATTCTAATATAATTTCAGTGCAAATATTAATTTTCTGTAAAAATTGAATTGAATCGCACGTTATTGACTTAAATTGCCTTAATCGAGTTAATTTTAATTGTATCAGATCATGCGACGTGATCATTCATTGTTTAAGACAATGAGATATTAAGAGAAACAGGATAGAAATCCATTGTTCAGATTCCACGTTTCTCGTGCTAATTTCTCGACAACAAAACATTTTGGAACGATTTCAAATATAAAAGTTGGATTGTCCCGTGTCATTGAATTTGCATATAAAGTTTGAAGAAGACTCAATCAGTGGTTTAAAAGTTATTGAGGGATGAGACGCACGTTACAGCATATTCGTTTGCTGCAATTAGGCTTATTTATATTTGGATTCACAAATAGGCTTAACACATGGTAATCACTTATGGTAAGTTATCTGCCGTTTATGCCCAAATCACACCATCACATTTTTCATCATTGTTTTCATCATTGACGGTCTACGATTGTGTGATTCGCATCTGTTGACCATTTTCGTCACTGAAAATCATTGAAAAAAAACTTAGGAATTGTTCTAAATGTAACGTTGTTTTCAATGATGATCGTTAGTGAGCTCCAATCAGAAGAGACCTTACAGCCGATTGCAAAAAAGCCGGCCGGCGCCATTTTGACCATCGCTTCGATTGAAACCAAGGCTATTATGAATTAAGTATCACAGTGAGGAGATTATCTTTCTAAAATAAGCAATATTTTTACTGAAATAAATTAATTATGTCGGTCAGAATGTGCAGATGTCAACTTTTTAAAGAGACTTTTCATTTTTTATTGAATCTTCATCACGCTCGCAGGGGGTTGTCGCTGTTGTGAATCGAAATTCACTCCGCTTCCGCTGCTTGAATACAATATACAATTAGTTTCGAACAGATTGACAGCTTACTAAAAGTAATTTCAAATTCTACCGAAATTGCGTTGCCGAAACACAATTTTAACCTCTAAAAAGAGATGAAAATCCGAAATATCGGACTTCACACGCCGTCTTTTCGTAACTGGGAAAGGCTTGGAGTTGCAGCCAAAACCTTTCCAGCTCAACTCTGATTGGCTAACGCTCTGCCAATCATGTACACTATTTCATCATATTTCATCATGATCGGTTTACTGTGAAAAACAATGATCGGAACAATTCACTGAAAACAGTGATCATTTCAGTGAAGCAAAAAAATATGATAGTGTGATTTGGCCATTAGTAAAAAAATAGGAAATTTTGTAGCAATGAAAGGCTGTGACGTCATTTGCGAATTCTCCATTTCTCTCTTAACTGTTGAGAATTCGGGATTTCCTTCGTTGTTGTGTTTTTATGATTGTTATAGAAACGAACTTTTATTAAAAAGATCTTGGGAATTTCCCAACTTACTTTACAGGTCGCCATTTTATTTAAGATGGCCGATGAAAATAACTTTCATACCAAAATAATCATTTATCGAATTTTATTAAGTACAGTACTTTTGAAAATAATAACTGCTGATATTATTGTATTGTTCTTTTTTTATTTTTAACCCATATTTTCAGACAAAGTTGTCAGTAATTATATTTATGTATTTTTGTATGTTCTTTGTTTTCGGGTTTTTTTTCCCCTTTGGCGGTATTTTTTTAAAATAAAAAAATATAATAGTTTTCTAAGTGTAGCTCGCGGGGATTTAATTCGCCATTTCCTTTTATTAGGTAAAATAGATTTTACTACGCGCATAAAGAAGACATTAAAAAACAAACAAAAAAACACGTTGACCTCTTCAACTCCAGTGGCCTTAGCCCGAATTTGGAAAACATCTTCGTACAGCATAAGAATTAAGAAAAAAAATGGAATGAAAAAAGAAAGGCAAAGTAATTCATTCTAAAGTTCTCACTCGTGATCGAGAATGAAACGTTTAGTTTTTTTATTAGTTGCAGTTTCATTCAATTCTGATTATATCGTGATTTCCGTATCTTCGGCTGACGATGGATAAATATCCAGAAACAGCTTTCTGTATGCATCAAAAGTGAAAGAAAAATTCTTAAAATTATCCTTAAAATGTCGCTTATTTTATTTATTTATTAATTTATTTAATTTTTTTTTTTTGTACAGTAGTGAAAATAAATACATAGAAAAACTCTCCGTGTTTATAACAAAAACGTATCTTCAAACTTTTCATTTGTTTTTTCTTTTTGTTGGATTGGAGACGAGTGATTTTCGAATAGCCCAAGCTAGTCAACCAGAAAAACAATGAAAAAATTACGCTCTGTACCGAGACTCGCTGTTTACTGGCGACTACACCTAGCTGACGAGCGTCCAAGAGCGCGAAGGAGCTGTTTAGGATGTCTCTTAGTAAACACTTGGATCCCACCCATTGATGTTTAAGAATATTTATTTATAAGCGCTATTTTACTTTTTTTTTACTGCGTCAGAAAATTCACTGAGTCCGGCGGACTGCCAGCATGTGAATTTGTTCATCTTTCTTTTTTTATTTGGTGAATTTATTGGTGCTGGAAGCGGTCTTAAAAGAATTTAAATCAATTTGTAAATCACCACTGCATCAGTTAAGAAGAAAAAAAAAATAATTAAAGAAGCTGGGAGTCACGCGCACTGACAATGACCCTTCGTCTGGAGTAATATCATTTGTCCCTTTTTTGTAGGCCTCAATCCTGTTCCCGGAAATGCCCCCAGTGGCTTCCAAATCCCACTGAGTGCTGCCAGAATCGATGAACAGAGATCGGTGCCATTCTTTTTGACAGGGGCCGGATTTTTTGGCGGGCGACTGCAGACCGCCTCCAAAGCACTTATCTCGTCGAGGTTTTATGAGAAATAAACCATTCTGAGAGAGAAGAAAAAAACAAATAGAAATTCCTATTCGTTTACGTTAGATTTGACTACCAAATTCAAACAAACCTCGGTTCTAGTGAAGGGAAAGAAAACACAAAAGACATCCTCAAAACAGCACAAGCAGACCACGAAGTCTCACATTACATTTGTGGTAATTAAAATGGAGTTCTACGTAAGCCAACAACACGAAACAAAAGCCTTTATACAGTTCTACGTATAACGATGTAAATTAATACAGTAAAGGTTGAGACCAGTGTTTCCTCCTATTGCCGTAGAAATTAAAGTTCATCAGCTAGAGTCACCCATTCTACAGTAGCTCCGATGTCGAACAGAGACCGTAAATAAATGTGAAGAAAATAAGTCTTCACATGAAATTATAATAATAATAATAATAATAACTACACCATCCCTAACATCCCTAACATACCTTGCACACTTTTTTTACACTTGGCTACATGGGCTTTCATCCTTGACCCCCTCCCTCCGATGTTGTCTTTGTTGGGGAAACCCAAGAATTGAAACATTTACATAATAATGATAATGAATTCTTCACATTTTACAATCTAACGAAATTTATGCTCCTAAGAGAAGCGAGTGTAAGAGAAGCAGTCAGACAGACAAACTCTCAAATAATTTCTTGAAATCGGTGGTAGGTTCTAAGACAGCAAACTAAGATTACTAAAGCCGTTCCTGGAATTGAGGTCTGCTTTGTTTGGCTCCCCCGCACATACGAGAATGGGCCGATAAATCGAGAATCCGTCACAATTTGCAAATGAAGAGTTAGAAGTATTAAGTGTTCTTAAACGGCGTGGACTCATAGTTATTCCACGATGTAAAGAACAACATAACAGTATCTTGTTGAAACATAGCGTGCACATTTACGGATAGTGATCTCTCTCTTTGTATTTGACCGTTTTTCCCGTGTGAATCTATTGCGAAGAAATTTGCGCGTTCAGCTAACAAAATTAAAACTAATAAAATCTCAAAAGGAAATCATTACATCACACCGAATGGAGATTGAACATTTAGCAATAAAAGAGTAACCCAAGTTTACATTCGGACCTGTTTTGATTACGCATGCGCAAAATAAAATAAAATGAATTGGATTTTTAAGATTTACACGATTTTTTTTTTTAATCAGTTTTCATCAAACGGAACAGTCTGACGATAACGTTTGTCACGTACGCGAAGAGTTTTTTCTCGTTTCAAGATTTAGAAAAACAAAATTTAGAGAAATTGAAAGCAAGTTTAACGTCCGTAATTATTTATAAATGGAGAGGAAATCGCCAACCGGACAATAAATATGCCTTCGCACATTG
>JAFIDM010000006.1:31918907-31937557 GCA_023159025.1 Thereuonema tuberculata | reverse complement strand
CGCACGCGCGTTGCCAGGCAACAGGAGCATCGTTGCACGGTCAACTCAACAATAGTCACAAATGGATTTCAATATTATATTGCATGTTTTCTTTAGAATTTAAACTCTAATTTGTTTTTAAGTTTTGTTATTTAGTTCCCTTGATGTAATTTTTTTTTTATTAAATAAAATGTTGTTTCCGTTACATATGCGAGGCTTCTGGAGCAAAGCGACGGGTAGCCGTCTTGTTATTTACAAAATATTACAAAACTCCGTTTACATTCTTATTCTTTTCCTGAATCATCGTCTCTAAAAAAAATCCTGGTGTTTTTCCATCATTATTTAGATGATGAAAAGAAAGTGCTGTTCGTAAAGCTCATGATCCGCGTACAAATGCCTCCTGTAATTAGCAATTCACAGTAAGCCACGCTGCACATGACTGATAAAGCTGTAACTTTATTTCGATGGAAAAAAAAATTAGCGCGGACTTATTTAGTCTGAGGTTTTTTAAAGTATTATTATTATTATTATTAATCATACAAAAATAATATTATCATAATAATTTTGTGTATCAATATAATAATTAATTATTCTAATTTTTTAATTGTAGTATTTTTAATGAATAGATCATTGCAAAGATATTGAGAATATATAATATAAAAAATTGAAAAATTTATTATAAAAAAAAAAAACTTTAAAAATGGATATAAAAGCAAAAAAACTCTCTAATTTTTTTTTTTTTTTTAAAAAAGTAACACTTGTCTCACCCATTGTGGCTTATTAACAATTCAATGCACAGATTGAATTTTCAATGCATTAAGAAAATTCACTGAGGCCAGCGGACTGCTGGCACTTGAATTCTCTCACTAATTTTTAATTAGTGAGTTTTTTGTTGTTGTTGTTTTTTGCTTTTTGAGCGAAATTCCGATGATTATTCACAATAGCCTCAGTACCGAGACCTCGGCGTTTACTGTTGATTACTCCTAGCTGATGAGCGCGAAACAACTGTTCTAGGATGTCACTTAGTAAACACTTGCTCTCACCCATTGTGGTTTTTAAAAATGGATATTTTCTTATTGCTTTTAATCTCTTCCTGTTAATATATTCGCAGCCACGTTAATTTATTTTATTATTACCGCGCATAATTTCCCCCATCGCGTATTTTCCCCACCCTAGTTTTTGTTGATTACAAAATTCAATTTTTATTTTTATCGCATAATTTCCCCACCTCTGCTTCAGCTATAAAGATGGCGGGCTGCGCTGCGTGAGTTACGAAATTACGTCACAGTCGCACACACACTTCCGTGCATGCCTATTGCTTAACTGTACTTTGAAGAAAAAAACAAATGTTGAGATGTGATTTCTTATATTTTAAATGTTGCGTATTAATAAAATTGTTGTTAATTACATTTCTTGCTTTAAAAATCAATATTTAACATAGTTTTCCTTACACTTTCACCATATTTTTTTTCCTCAAATTGAAAAACATCTCATAATTTCCCCACCCCCCCTTTTTTGTCAAAATATTGATGAAAAAAAAGGGGAAATTATTCGAGTAAATACGGTAATAGTGTATTAAAGGTTGAAATATTTGGTTGTTATTTTTCAATTGACGTGATGGTGCCTACATGTGTTGTTTTAATACGACAAAGGTTGTATTGTTACTTAGTGAAACTTTGTATTTCTTGTCCCATAATTTGAGATGCACTGTAGTAAAATGGATGGGATAATTATGCGATTAAATGCGGTAACTGTTGATTTCCTTTTTGGTATTGACGTGAAAACGAAGGTGAAGCAATCTAAAAATGGTTGTTCACCTTTCACAAGCAGGAGTGGATCGATTCCTGCCAAAGCATCCATCTGACAGTGCATTCTGTCCGCCTACGCTGCAAGAATTCAGACAACCTTCTATGTGTGTGTGTCGAAGAACCTTTTTACATTTTTATTTGGGAAAACATCTCGCGAAAACCTTAAAGGTATTCTTCAGTCGCAAAATAAAACACTCCCTCCCCCCCCCAAAAAAAGTGCGGCAGTCCGTGGAAGTAGCGAGAAATATTCATTGATTCATTAAAAGTACTCGAATTCTCGCTTGCCGAAGAAGTTCCCCGTCTCCATTCGCGGGCTTCATTGATTTCGAAGGCGTCAATTTCTAGCTCGTAATGAATTGATAACGAAGACTCCTCCGTGCTCCAGTGATATAAATTCTACCCACTCCCCGTTTTTATTCTCTCTACCTGAGTGCTTTTGTCGCGGGGGCTGTCGGTCTCTCCTTCGACGCCCTCCCCTTCGGCGAAGGGTCGTTCACACCCAGCCCCGTTCGTCGGTAACGGATGAACTGCTGCGCTCGCTCGCTCGCCCGCGACGTAGCGGCCTCCCAAAGGCATTCCTACCTGTTAAGTAGACGAAATAGAGGCCACGAGGGCTTCTGGAGGAGCACTACTGGAATCGGGCACGTTTTATTCACACTGTCGGAAGATTCTTCAATTTCTATGATGATGATAATAAAAACACAAGGCAATGGGTTGCCTTTGAAATCTCCAGTGGTTTGTACAAATACAGAAAAATCATTTTTCAAATTGATTACTTAGTCTTTTCTTGTTCGCGACCCATCTGGGAGCTATTGGTGATAGCGTTCAAAATCGGTAACTATTGCGTTTATACTGACCGTCCGTCCATCCGTCCGTGTCTGTCCTTCCCCCATAACAACTCCCAAACGGAAGGCCGGATCGACAAACGGACTTCACCATCGTGTTCAGAGGCCCAAACAACGTAGGAATAAAGGTAATTCAGGGACCACCCCCCCCCCCCCCCCCCAAGTTAGAGAAATTTGGCATTGTTTTCGTGGATTTCCTGTATTACCTGAAATGTTAGAAATGCAGCCATCTCACTTCATTTGTTAGCTATAGCTTAATGCTTAAGGTCTCAGACTCATGTACTGAAGGTTGTCGGTTCGAATCCGTCTATCTACTTTTTTTCTTCTTTTTTTTTTCTTATTTTCCTAAATTTTTTATTTTTTTTTTCTATTTCCCCTTACGTTAATATACTACTTTTTTTTTATTATTATTATTTTGATCTTTTTTTTAATATTTTTATGGGTCGCCTTTAAATTTATGTTTTAGCACAAAATTATCTTCAGTATATTTCTACTCCTCAGTGATATTTGTTCAAATGTATGTAGTACGTTAAAAGTTAAATAGTGAAAGTGTCCCTCTACAGGCCTGGACAGTCCTCTGGGGCGCGGGAGATCAGGCTCCCAGCGTTTCGCGGCCAACGGGACGAAGTTGAGATCGGGTGGTCAGCCCAACGCCTGCCCGCCTTTAACTCCCGGGAAACAAACCCGGTACCCAATCCACAGAGGGCTGGGTAGACTCTAGGACCCGTTTGGAGGTGAAAGGAGCGTGGAAAAATCCCCGCCCTCCGCCGAGGCCGGGGATCCAACCCTTCACCTCCAACCCGCAGCCAAGCGCCCTGATCACTCGACTACCCGGCCCACTAATATATGTACGTACACATATAAATATTTGTGTATGATCTATGTACTATATGTGGTTTTATATAAAGTTTGTAAGTACAGCGTTCTTTGCTGGCACATCTCTTTGCTCATATCTCTCCGCTTTGTTTACCATTTCCGAAACACCCTGTATATCTTGATGGAAAAATGAACTGGAAAAGTGAGTTTTTATAATAATGTATTGATAATAGTGTAACATTAAAAATAACAATTCATAAAATAAGATTGAGACAAAACGTATATAATTGTAACGTTTACCTTTAATATGTTTATTGTTTCTTTTAGTGCACGGCAATATTAATCCGGTTCATTTCCGTCAAATCGTCAGAAATAATCGTAAAACTAGAAAGGCGTACTCGGGTGTCCTTTTTTCGCCCTCGTAATTGCGACACAGGTCGATACAAGCGATTACCATTGACATCTGCGTTACAATCTCTTCATTTTCTTTGTATGTCTGGTAGACGCACGAGGCTGTAACGCGTCACCGTAAACTGCCTTCCCACAGACGACGACGGGTCGATTCCATCTCAGTACCTTTCATTTAATTAGTTAATTCTCACCGTGCCGTTATTAAGGCCTCCCTCCCACACCCACACCTCCCTTTTGGAGATTGGGATGATGGAAGAGGCGAATCCTCTGTGACATTCACTGCCACAACAGATATTAAAAGTTCCAAAGTTTCAGATTTTTAATGCCTTTCAAGAATGGAGTTTTTTTTTTTTTTTACTTAGGAGCTCGAAGCGAAAATTGATAATCAGTCTTTTTGATCGATTCTTTTTTAATAGTTTCAAATTAGAAATTTTAATTAAAAAAAAGTATATTCGTTTTTTTTTTGTTTTTTTTTTTAACTTTAAGTTTTCAATTAGAGGAAAATGTCTGTTTCGCTTTAAAAAAGAATTTAACTTTTGGATTTTGAAAATTACGTTTATACACGGCAGATTTTCAAACAATTTTTTTTTATATGGGTTTTTTTTTTTTTTTTTTTCAAAAAAAAAAATGGTTAAGAAAAAGGAAGATGTAACAGAAAATGATTTGTTTAAATTTTTTTATTATTTTTACATATTATCTTTTTAATGCTATTAGGTTACTAATATTTAACTATCTATCTATCTACATAAATATAAATCCTTCTATTTAATTGCATTTGGAGTAAATACTTTTAATAGTTACAAATAATGACCAATAACGCACTCTTTAAACACGAAAAATTTAAAAAATTAAAAAGTATTGACTTGTTTCAGATGTCCCTTAAAACAGTTTCTATCTTCAGAATAAAAACACAAGGGAAATTAACAGTTAACTGAAGAATCGTTAGAGAAATTTCTGGATACGAATGAAGAAATTACAAATAACGGGCAAAATATTCTATCTCAACTAACAGTAGTCATATTATTATCCCGTCATTGTATGTACTGTACTAGTTTAAAATGGTCTCACAACATCAGGGGGAAAAATCACTTTTGGACTACGCATCTCAACAACAATAACCAATTCGTAGTGATCGAATATATGTGGAATTGGATTAAGTTCTTTACCAGCAGAAAATGTTTTCTATTTCTTTATATTTGGTATGAATCTTTCCCGCCTAGTTATCAAACACTCTTGTACGAAAACTTTTAGAAGTTTCCTGTTTGGAATTGGATGTGGGTTTTAGAAACCTCCCTAGAGATTTACAGACGAACCAAATGCAGTAATGCATTGACACAACCTTCAAATTCCCGTATTTACATAAAGTGCTGCTCAGTCTTGTTTGCTTTGCCTTCCTAAATATTTTGTAAAGAAAGATCTTAGATAGGATAGTTTAAAATACTTTTCAACATTGTTGTATTTGAAAATCAGTAGTGATTTTAATAAAAAAAAAAAGCAATTTCGTGGAATGAATTTTAATTAATAGAATATTAATTTCGATTTTCATTTTTAATAAATGATAATTGAATCCAGGTAAAACGATTAGCTAAATGACATTTATCTATTTGAGTGGGAAAAGAAATGGAACCTCCTTGAATTATAAACTAAAAAAACAAAAAACACATTAGAAATAAAGAAAAAGAGAATGGGCTCTGCCAGCCTCAATGAATTTTTTATGCGCATCTATAAAGGAAAAGCGCCTAAAAATGTTTAAACACATTAAAATTTGAGACCAATGTTCAAACTAACATCTCAAGACAAGCCTTTTCACGCTTATTAGGCGATCATCAGTTGAGATTAGTCAGAATGAACAAAGCAGGTCTCACAACGGAGGTGGATTTGAAGTTCAGTGGGCTAGGGAATGGAACCTCCACAAATGTAAACTAAAAACATAAAAACACCGTAAAAATAAAGAAAAAGAGAATTCAAGAGAGTGCTGACTACTCTCAACTGATGATCGCCTAATAAGCGTGAAACAGGCTTGTCTTGAGATGTCAGTTTGAACATTGGTCTCAAAGTTTAATGTGTTTAGACATTTATTTATTTGTTATTAAAATGTTCGATGTAAACAACTTACAACGACCACGCAATAGCTCTAGTGAAGAAAGGAAATGATAATGATTGGTTAACTCGGATCACGTGTCTTCAGATTTACAGTAAATGAACTGTAACAAGAACAAAAAAACATTCCGTAAGAATCTCCACTAAAATTCTTTAAACTCGAGAGGAAACCAGACTCACACATTCGGATAATCAGCGTAAAATCAGAATTACAGATTTTATTCAAAAAAGGCAGCGTTGAATTCTAAGGAGGGACTCTAAAAGACATAATTTTAGCATAAAATCTAAAGCAGGCGCCTTCCTTTTATTATTCACTGTCCGTTTTTTTCTCTCTCTCTTTCAACATCACTATATCTTATATGTTCTTGACTGTAAGTTACCACAGAGCATAACTTCTTCGTGATTTGTTCTCTCATCACTCTTATGTTGTATAATAAGAAAGCTGATTTTTCGGATAGTGCAAATCAGCCTCAGTAAATAGCGTGTCTTTAGTTGCAAAAAAACTATTGGTACTTTTTGAGTATCGTTATTCAGTTTTATCGTATTGCAACCAGTATCTCCTGAGGTGAATTGATATCGAAGAAAAATACAGACCATAAAAAATATGATATGTGTACTGCATAATATTGGATGCAAAAGTAAAGCCATACACCTGAATATTTGAGAAGTGATTTATACAAAAAATAAATAAACACGACGTTTCGCCGCGAGAGACAGGATCTTCAAGTCAAAGGTCTTGAAAAGTCTTTGACTTGAAGAGGCTGTGTCTCTACGGCGAAACGTCGTGTATATTTATTTTTTGTATAAATCACTTCTCAAATATTCAGGTTTATGGCTTTACTTTTGCATCCAAATACATATCATACTTTATTTTATTTTATTATTTTTTTCTTCAAATTCGCGCGTCCTACAAGGATTCAAATCTGACCCGCTTTTTTTTTCACATCCACTAAAATTCAGGATTCGTGGGTCTTGCGACCGGCAAAGCTTGCATGACAGCGTCGAAGCATTAATTGCCATATATTTTTGAAAGATTCCCGTCATTTCGCAAACAGTTACAGCGATTCTTACATCAAGGTCTTCGTGTGAGTCAACGGGAGTATCGTACACGTGGCTCGTCAAGTGTTCCCAGAGTAAAAAAACAATACATTTTAAATCGGGCGATCTTGGTGGCCAGGGAATATCGCTTCCTAAAAGCGGACATATATTCATAGACGAAAAAAGTTCGCCTTGGTACTCTTATCTCTCACTAAATTTGTACAGAGTTTTGATACACCCTGTATACTTTTAATATTCAAAATTACTATTTTTTTTTTTATATAAATTTATACTTGAATAATGAAACCAGATGTTTCTTTCTAATTACACCTAAATTTAGAAATCTAATCTGTATCATTAAAAACAAGGTAGGGAAAGCGATTAGTAAACCAATCACAATGCTTCGCAACGTCTTCTGATCATTGATATCACTTTATTTTTGTGTTTATTTCCAATAAACGCAACAATTGCGCCTTTTGACAATCATATTTAGATTGCAGCTCTACAACAATCACTATAAATGTAATTGTTGTGAATGCAAACGACGCAATTGTTGCGATTGTTGTATTTAATGATAATTTAATGAGATTGTAATGATACTTGTCTACAGGACAGACAAAGTGGGATTATAAGTCTTCTGATCTCGATCAGAAGACTAAAATATAGGTTTTATGCTACGTCCGTAATAATTGAAGTCGCACGCGCGTTGTCGGGCAACCGCAGTATTGTTGATTGGTCAGCTATCTCCACAACAATGTAAGTTCGCACGCGCGTTGCCAGGCAACAGGAGCATTGTTGGATGGTCAACTCAACTGCGCACAATTTCCGACTGTTACAAATAGATTTCAATATTATATTGCATGCATTCTCTAGAATTTAAACTCTAATTTATATTTTGTGTTAGTTTTAAGTTTCAGTTTTTAGTTGATGTAATTTGTGCTTATAAATAAAACGTTGTTTTCCGGTGTACATGCGAGGCTTCCGGAGCGACGGGCAGCCGTCTAGTTATTTGTAATTTTAATCATTAATTCAGTAATCATTAATTGGGAAAACTTTTTATTACGAAGGACTTCTTTTACGTCGTTTTCCAAATTTCTGCTTGTCTTCTCCTTCTGTTCTTCTGTTGGAATATAAATTTCTCTTTAAATGTCCTCCCGAAATCTTTTGATAATTTTCTTGTCTTCTCCTTTGCTTTGATGTCGTTGTATGACTCGTTGAAATTCTCAGTTGGAACCTCGCAGACTAAATAACGCCCTTTTTTTTCATTCAAAGAACACAGGAGCAAAAAAAAATATAAAACGAGGAGACAGTGGTGGGGGAGTAGAATTACGGGATCGTTATCAGAGTCCATTCCATTTTTTCGCTCCATTTACAAGATATAAGTGGCGCGTTTCATGGCCCTGGCGGAACAAGACAGATGCGAGGAACGAAGGAACGCCTCGGGAAGATGAACTCAGCGCGGGGGCGAGATCCCCGTCACGCCTTGCTTTTTGTTTTGGTAAGCGGAAATGAACTGGGTATTGGGTTTTCAATGGCTTTTCAGTCTCTTGGTTTTTTTCTTTGGACGTTGTTAACGTGATGCTGTATCTTGTGGACGTGATGCTACTGTCTAAGTCCCAAGTCGTCATGTTCTGCACTTATACTCAAGAGGATTCCAATCGTGTTCCCAATCTTACAACTCACTAGTTTAAAACAAATAAGAAAATGATGTTGTTTTTTTTCTTTACACTGAAACTTAGGTGAAACCAATCTAAACAATTGAATAAAGTTTAAATTCTAAACGGACATTCTGTTTTTTTTCTTCTGAATTATTTACTCTATTGCTAAGTATCATATTTATGCTTTGTTGTGCTGTTATTATGCGTTTAAATTCAAGTTGCATTGTTGTGCCCATTATTATATCTCGAAGTTTTATACTCCATGTATTTTTTTTTCCAGTAAGATTTTTACTTTATTGTATCCTTTTTAAGGACTGTATTGTAAAGTGCTAGCGCTGAGAGTTGAAACTCCCAGAATCATAGATTGTCCTTTCCTGGCCGTTCGCTAACATTCAAATAGAAGAGAAGCGACCTCTTCTATTTCAATGTTAGCGAACGGTCAGGAAAGGACAATCTATAATCTGCTTTACATTCTGGGTGTTTCAACTCTCATCGCGAGCACTGTAGTTTCGTTGTTTTGTGCTTATGTTAAGCATGTTCTTTTCTGCAATAACGTACTGTTATTGCATTGTCAGATATTTGTATTGTTATTGTTTTACCCAAAAATGTATCGCCTTGTTCCGGCATTGCCTGGCTGTTCTGCGTTGCTTTGTACCCACCTTAATTCATCAGTGTTAAATGTCGGAACTTCATCGTGGTTTTACTGGTGTTTTTTTTTTTTTTTTCCCCCATTCTGCATTGCTTCATTTTTGTTATTCATTTTTCTGCATTATCACGTTGCTGTTAAGTGGACAGATTTCTGCTATTCTTGTAATTTTGCACTCATTTTTATTGTCTTTGTGTTGTTATTTAGCTATCATGTTCTACATTGTAATTGTTTTGTGAATTGTTGTGTTATCATTACGAGATCACGTTACTACTCAAAAAGCAAAGCTTGAGTCGAAGTTGTGCGCTGTCACTTCGAGAACCTCTTGGAAACATGATGCAATGGAATACAACAACAATAACCTCTTGTTAAGCTTATTGGTTTCGCGTGATCATTCTGTGTTGTGCTAACGACATCAATAGCATACGCAACAACCTACTGCCCTGCATTAAGTAAAACTTGCCAAACCGTTCAAAATGCAGATGTAGCAGGGAATCGTTTCCGGACCCATGTTCCTTATCAAAAAGCGTTCCATTTTCACGATCCTATATGCCCTAGAAGTTTGTTGCATGTATTCATTTAATAGACGATTAAATATATGATTTAATCTATGATTAAATTTATCCTTTCAGGTTATAGGATTTCTCATCAGTGATTTTTTTTTTGTATGTATCTTTTTCATTTGGTACAAACTTCATGAATTTAGATTTATATAAAAATTTCAGCAGAAATAGATTCCAGCTAAACCTGCTACATCATATTATATGAATGTGAAATTTAAATTCATAAAATTTATATCAGGTGAAAATAATCCACTTCGTGTTATTTCATATTAATGGAAATCCAACTTTCTTAAATTGAGTTTTTCTTCGACTTCAGAATCTTTTAAACACATATCTGTAATTTATGAATAATCCGACAACTTTTTCGAACAGCCTAATATTAATCTATTCCCCAAGTTATGCGATGAAAAATTCATTCATTGCTCCCAAGACGGCTGTAACAGCAAACTTTGTGTAAGAGACATGATGGAAACCTGCTAATGCTCAACAAAATGCACCTCGTAGTGGAATATTTAATTTCAGGTTGGCGGCTGTAAATCCTCTTCTTTGAGGAATAAATCTTAGTCAAACGAAATTATGGAAGAAAATATCTCATTTCTAAAGTAGAAACTCGTAAAGTTTCAGAGAAAATTAGTTTTAGTAGCAAGAATTCATCAGAGTTCTTGGATTCTAGCAAAAAATCCTATTTCATTTTTGCCGAATACATTTGTATAAATAGTAACCTTTTTTTCTTATTGGATATTAAGTTTTACAACGCTTTTTACTTATGTGTGTAGAGTTTAATATCCATTCTTTATTTTCTTGGTTAATTTCCTACAATTAGTTTTTTTGGAAATATTTTTGACTATTTTCAGACTTTGTCCAAATACGTCTAATGCAATTTTATATACATTTATTTATCTTATTTTATCTTAATTTTTATCTTTAGTAAACAGATGCTAGATGACAGCTAAAGTTCTGAGCTTTTAATTCTATACTTCGTTTCATGAAAGTTGTACAGGAGCTTATTACTGTGTGTAATGCCGCCAGCGAAAATAGTCCCAATTTAACAATAGCCACGATAATATCAATTGTTTGGATTTCATTTGAAATTGGAAAAGAAAACTGATTTAATTTTCAAAAATTAATTGAAAGTAATTGAAAACTTAATTTCAACAATGAAACCAGACGACATCAGACAATCATAATTGTTTCTATAATTACACATACGTAATTTATAGTTCACAAATTGTTTTCTCGAATATTTCGGAAATCTTATTCTTAATTGCTTGATTAATATTACTCTCTAATTATCTTTATGATTAAATATATTATATTTGCATTCTAAAAAAATTAAAATCAATTTCAAATAATTAATAAAGAAGAAAAACAAAAAAAAAACTTAAAAATATGCATTAAATATGCATTACAAATAGTGTTAAAAATAATTATTGGTACTATTTTTTGATACATCATATATTTTTAATTTGGTTATGTAAATTTCCACGCGGAAATTCCGCAATTGAATTGCTTTATTTGAATCCAAAATCACACCAAATCCGTACAAGAGAAGAAAATAAGTCAATTACAGACACAAAATACAGTCATTTCCATACATCTGCGTTGTTTTTTTTCTTGCAAACCACAGTCCATCCACTCACTCTTTTCTTCTCCTACACAGGCTGTCAGTCTCAAATGTTTCCAGACTCTCTTCCTCTTATTCTCTCCATACTCTGTCTCTCACTTAACATCCAATTTCTCAACCTAAACATATGCCAGTCTTTTTATCACGTATTCGCTCAACATGTCCACACACAATATTCACCACATGTACGTCTTTCTCACTGCTACTGTCAAATGTTTCTGCACCAGCCTAATACTGAATCTCACCATTACTCAGACGTTTTTACATTTTTACACAGAAGTTTTCTTTAATGAATAATCTTTTGCCATTCTTTTGATAGATTCTTATTCCATGGTAACCAGTTATTTTAACTCAGCATACCTACTCTCCTTTTAGTAATATATTCGTATTTTAATATTTAGTGGAGAACATTAATTTATTATTTAGCCCACCGAGAGTACTCCCACCAATAATTACGACTCGCGAAACTGAAGATTACAGAGAATTATGACACCCACTTATAAATAAAGCATTTGAAATTAGAAATATTATTTAAATCCTAACATAAATTATTTACATGTAATAAATTTCTTTTAAAGGTTATTTTGGAAAGTCACAGTGTAATACATAGAATAAGTCAAGATATCTTATAAATAAGAGGGAATTTAACAATCAAGAACTAGTTTAACAATCAGGAAACTACGCTAAGATTATGTTAGTATTGAAGATTGTTCAAATTTTCTCATAAGCTTCATTTTCTATACCTCAACATTCATCTGACGCTAAATCGCTGTCGAAGTATCAAAATTTAGCTGCCCAATTTTCTTCTGCTAAATCATTCCTTAATTTAGAAAACTTCTATCAACCATGCGCGTACTTCACCGTTATCAAGATGGCTGACATTGATTCCTGTGATTTTGACGAAGAATTAGTATATTTATACTACTAAAATTTCCCAAAATAATGTTAGATATGAAGGTTCTTGCCTTGAAAATTCTTGTTTTTAAGGAAAAATTCGGCCCACTTTTTATTTTATTTTTTATTTTCCATGAAAAAACTGCCATTTTGAAAAGTGATGCGGAAATGCGTTAAATGTTATTAAGGGTCCGTTCAAATATTACGTAAGTATTAAAGGGGTGTGGGGGGGGGTCAAATCTTTGCTTATTTTCGCTGACAGTGGGAAGGGGAGGATCGGAGCAATGCTTACGTAAGACAGACAAACATGCACGCGAGAGAGTGCGCTGTGAGAGATAGACTTTTTCCCCAGTATTCCATGTGTACTTTTGTAATTAATTTTTTAAATTTTAATTCAGGAGTGAATATCATGTAATTTTGACTGTTTTAATTTATTGTTCAGTGATATTTACTGTTTTGGCAAATCTTACATAAATAGCAACGGGTGTCAGGCATCTACCAAGGGTGAGGAGGAAGGGGATCTAAACCGACAAAATTACGTAATACTTGAATGGCCCTAAACAATCGCAGCCCACTTTTAGAAACACGATACGCTATCAAGGACTTATCAGTCAAGTCGTGTTTGAAGAACTGAAGAGCTTCGATTACGAGTAGCGGCTCATCAACTGGCAACCGCTTTGACCGAGCGTCAAAGAAGAGAAGATCGATGTCGTGATTCTCGTGGCTCTCGTTTGAAAACGAGAATCGTCGGCACCTGCGTTTTAGAAGCATCAGTGTTTTAAAACAATTGCAATTTGACAATTCCCGACCTTCCGCTCTATTTCCGCCGTCATCACGACGATGGATCTGCCAAGTAAACCGCGTGGGTGTATTTTGCGGCGTGAGGAGTTGGTCTCTTTAAACAGGAGCGTAATCTCAGTATAATCAAACCACAACGAATCTGTGGTGTTTGAGTACACGAAGAAGTACATTGCGAAAACAACATTGGCCAACCCAGTGGTTTATGGAACAACCTCGTTTAGTTGTGAGAAAGGCCAAAACGGAAAGCGCTGTTACTAAGAGAAGACTGTACTGTAATAGAAAAATAAAATTAGAAATTGGTTCAAAGTTAAACCCTTGTCAGTGAATCGGAAGCAGTTCTTAGATTGAAGAGTCTTTGACGTTTCCGTCGCATGAAAATGACAGCTCAGGTCACTCAGTCTGCATGTGTGTATGCATTCCCCCAACTTTCATAATAACTTTTGAACCATTGAATGAATCATCTTGAAACTTGGCAGGCACATTTAAGGACAAGAAGTAATCTAAGTTTTATGCTTTGACCCCAGAAATCAGCGCGTGAAAAACTTTGAAACCCAAATAATAATTTCTAATAATGTGTGCAAACATTTTTTAGTTAATCCATTAATTTGCGCACGTTTTGATATGGTTAAAACGAGTCGCATTTTAACAAGATTGCTGTTAGACTTTGATTGTAATTTCTGATTATTCTTTCCGCCGTAGTTGTAGCGACGTAGTTTTGACGTGTGCCTCTTTTCCGTTAGGTTAGGGAGATTTAATTCATATCAAAACAAATTAATGAGTGTTGATTCCTTTTTTTTTTTAAGACAGAAAATTGATAAAGCACACAGAGATACGGTCCGACGGCGCCTGGTGCGGTGGCACAGCTCGCACCACCCTTGCCGCTGCCCTGTAACGAACTCCTATTAGAAATAAAAGACCAACACCGTTCTTCGGCTGCTGGGATCCCCGTTGTCCCAACAAATCATCTGTCGGACCGAATCTTTTAGAATCGGGGAGGTCTCAAGTGCGTCTACGTCCGTTCTCCTTCCATCCGCGGGGAAGACGCAATTTATCGCCGCGCCTCTTGGAGTCGGGCCGTTCGTTTCGTATCTCGAGGCTGCTGCAATTAAATATCGGGGGAAGAACTCGCTCACTGGTCGGCCGCCGGATCGATGGTTGCCGGGGTGGCGACGCGCCGGCGACGGAGGGGCAGTGAGGGGGAAGGCCTCATCTCCACGCGACGGGGGAAGAGAGAGAGAGAGCGTCTTAACGAGTTTCTTTCGGGCTCCGTAAAGAACCGTTCAAGAAGCCATTGAAAAACCAGGCTCTCAGTGATTGGCAAAGAGATAAGGAAGAGAATTGAGACATTTTAAAATGTCACCCAGATGCGAGGAAAAACAAAATAAAATGGAATAAAAAGAGGCAGGCTTATTTACTTTGCCTACCAGTTGGGAATATTCGAATTGAATGCATTTTTGATGTAAGAATACGTAAATTACTGATTTATGGGAATGCGTGACTTAGTTCTTCTGTAGGAGCGGAGAATTGGCGCCAGAATGCATCGTTCATTAGGCAGTCTGGAACAAAGCTTCAGGAGTTCCGATTTCACCCCCGCATATTGTTATTTCTCCTTCGTTAAGAATTCACAGGAAAAATTTTTATGGTGTCTCTTTATTTATTTACTAGCTGTAGCCGGCATGCGCTGCAATATCACTGAAAGAAAGAAAGTGTTTGTCTTTTAATTCTGTTTATTGAAGTGCTTTTGGATACACATTTTTTTTTGTTTTTTTGTCTGGTGCTTCTACGAATAAATCAGAAGGTTTTCCGACGCGAGAGCAGGCCACATATAGCTGTCCATGTGTTGTCCTTGTTGATGGTCATTGCAAATGCGAGTCGCACTGGAAAGTTTAAACGTTGAAACCAGAAATACACTCATTTGTTGAAACGCCTCGCGCAGCCAATATTGTAAAATGGTTCTACTCATTCAGAAACTTCGCGGGCGTGCGCACAACAACTCACCAAAGTTTCATCGCAATCTGATATATGGTATAGGAACGCATACGAGACAAACAAACAAAGAAACATTCATTTTTATATATTAAGATTGATTAACTTTCAAGAAAGATCAGATTATAAATAGATCATTTTGTACAACTATTAGTCCCTTGTTAGTCTACATTGATTTCACCTAAACTTACCACAAAGGACACCTATTAAATTTCCGTTTTACTTCACGTGCGCCTTGACGATATGGTGCATTAAGGTGGACCTTTTTTTAAAATTCCGATGTTTTTAATTGCCTGATGAAGAACAGTCGGTGATCGAAACTAGTTACGAATGTGTATTAAGCTTAATGTTATTAAACTGCGCTACCTTATTTTATAATATTTAATTGTCTGCAACTTTTAAGTGGTTAAAATGTACTATTGCGTTTAAAAACGTATAATTTGTAAAATAGAAATTAATAGGACACGTGACCCTTCACAAACAAAAATTAAGAAAAACAAAACAAAACAATAATAACAAGGGATCTAAATATAGTTAATACTTTTCCCATCGTACGCCTTTTGAGTTCTTTGGTTACTGGGTAGCCCTGGCTGAAGAGGGCCTATAAAGCGAAACAGCTGTCGATAGATTATTGTATAAAATCTCATAATAACTTTTCTTTTTATAAATTTGGAATTATTATAATTGTGAATTGAAAAAACATTGAAACAACAACATTGTGTTCTCATTTATTATTCAAAATTTGAGTTTTTTCATTGCATTGTATGCTAGATATAATAAGTTTGTAGACGACTGGTGTAACGGAATAAAAGGACATGGGGATGAGGAACTCTGCTCCTGATTTCTTAGTATTTTTATTAGTTGCTTTTTTTTTTTTTTTTTAAATAGGAAATGTTAAACGAATCTGTTATAATTAATTTTTTTTTTTTTAAGCTAAAAATGTAGGAGCAAGTTTTTTAAAAATCTGAATTGTCTTACAATACAAAAGAATATGGGAATAAGTATATTATTGTTAATAAATAGGGATTGAGAGAAATTAACAAGATCTTCAGTTGTTAATAAATTTTAACTAGTTGACCCGTGCGAATAATTCGCAACAAAAAAACCAACTTTGAGAAATAATAAATAAATCCAACAGCAACCGTGCATGTTAGTTAAACACATTGTCAATAGATGGTTTATTTTTATTAAACTATAAATCTTTGTTTGTTTTTTTATCTGTTCTTATTAAATAAACGATGAAATATCATTTTAAAGTGCATTTTTATTCAAAAAAGGGTATATTTGAAGTTTACGGCGCTATAAAATTATTTGAAATGCTGTTTCGCTTTCGAAAGATCAAGTCTCTTCTGTTAAAGCGTGTCTACATTTTTATAAAATGGTTTTTAAAATAAAGTTTTTAAATGAAAACAATAATTTTAAACAATTTGTTTATTTTTCGTCATTAGCGGAGACCGCAATCTTCAAAATGATGTCTCAATCATTGAGTTTGAAGAAGTATTAAGGAAGTTATGACGTTCCGACACAGAAACACCTTTGAGAAATAATATATAAGGATAGTTTCTCCAAAGTAAGAAATGAGGGGGTGTCAAACTACTCCTTGATATCCCCCCTGTCATTCTGATGCTTTTGTGGACGTCCTCTTAAAAAAAAATGAAAATAGAATTTCCGTCTTTTGAATCTGACGTTCCCTTGTCGTCCATTGCGGAGAAATTAAAAGCGATGAAGTTCTCAAAGTGTTAGCGCAAGCACAGGTCCCCTTGAGGTTCTCCAACCACTAAATTCGCCGGGACGCAGTAGCATAGCTTCTGCTTAGCTTCGTTAGCTTTTCTGTCTGCTTTCGCCGTATCGTATTTCGCCGCCTTTAGCTAAGATCCTCTCCCGGCACCGACCACAAATTTCCCGGCTTCGGGGATCGTCGTTAGCCGGCGAGCACATTGCCCGGATCCCCATTCACGGGGCTTTATTGAAGAAACATTCCATCCGTCTCGACGACAGCAAATCCCCACTCGGCTCCCTTGTGTGGAGCTTCTAACGAGCTCGGATACTCAAAAAAGTGGCTTCGTTTCTTTCTTTTCTTTTTTTTATTGAAATCGTAAAGGAGTTGTCCAACGAGTTTAACAGCAGTCAACAGATCTCTCTTTCTTTCTTAATATATCATTCACTCGTTTATTACCACAAAATCTTAATAATCGTGTAGAAGATATCGTTGGCGTGCCAACTTTCGAACAGAGACATAGTTAGATCGAAAATCAGTTATACACAACAATGACAGTAAATTTTAGGCAGTTCTGTACTTACAATCATCGCAGCGGTTCTTGAGTTCTCCCAGAATGCAACGCATATCATCGATTGTACTGTCCTGACAGTTTGTTCGGCATGACAGACTGAAAAAACGCTTCACATTCAAAACTTCATCAAGGAAAAGCCATCAACAGTCAATCCAGGGAGATTATTCTTAACGTTGATCGTTTTAAAAACAAAAGAATTTCAATTCTGTTAACGAAATTACTCGTCAACGAACGATAGGTTCATTAAGATCATTGGTTAAGCCGTATACCTGAATAATTGTACTAAAGACTTTATACATAAATGTATACAAAATTACTGAGTATATTGCGAATGTAAAATGTATACTCCGAAGATTATAACTTATGAGGAAACTCATGTGCTAGTAGTTTTCGACTCCTAAGAGTCCGAATTCTATCAAAGTCAACAGGAAAATGACATTTGATAACATTAACCTACGAGTAGAATTTCGGCTCACTAAATGACTTCTGAGTTGTCGCATTTATTGCTCTTTAACAACAATGTACTTGGAAATTTTCGGCCCTGGCTTCTTACTTATTAGCTGAATTCCTATCAAAAATTAATGGAGACCTTACTTATAGCAACCTTTCTATAGATTCTGTAGATTATAGATCTCAAATTTCAGCTCTCTAAGATGTGTAGTTTGTCAGTAATCAGGATAAACTTCTTTGTGTTGTAAGCTTTTATTTTTTCCTCTTTCATTAAAAGTCGTTCAGCTGAAGCAGCGAAAAGGTGACAATTCAGTGAAACCGGAACTGAGAATCCCGTACGACCATCTTCGCCACTTAAGTTAGCAAACTTAGTTTATAATTGTTAGCATACTTTGTTTAAAAAAAAAAAAGCAGCTTAATTTTCGAAATGGCCTTATTGACCTTATGCACTTTGAATAAGGCCACTTTTGAGAAGAAAAGTACCAAAAATTGTATCAAAGTTTGCTTTGAAAAACCTTATATATTTGAAATGGCCTTATTGACCTTATACACTTTCAATAAGGCCACTTTTGAGAAGAAAAGTGCCGAAAATTGTATGGCCAGCCTAATTAGTATCAAAGGTTGAAACAAAGGTTGTATACTTCGAAAAAAAACCTTGCATATTTGAAATGGCCTTATTGACCTTATACACTTTCAATAAGGCCACTTTTGAGAAGAAAAGTGCCGAAAATTGTATGGCC
>JAFIDM010000006.1:31877705-31900302 GCA_023159025.1 Thereuonema tuberculata | reverse complement strand
CACTGACTTTAATTACATAAGAAGGCTGAAATATTTGCCTTTATTAATCACTGCCCTTTATTACGGTTTCTTGGATCTGAGTAAAAAGGTAATTGAAAGTTGGCCCCCAAACTTTTATCTTGGCAATAAGTAAACATAAGAAAACTTAATTTTATTAAAAGATTTCTTTTAAATTGTAAAAACTTTTTCTTCCAAAATTGTGAATTAATTAATATCTCATTAATCATTAATTTCTCGTCTTTTACAAGCGAAATGTATTTCCGTGGCAGTTGGCCGTTTTTCAGTTTTAATACCGTTTCTAATTCTTCACTTTCCCTCATAAAATATATCGGATCTGCGGCAGCTGCTCAAATACGTCAAGTAGATCTATTCTCCCTGCTGGGCCTAACCTAATAACGCACTAACTCAATTTCTCCTTCGGAAAGATAAATGTAGGAAAGAATGGAAGGAAAAATCGAAAAGCATTCCATCAGGGGAAAGTTTGGATAAAGTATCAGTTGGATTAACGAAAGCTTATAAATATATCACCGCGTTACTGATAATAGTGATGTGTAGTTAAAAATGAAATGTTACGAAATAGGAAATGCTGTTGTTTGTTTCTGTAAATTAACTATTTTTTTTTTTTTTTAACACAAGAAGTGCCTGACAGAACTTGATGTCTTCCGTACATTTAGTCGCATTTACAATGTAGACTATTTATTGCGCCATCATCATTGTTGCCTTTTTTGAGAGGCCGCCATACCTTTGCTTGTAATACTGTGAAGAAACAAGTTTCAGGTGGTAGTTTTAATAACCTTTAAAAGATCTCTCGATATTACGAATTCCGTATTCCGATCTGTATTTTAAAGTTAGCTCTTTTTAAGATGAAACTCGATCTGAGATCTCTTTAAAACCTTTTAGATGTTGATTTCATCCGGGCCTGCGAAATTAAATACAAAAGAGGCTAGTTTATTTTCCATAAATATTCAGGTCAAGTTTGAAGAAGAGTCGTTTAATGGTTCAGAAATATTTTTGGGGAATATGCGTAGATGCGCTGATTGTAAAAAAGCGGAATAAAAAAGGCCGTTAATGTCGACAGTACCTAGGGGTTAGATTAGACAGCCCACTGGGACGCTGGAGGTAAGTGACGTTTCAGTGATATAAGGCTGAGATGAGATCGGGTGGTCAGCCCAATGCTCGACCGCCTGTACCCCCGGGAAAGAAGCCAGGTACCCATTCTACAGAGGGCTGGGTATACCCTTGGAGGAAAACAGGAGCGTGGAAAAATCCCTCCCCGCCTCCTTTTGCTGGGGATCGAACCCGTTACCTTTAACCTGCAGCCAAGCGCCCGACAGTATATAAGGTCAATAAAACCAAAGAAAATATTTTTTACCTTTTTTTTTATTTAATCAAACAAAAAAAAAATATTCAGCGCCCTACATACATATAAAAAAAAATCGTAAACGATAAAAATAATTAATTTTTTAAAAATGACGTCAATATTTTGCAGAAAGTATGCTTTATTTAGGTAATCAGATTTAGTAACTTGGGATTTCAAATTACCAAATATTAAAATAAAATAAGTTTTAAGAACATCAAAACAGACAGGAAGACAGACAAATCTATAAACCAGCAGGTTCATAATAACTTATTAAAACCTTTGAATTAGTAAAACCTTTGAACTTGATTGATAATTCTTGTTGCTTTTTTCTAAAAATTGTTTCATAAATCTAATGCTTCATTTACTTATAGACTTTCTTGTTTCCCTTTTTTAGGTAAGTTGAGATTTTGATGTATCCCCGAATTATAAAACCATGGTTTCTAGGCGGGAATTCGGTAGGAAAAAAACTTTTCTTTAATTCTAATTAAAAAAAACAAAAAACAATTTTATTCCAAAATGAAATTTTTAATTTTTGGAATTACTGAAATACATGTTTATCTTTAAATATCCACTTTAATAAAATTCAAATTTAAAGTAATGTAAGAACTGTGTGAAAAAAAAAATCAAAGCTACATTGGGTTTTTCTTAAAAACGGCCGTTAACAGGTGAATTTTCAATATTTTTCGCAATCTGTAATATATATAAAACGCCAACGAACTTTGTTTGAAGTCGGTTAGTTACGTAAACTACCGGTAGAGGGCTATTACGTGCACGAACAACGTATTGGAGAAGCCAGCGATCTTTGTCAAATTTCATTCCTCCAGTAACAAATCGCCTGAAGAGGGCAGTATATGCAAGGAGAAGAGATCAATAAGAGGAAAGATTATGAAGAAACAGGCTCTTAAAAAATTAAAGAAATTACTAAAAATATTAATAATGATGATAAAATTGTTGTTTAGTAGTATTTATATTCTTAATAGATCAATTTTTTACATGAGAAGCACAAAAATTCAAAATATTTCAGTTATTTTAGTAAATTATCTACTTTAAAACTTCACTGTAAAGGCTTTGAATTTGTTGTCTTGACATTTTATTCCACGTCCTTTCTATGCGAGTTGCTTCCAAACACTGGAAGAGTGTTTTTCAATTTTAAATCCCCTATAAGGAAATTGCCTTACTTCGATAAGAATCATTCTTAAAAAGTAAAGGTTTTTAGTAAGGATTCAACGCATTTAAATGCATTGTATTTATAATATAGTAAATGCAGTTTTTAAGGGAAAAAAATGGACATTTCGAAGAGAAAAACTTTTTCTTTGAATTACATCTATTTGTAAGTAATATTTGTATATTTATACTTAAGGGCTTTAGGCTTAACTTTCGGATTTCATAGACGAACATTCTCCAGACGAGATTTCAAATCGAATAGCCGATAAAATGTAGAGTTAGTCCTTGTACAAAGCACTGTTATTCTAATATGAGCGCGCCGTTTGTTTTTTCACGTTTAAAACTGTAGTAAATATGTTTGAAGTTTTCTCAGGATCCCGAAGATGAGGATAGAGATTTCTTCCGAAATAAACAAACGTATAAACAGGAATTGGGAATAAGTGAAACAAAAGTTTTCCGCCATCTAGCGGAAAACGGTTGAAGTAGAACAAAACGACAATCGGAAAATTAGTAAGATTGATTTAGAATAGCGCTTTCATTTACAGAGAAAACAAATAAAAGAAAAAGATGCCAAATCCATAGATTTATTTATTTATTTATTTATTTACTTCAATTACATTGTTATATACGTTATAAAAGCCAGTTGTCTGTTTGACCGTTACATCACATGTGGTGCTGTCTAGCGGTAGAATCAAAAATCACTTGACAATCACTTAAATATTGGTTTGAATGATTTTTTAGACAGTTACAGTGGTTGGTAATTAGACTAAACTATATAAAAATGAAAATTTTAGGAAACGTTTTAATTCCATTTGTTTCTATAAGTTTTATAGAAATTTTTAAGTTCATTTCTGTAAATTTCTATAAACTTTATCAGCTCTTCTTAGAGAGAAGTTTTTAATTTAACTGACATTCATTGATTTTTTGGAATTCATTGTTAATAACAATGGTCTCGAGACGAGCTATTTCATTGTTAGCTATTTAATAAAATTAAAACACCAGACTTAGCTAATGCTTCTTGGAAAAAGGAATCGAACGATAAATAAACAAGTAACAACAATTATCAATAAAAAACAAACGTAGCATCAAAACTTGAAATAATATTTATTACGAATTTTTATATTTTGACTTTAAAATATATAACGGTCTGAACAGTCAACTGAATGCTTTACAAACCTGTCTTAAAAAAAAAAGAAAGCATTTTCTTTCCTTAGACTAAAACCTATTTCTTTATACTGTTACAATGGTTAGGTTTACGCTTTTTTTTTTTTGTGATTCAGAAGTTAATTTCCGCTACAAGACTTTTGGAGGTGAAATTCTTTTAACGGAGTTGGGAGGGGGGAGCTGTTGTTTTAGTTTGCTGACGTCACCGGATATGGCCATGGCCATCTTCCGCGTGCCTGCTTTATACCATCACTTCGAATTACCACGCGCACTCGGGCTCAACAGTTTTGCCAACTTTGCAGCTCATTTTCTAACAGACATGAAAAATCTTTACAGACACGCCATTGAAAAGAAGGAAGAGAGAGAGAGGAAAAAAGAATAATAACGATTTTAACATTTCAGAAAAAAAAAAAAATATTTGTGGCAAGTTTTCGAGTTTGTTTGTATCTTTATTGTTATAATAACTAAATAAAATAAACCCATTTCTGTTTATCGATAGTTTCATTGGTTTACTGGATATTTTATCTGCGTCTGCTTGTAGTTTGCTATTTCAAATAGATATTCCAGTCACAAGATGTTACAGCAGCATATGCTGTAATAAGAACACAACAGCCCTGAACCGTTATAACAATATATATATAAAATAAAAGTAAACTTTGTAATTTCGAAATATTATACATTTATATATACAGTGAAACCTCCACTAACGGACACTCCCGAAAAGCAAACACCCCCCCAATAGTGGACAATTTTGCAATCCCCAGTCCCTTAATATAGACATTTCCATGTATTGACCTCGATTAGCGGACACTCCCAATAACGGACAACATTCTACAGAAAATGAACGATCTTGTGTTGTTTTTCAAAAGCAATAGAATCAGGCTACAGTAATACGTAGCGTCCAGAGGAAATTTTGAAATTATGGATCACGAACTCCAACGAAAACTCCAAACACATCAAAGTTCGGAAACAGAGACAATTGCGATCGACTCTATTGTCTTCGATTGGTTTTGCGCTGCACGAGCAAAAAACATTCCCATTAGTGGGCCAATATTGCAAGAAAAGGCGTTGGAAGCAAAGGGGACTCTGAAGGCCTTGCAAAGTTAAACGATTTAAATATTCATATTGAGAAAAATGTTTTCAATGCAAAAAAGAAATGTCAAACTCTGTTAACTGTTTACTTTAGTTAATAAAATTAATTTTCTAATCGTTTGTCTTACTTAAAATAATGACAAAATTAATATTGTAATTAATTTTGTCATTATTTTAAGTAAGACAAATGGATTAGCATTCATTTAAAAAGGAAAATAGTAAACAGTTTGCAATTGTTCATATGCTCTCATAGGACAATATAATTGTCGAAATTTAAGATTGTACGTAATTTTTCATTAAATGACATGCTGTAAGCTAAAAAATGAAAAAAAGATAGTCCTCCCCAATAGCGGACACCTCCCAATAACGGACGAAACTTCCGGTCCCGTGACTGTCCGTTATTCGGAAGTTTCACTGTATTATATATACATAACATTGCGAAATTATAAAGTTTACTTTTATTTTAATCTTAACTACAAAGATTATGTAAGTATTTTTTTTAACACTCAGGATGTGTGTAACTATATTAAATAAAGACCAAGCACACACGATTAGAACAATAAATAAACAAAAATACTTCATTACATGTTATTGTTGCTTTTAAGAAATTCTTTTAAGGCTTGAATATTTTTCTTCATAGCCTTGGTTTTTTTTTCTTTTATTTTATTTCATCTGAGGAGGAGGATTAAATATCCTCGAAACATGTAACGAAGTATTTTTGGTTATTTACTGTTCTAATCGTGTGTGTTTGGTCCTTATTTAATCTTTGAAGTTATTTTACTATAAAAGTATTACTAATAAAAAAAATAGTTTTTGCTAAATTAGTTTGTTTTTTTTCTTGAAAACCAATCTTTTTATTTCTCGTAATTTATTTTTCAGTTTTAAGTTATGCCTTCTTCGTACGGAGGTGCGCCAATACGGAAAAATGGAAACAAATTCGTTTTGATTAAACAAGAAAAAACGGAACTAGAAAAAAGAAAATCCAGTTCCGAATGAAACGAAGCGAGGTTTCTGGATACACTAGATTAAAAAAGAAATGATTATTTATTATAGTCGCTGGAGCGGACGAAAGTATTTCTTGTTTTGGAAAACCTAAAGCTATCGCGTTTCTCTACGAAATCTCGGGGAATTCTAAATTACCTTCTAGAATCTTCGTTATGAAAAACGAGTTCAGGAAGTAAATTTTCGAATACCGATAAGATACATATATTTTGGCTAAAGAGATGATGTATTTCGTAAGGCCCCTTCGAGAAATACGTGTATTATTATTTACGACCGCAGGCTTATTTATTTGGTTTATAAATGATAATGTAGGGGTTTTATCATCCTCATAAGTCTCTGTCCTTGTGTGAATATCTTTTTCTTTTTCAATATATAGCCTAGGTATCCCTGAACTCGATACAGGCTATTTATTGTGTTTTTGAAATAGAATTCCATTTCGAGAAGTATGTAACTCATATCAGATCAATAGCAGGACGTATACAATATTTCTCATTTCTCGTATTGTCTATTCTTTATTTTTTTTTACGTAAATTCTTTATTTACAATTTTTGCTTTTATTTTTATTATTATTATTTTTTTTTCTTCTTTATTTAAAAAAATGATTTGAATTCTTTCGTTATCCTAAAAACATCAAGGAGCTTTTCGAAGATCTTTAAGTCTAATCGTCGGATTCGCAATGGTACCTCAAAAGCAACAATAAAAAACTCATAGTTGGAATATTAGTGAGAAAATTCATGTGCCAGCAGTGCGCCGGCCTCAATGAATTTTTTGTAGTGCATAACAAATTCAAAACTGCTCATTGAATTATTAATAAACAACAGTGGGTGATACCAAATTATTTACCAAGTGACATCCTGGTTTACTGGTACAGCTCCTGGCTGATGATCGCCAAAGAGCGTGCAACAGCTGTTGTCACTTGGTAAACAATTTGGTCTCATCATTGTTGTATCTTAAAGGTTACTTGATGCACATATTGCTGGTTTGTTTTTGTGTTTAGTTTGTTTGTTTGTTTTTTAATGTACGTAGAGGAATATAAAAGTATTTGTAAATTACAAAATTCACTGAATACAACCAATCTTTAAAAATCAACAATGGATGATCGTCAACGAGCGTGAAACAGCTGTTCCAGGATGTCATTTGTAAATAATTTGGTCTCATCCATTGTTGTTTTTTTAACATTTCAAATGCCCAGTTTGAAGTCTTACGCTTTAAAAAAAATTCATTGAGGCCGCTCTCGCTGGCATATGGATTTTCTCACTGTTTTTTTTCCATTGGTGAGTTTTTCATTGTGTATTTTTTCCTTAGAGAGGCACCACTGCGCTTCCGATGTATTAACAACCAATCTTTATTTCATATTTTCCATTTTCTTCAAGTTGATTAAAAACGAACATTTGTAATTCGCTTACGGTAAGTTCATCAATTAATTTTAATCACATCAAAGCTCGCGGAAACAAAAATGGATTAGCACGCGACACAACAACGACGCATTGTTGAACGTTAATTGAAATCCATTGTTTGCCATTGGTAGGAGACAATTTTGGCCAAAATTAACAAAAAGACTTAATGGAATTAAAAATATCAATTTATTTAGGAATAGGCTTAAACTAAATGAACTTGAACATAATGACTTATGCTGTAGTCTATCCTGACTTGAAGCACCTGGATCGTAAGTTTAATTTTATTTAATAACCTTTTCTCCTCAGTTGAGTTTCGTTTCAGAGTATGGACCTTTCACATTTCCTGTCCGCTGCTCTTCTTTTTAAAAAGTAAACAGCTTTTTTTCTTTATTTATTTCTTCACTGTTTGGGTATTCGAAAGCTGCACATCAACTATATCTTGTTGCAAAACAGTTTATTTACTGAACTTAAATTACAATCCTATGTGCCCAGCCTTATTTTTAATAGCTCTTTTTATTTATTTATTTATTTACTTTGTAGGAAATTGCTCAATCATCGAATAATATATCGGTTCATGATTTTCGGTGGAAATTGCAGGGCGTGAGGAACGTCATGATTTACAGACGCGCCCACCTTAGCATGAAAATATACAAGGAAACATCTGTCATCATCCCAACCTGTATTTTCCTTTTGCAAATGCAAGTTCCTTAGGTAGACTCTGCGGTTTTCTCGTACAGAAATCTGTAAACGTGAAATTTTCAGAAGCGCAACAATTGCAGTTGCCAATAAAAAAAATAAAATACAATCATGCGTATTAATTAAAACGTTTTTCGATTTTTTTGATCGTTTTTTGTAATATTGGGACCTCGACATACCTGTTTCTGAATCTTTATCCATCAGCAGCCGAGCTTTAAGTTTAGAGCATATTGTCGTATATTATTCAGTCATTATTTAAAACTGAAGAAATGGAACACCTCGTAATTAACTTAAATGAAATGAACTTAATGAAATAAATTTAACAATGCGAGCCGTGCCTCGTGGTATTGTTGGTAACAATGTGAACAGTTGCACATCTCCTGATATTGCTGCCAATTAACTTAGCTATAAACTTGTAGTTTATGACTTCTGTGAATTTTTTTTCTGTAATACATTTCTTTTAAGCATAAATCTTACTTTGTTTTAAATGTATGAACATATGTACACACACGTAATATTTTTACGTAATATTATTTTCTGAATTTCATTAAAGATATTATATTGAGAAAAATCCTATATTTGGAAAGAAGTCCAAGTTTGAATATAGCAACCATACAATATTAAATTGCGAGTTTATTATTACTAATACTAAAACTTAAATATTAAAAAAAAGAAGAAAAAAAATTACAAATTATTTTCAATCTTCTGACACATTGAAAACTTGTTTTAAGTTCTATAGTCTTTGAGGCTTTTTAATCACAAATTACTTTTATTTTTTTCTGATTCACTGTTGATCAATCTATTTTAAGCCGCTCCTATTGTAAGTACTTTGACTTCTTCAATGGCCGATGCAAAATGCCAGTAACGCTCCAGAGATGTAACGCTCCAGTGTTAGTCACGCTCTGTATCTCGTTAACTGTAGATAAATATGCTTAAAACTATTTTGCTTTTATTAGAAGGAGGATCTCAGGCAACTTAATTTTCATTTCGTTTGTAGTCGATCCTTTCGTCTGTCAATCGTACGCTATATTTTGGAAACTGGATGTAACGCTAACACCGGAAATATCCATGATTCCAAGATTCCTTTCCGTTTTGTAGTCATCAGTACCACATGAAATAATGATAATAAAATATTGTCTTACGTACTGTTCCATATTCTAAGTTCAGGATCTAATTTTTACAAGTAACGTTTCTAAAATGCGTTTCTTGTCCATCTCATGCATTCCTGATGAATTTCTTGGGTTTAAACTGGTCAATCTCTCTGTTGTCTTACGAGCACAGGGGTTGTGAAGACAGGATAGTGAAACAGTTAAAGAAGAAAATGGCCACGAAACAAGGGGGTGTTCTTTTGGAAAACTGTCTCTTAGCGAATTAGGAGGTGTTGATTTTTCATTGTTACTTGGTCAATAAAGAGTCTATAGGTATAGATATTTTTTAAAAAAAAGAGAGCCGTCATACATAAATCTTAAACTAAATAAATAATTGTATCCGTCTGATATCACATGTTCCAATGGATTCTCAGCCTAATATTCAGAAACTTATTGTATTCCAACCACTTGATAAAGAAATGCTGGACATTTCGAAAGTTCTCATATTGTAATTGTACATATATTTTATTTTTAATTGAGATGTGTGGTGCCTAAAAATAATTCAACTTATACACGTTAATTACTTGAAAAAGAAAAAGAAATAAATAATTGTATATAATAAGTTTTTAAAATGTATTTCAGTGAATTCTCATCATTGCTGAACTGGCAGATCACCTCGCCAACGGTTACGAGCTTTAGATACCACTGTTATACAATATAAGTGAAAGCGTTTTTCTTTCACAGTAGCTTCTTCATTCAATTACTTTCTTTTTTTTTCTTTACTATTCATTTTCTTTTAGAGTTAGATTCATCTCTGAAGAAGAGCAACGCATGAAAGAACAACTGTCCTAAATAAAACTCACGAATTACCGAATAATAATAATAACGATAAAAAAAAAATGTAGTTGTGCCAATTTTATTTTGCTCATCTGGCACATCTCCTTTGCACGAATACCGAAGTGCTTTTTTTTATGCCTTGCATTATTCCTCTGTTATTATTACTTCTTTCATTTTGTTTTTTTACGGCAATTTCGAATCAATGACCACAAACAATCAAGAATGAAGCTGTTCACCCCAGTTAGGCAGTTAGCGAAGCCGCAGCGAATTGATTAGTATCACGGCACACTTGTACTGCTGTTTAGTGAAGGGCTGTAAGGAAAGGCAATTTCGTTTTCTTTGTAATTTCCTGTAGTATTAAGGAAATTGAGACCGAAAAAACAGTAAAAAATAAAGAATAGAATTTAGGTATGAGTAAAGAATAAATTAAATTAAAACTAGCTCAGCTCGTTCAGCTATCATCGAGTAGTGACTGAACAGGCAGCGACGGGAAGGGGTTAGATTTTGAGGGGTGCAGGGATTGGATACCAAAATTACACTTAAAGTTGGATCATAAATTAAAAATAAGGTACCAAATTTTTCAGACAATTGGTCCATCCGTGTTAGGGTGATGCCACATAGACAAATAAAGAAAGAAAAAAATAATCAATGTTCAAGTGGTAAGACTACGCAGCTCAGTTAAATATATATTAAATAAATAATATTTATTTTTTTGAGATTAAAAAAAAAGCGCAATGTTTCCTCATCTATTGTGTTATTCTAAGATATTAAAGATTCAAGTTACGATCGCGTGCTCGCGGGGATGGGAACTTCAAGAGGTCGAGGCTCCTGCGATTCTCAGCCTAAGCGGACAAAAATGTAATTTAGGTGGGCTGCTTTGACAGAGTGGCCTTAAGAGGACGATTCGGAAGTCTTTAAATTCAAGTCGTTCTGTAAGTGTTAAAAATTCAACTGAAAATCTGACAATATAAAATATGATAGTTTAAATATGAATGAATCATATTCTCCTATTCTTTATTTTAATATGATAACTGGATTAATTACATTTTAGCTCAAAAACCCGCTAATTTTTCGAAAGAATTTGCATTCTTTTAAGTTAGTTTAGCTTCAAAAAGCTCCCATTTCTGATTCTATGAATAAATAAAGTAATACTTTGTATAAATATAATCATTGAATTCAATATTTCCATTGCTTTCACAATAGTTGAATTTAAAAAAAATAAGGATATGAATCATTCCTATTTAAACTGTCATATTTTAAATTTTTAGATTTTTACTTGTATTGTTTCTCGTTCTTTTTTTATGTTTCCTAACTTGTCTGCATCATATTTTCTATTGTGCTGATGTTCTTCTGTTTCCTTTAGTTTCTCAACTTCCGACAGGTGGCGCTGCTGTTCTGGTATTTGCGGATGACGTCTGTGAAATTCCTCAGCTGCTTTCTCCTGACTCGCATACAATGCTACTCGCTCTCACCTTCAATACTTCTTTTGTACTTTTGTGCTCCAAATCTTAACTGAAGCAAAGGAGTTCCTAAAAGAACTTAAAGCATACTTTCCTTTTGAATGTTAGCGAGTTGTTTTTTTTTTTTTTTGAAAAGCCGTTTCAAAACAATACAAAATAAATATCTTCATATCTGTAAATTGCAATATTTGTCATGTCAACTTTGTACTCCTTGATCGGAAAAAAAAATAATGCTAGGCTGAATTTGCCAGCAAACTTTCAGCTTCTCTGTGTAATTAGTGTTTATTTATAGTGATAGCCGCTGCATCAAGAGACTGGTCCATTGTCGTTTTGGAATGTTTAAGGGCCCAATTTCCAAAAAAATCAATAGGGTGTTCACTCTTAATAAACTTTACCTAATATTATTTTTTTTTTACCTTTCTGAGGGTTAGTTTTCAAAGTTGTAACTACTGTTAACTATTAACTAAATCTAAAAACAAGGGAAATTGAAAGAATACACATTGAGTTTGCTTTCACGCCTTGGGCTGTCATCGACGGGGAATCAGGGACAGCTGTTTCGTCCTTGTTAGGACTCATCAGCCAGATTGATCCTCGATGAAAAAGGTTAAACTCAAATATGTATTCTTTCAAAAATTCCCCTTTTCATGTTACGTTCCTGCACGTTAAACTGCCCCATTTAAAACCAAACCTAGTAACTCGATAAGTACAAAACCAACAGGGATCTTGCTTTTAGCAAACCTAAACCTACCTCTAATATTTTCAGCTTCCTAGGATGCATGGTTTCTAAGTTGTTTTGATTGCATATTTGAAAGGACGTACAAACGTACGTAAGCATTTCAACTTAAAGTATCTTCTAAAACATTTGTTCTAGCAATTCCCCCCCCCCTTTTTCTCCGAGGGGAAAAAAAAAATGCAAATACTTGAGAACACTAAGTAAATGGAAAAATGAAAACAATTTCTCTCTGGCTGTAAGTCTATTTACAAAACGTTCACAGCCTTATTGTCTAACGGCCTGTTTCTGCTTTTGCTCCTTTAACGCGTTGGTAAAACGCCAAGAAAAAAGCCCGCATTTGAATGGCGATATTCGGCTACACGATGGACTTCTTCCTTCTTAAATCCGACCCGTTTTGTACCTATAATTTTCGGCGCTTTTCCACACTCAGACGACGAGGAATTCGCCAGCGGTTTTAGCAGCCTCTTGTGTCAACTCCCTAATGAGCTAAGTCTTAAAAGACAAGGAGAGCTTCTTCAGACGGGGGTTTAAGAAGGCGCCACCTTTATTAAAGCAGACACCGGATTCTGCTTTATTTCCTTTGCGGAAACACGCGAAGGATATCGTCTTAGAGAATCCTTGGCATCAGCGCTCTGTCTCTCTCTCAAACAAGAAGCAATGGGAGATATTATCTCGCATGACTGTTATTGCAGTACGTGAAGGCGGTTATGGAAAAAGGGCGTTACGTAGGACTCGAAATCCATAGTTTTACAGAACTTTCCGGAAAGCTTGCGGAAAGATGGTTTGCGTCTCAAATGCGGAAAATCTGATAGGTAGTTTTTTCAAACCCATATAACAGCTGGTAACTACAGAGGTTTGGTTAGACCAGTGCTTCTCAACAATCAACACAAAATTCTTCACTTAACAAAACCAGATTTCTCCCAATCCGCCCTGGGATAAAAATACTCTTTTTATTTTATTTTTATTTTTTTTTTGCCGAAAATCAATTTCGCCCCAAGGTTCCTACAATTTCGCCCCAAGAGTATGCCCAGAAATAAATATCTTCATATCTGTAATATTGCAATATTTATAATATTGTATTGTAATATTGCAATATTTGTAATATTGTAGGAAATACAAATTTCGGGGCATACTCTTTTTTTTCCGACAACATGTCTGTCATAACTAAAGACGCATTCAACGAGGTAGATTGTAGGAAATGCAAGAAATATTTGCTGGGCCACTGCAGCTAATATCCTGTATTTATTACTTGTTAATGTTTCATTTACATTGGTTTGTGAGCTGGTGTTGGTGAGCTGTGTTGGTTTGTGAGCTGGTGGATCGGTTTATTTTCTGTCATCGTTATGACCAGATATCCTCTCCAATTCCTTCCCTGGATTAGAATACCCGCTTCCTGAACTTGATCCCCCTTCCGCCCCATGGAAATCAAGTGGTTCCCGGTTGTGGCCTACTTTTTGTAATACTTCTTACTAAACATCGAAAAGAAAACGAAATTACAACCAGAAAGTTGTAGAAATGAATGTGAAGTCGAAACATGCTCGTCCGTCCGTCTGTGGATCAACATAATTCAAAATCTACACATTTTTAAAAAACTGAAATTTTGGACATAGGTCGCTACAAGTAAGATCCCGAGTGATTTTGTTGATCTTCCAGCCAGAAGGGTAAGAGCTAGAGACATCAAATACCAATTCCCCCACGTTACCGTTGCAACGCAATAACTCTGACAATTATTGATCGTTGGAAAGCTTAAATTTTACTAGCGTTTGATAAAATGTGATGTTCTTGTTGATTTTAATAGAAATTGCATCGATAAAGGCCAAAAATATAAAATACACGAGCCTTCGTAAAGACATTAAAAAAGCACAATTGATAAATATACACAGATTGCACAGAAATGGCGAAAACTGTGCCGTAACTATCCTTAGGTAAGTAATTTTGGATTTGACCGCGCTGGTGTTCGAAAGTTGACACGGCAACTATATCTCATTTAACGGGCGGATTTTTATTCGAAAATTATCACGTACACGTTCTCAATTGAAAGTGGGCAGCACAGGAGATAGAGCCTCCCGTGACCAGTTTAAAAGGTTGAATAAAAGTAAGTCTAGTCCGATGCTCGCCCATCTTAAATGCCAGGAAAGAAGTTAACAAACATTTGTTGTCATTGTTGCTCCTGTGAATGTGACTCGATGAACGAACTTGGTTGTAGCAGCCCTCACATTCAATCAATGTGTATAATTGAAAGATGTGTGAATAAAAAATTCCGAATAAGCAAAATGTTAAAAATATAGAAATGTCATTATTATCACTGAAAGCAGATTAAAAAAAAAAATTGTTTCAGTTTTGAAGAAAGTTAGTTTTATTTACTTTTTTTCTTTCTTTTTGACGGTGTTTGTGTTTGAATTTGTTTACTCAATTCATAGAAATACTGTTGTAAACTTAATAAACGTTATTTCTCAGACCAAACATACAGCATTATGAAAAAAAGAAATACAATATCAGGAAAAATTGAAATAGCCACTTTTTAAGACAGTATTTCCGTCTATTGACGCCATCTATTGGGGAATATGGGCAAACAAAAGATAACTTCCGTCACTAAATCTTGGTTTTTTCCTTCGTAAAACTTTATATGTAATAGTTGAAAAGTTATTTTCATTCCGTTTCTTTCTATTACGGATCAAAATATGGCTTCCAAATTTGAATTCGTACCAAAACTTCTTGAAGACAATTCTATCCTTCTCCACAAGTTTTTATTGACAATAAGTTTATTTATATTGTTAGGCTGCGTTCACGCGCCCATTGTTGCAGTCGCTCGCGAACGTGAATCTTTTTTTTTTTCATGTATTTTTTAAATGAGGGCATTAATAGTAAAATATTTCATTTTGCATCGAATAAATCTTTCAGTGTTTCGAATATTTGGACGAATACATTCCGGTTTTTCATTTGAAAATTCGAACGAATAATTCAGACCGGTAGATGTCACTCTCAGCGGCGGGTAAGTCGCTAAAACCGTTCCGTGATCGTTGGGAATTCCGACGGGTCCAGTAAATCCCTTCCCCCTTACGATAGATTGAATTTAGACTAGCAAATGGTCCATCCCATTACCGCGTGAATTTATTCTGCAAAATTTAAAGCCCAGAAAGTTGCGCGTTTCGTGGTTAGTTTGGTTCGCAGCCACTTTTTGAAAGGAAAATCGATGGGATTTTAATTTGAAACTTGTTTGTTGAATAGTTTTTAAAAATTGCAGGTTATTTTCATGGTATGTTAAAGCTGGAGCCGTAACAATTTGCAGAAGTCTATTCATATAAAGGTATGCGTACTAACAAAGTGACAGTGACATACGGTAAAAGAATAATAATAATAATAATAATAAAAGTTTGGAAATATTTATATAAAAATCCATATTTATAAAAGAAAACATTGATTTTTTTTTCTGCCCGCTACTCCACCATAAGAAGCCATAAGACACAGAAGTACAAATAAGGTGTCAAATGTTAGGTATTCTCTTGAGAATGCCTGCATTTCATTTTGTATCGACTTGGGTCAACCATAAAGCTACGCGAACACCATGCAACTTTTCAGCAACTTTAGTCGGCCGACTTCGAGTTGACCAACTTTTGTCAACCCCGAACACCATGCAACTCGACATGAAGTCAAGCAATCCCTTAATGCAATGCGTTTCCATCAGCAGTTGTGGAAAATCCGAAAAAATCGAGGTTTTTGAAACCTCTCTGATAAATTCTGCCGCATACAATTACTGCATTTCAGTATAAACTTTATTTATGCTTGAAAGAAACTCGCAATACTCTGATATTCATTGTTTATGTGCTTGTCTTCGAATCGAATCGGCGAACATCATTTCGACGCCATTTCTTCCATGGGCGTGACGTCACGACTGAAGTGTTCCAACGCTGCCCTGTGATTGGGTAATTCCGAACGACTTCCAAGCAACTTTCCGAGTTGCTGGTGTAGGAACAACTCGAATCGAACGACTAAAGTTGGTGCCAAGTTGATGAAAAACGGGCTCAAGACTGTCTCTATCAACTCGTGACGTCAAAATCGGCCGACTAAGTTGGTGGAAAGTTGCATGGTGTTCGCGGGGCTTAAGTCACGTGAGGTAAGGTCAAAGACTAAGCCGTTCATTTATGGTCGGCTTCCCTGTCGTACACACACGACGGGCACGTGACCTTGGTTTCCTAGATCATTTTCTCAGTCAGCAGGGAAGTCGAGTGGGTGGCCAGGGAAGCCACTAAAAACTGTACGGATTTAAACATGGTTTATAGTTATATATAAAATAAACATTACATAATAAACATCACACACACGCACATATATGCTTATTATAATGCTTATTTTATATAAACTGAATATATATAATTGTGTTATTGAATAAAAATAAAAGAATAAAATCCTTAAAATAAATGTTCTTGACGCCTTAAAATAACTAGATAAAAAAAAAAAAAAAAACTATATGAATTTGAGTTTTTATATTTAATAAAGTTTGAATGTTTACAAAGAGTTTCAGATCTTCTACGCATTGCAGGACAGATGTTTTGACGTCATCTGGAACAAAAGATCTGATACTCTTAATGCACAAAATTCCTAAAATTCTGCGAGATACTATTGCAGTAAAAGAATAACGAAGTAAATTTGTCTGGAGAATTATTTATGAATAAAGTCGTTCTCGTTGAAGTTACTGAGGTTTAAATATTTCTTTTGTAATCTCCCTAACTAATGTTTATCAGATGGATGTTGACGATCCCGTATTTTCGTGATTTCACGTAATTTACGCGAGAATAGTCTCTATCCATGTCTTCTCACAAAATATTGAAATATTTAAATGAATTATAATACGGGGAAATGCATGAGACTTTTACTACATTTTAATAAAGTTTTAATAAATTGAAAACAGTCAATAAACAAACAATAAATTCATTAGGTAGCAATTTCCTAGTGACAGACATTAAAAATACTAAATTCCTTGAGACCTGCTGAAGAGGCTAATGGCGAGATCTCGTGTTTTTCGTAATTCTCGCGCAAACGTGATCGTCAACATCCATCTGTTAGACATTATAAGTGGAGTTAATTGTTAATTATTCAATATACGTATATTTTAGGCGCCGTTCAAGTATTACTTAAGCACATTTTTAGTCATTTTAGACAACCCCCCCCCCCCCCCTTGTGCTTACGTAAGATTTGCCAAATCATTAACAATAAATACCACTGAACAATAAATTAAAACAGTCAAAATTACAGGATATTAACTCCTGAATTAAAATGTAACAAATTAAATATAGAAGTACACTTGAAATAATGAGGAAAAAGTCTATCTCTCACAGCGCGCTCTCTCGCGTGCATGTTTGTCTTATGTGAGCAGTGCTCTGATCTCCCCCTCGTCAGCACAAATGAGCAAATGACCCCCCCCCCCCTCTCGAATGCTTAAATAATACTCCATATTTGAATAAATGAAAGAATGTAATGTAACAGCCCTTTAACACTGGTAACATTAAAGCTCTTTCGCAACGTCAGTTACAGCTCTATAGTTAACTCCTTTCAGATTTATTATTTTAGTGGGATGAGAAATTACCATTTTAAATCTAAATCTAACAGCGTTCTATTAGTTGAAATTTTACAACGCTACAAGTTGAGTCCTTTTAAGTATTGAATAGATGATACAGACAGACGAACCTAGGGAACTACGCCACTAGAATCGCATTCCCTATCGTAAATCAGCCTCGTCTTTATCATTACCGTTTTCTACAGTTGTTCGATTGCGTGGGCGGATGGGTGAGGGTTAATTTCTTTCCGCCGTTTTCGCCCGTTTCTCCCGTGCGTAGTTTTTCATTTTTATCACTTTCTATTCCTTCTTCTTTTTCTTCGGTGCCAGAAAACGGCGCCTTAACTAGAAGAGATCCACCGGAGCTGTAAATAACTCCACCCACTCATTGAAAGCGAGCCGTGGTAAAAGAGGAGCTCGTTATTGAAGTGGGCAGCTTCACGGCAGCCTCCTACCGGCGAAGTCAGTCAGTCAGCCGGGCAATTTCAGCGCTGCACGGAAAGCATTCTCCGCGCTCCACAAACGTTTTTCTTTTCATTTTTCTTCTTAATTGCTTTTGTTGCGTTTTTTTTTTCCCCAGTCAACTTGAACCGGGAAATGAATTGCAGAAAGTCATCGGAAAACAACTTTAGCCTTTTCTCCCGCAGAATTAAATAAAAACTACATTAGAAATGCCTAATGTATGGATACAGCATTACGGATCGGCAAACGGACTTCACCATGGTGTTCAGAGGCCCAAACAACGTAGGAATAGGGTATTTTCAGGGGCCAACGCCCCCCCCCCCCATTATTTCGAGATATTTGGCATAGTTTTTTATTGGATTTCACTAGCTTAAATGTTAGAAATGCAACCATCTCATTTCAGTTGTTAGCTATAGCTTGATGCTTAAGGTCTCCGACTCATTTACTGAAGATTGTCGGTTCGAATCCGTATATCTATTGGGTTGTTTTTTGTTTTTTGCTTAGTCTTTTTTTCTCAATATCCGCGAGGTTTTTTTTTTTGTTTTTTTCTTCTTCTTATTTCCTAACTTTTTTTATTTTTCCTTATATTTCGTTAAATGTACTTCCTTTTATAAATATTATGATTATTATTATTATGGGTCGCTCTTAAATTTATGCTTTAGAATAAAATTATATTAACTTGTTTTGTTGTTTTTTTTTAAATCCTCCATGTTTTTGTCTAATGCCTGTAGCGCCATCTTGTGAATACAATTGTTGACATCTGCTGTCTCCTGGTTTCTTGAAGGCAGACGGACTTTTAGATTAGATATTTGTCTGCCAATACCTTATAATAGCTATACATTTATTTATGAAGAACATATGAATGGATACAGGCACTTTACTACGTTTAGACGAAAAATATTAGCATATTTCTTTCTCCTTTGTTTACTTTTTTTATACCCTTTAATAACATTATAAATAAGGTATTATTACAGGTTTGGCCTAACGTTTGTAACCCCTCTTAATATGAATCGGAAGGAAAAAAAATAAATAAATGATTCGAACAAAAAAGTTTTGGAACCCACGTTTCAATTGGAAATACACATATCGTCAACATATATTCAAGATTACTCAAAAAAGAATTTTTCCTAAATTTTATCTACAACTTTAATAGTTTCTTATAAGGAAGATCGCTGTTAATTTTGCTACACAAACAGATAAAGCTACGGGCCATAAATCGCCAAAGTACTTTGGGATTATTTTAAAACCTCGAAACAGGAAAAGAAAAAATAGAAACTAGAATTTCTTTTCTTCGTAATATCACAGTTCTAAACAGATTTTAGTGGTGTATTGTTAGGCATCTAGTAACGGCATTGTTTTTTTCTGTTAGTTCACCATAATAATAAATTTTAAACTGCACTATTCACTCTAAACATTGTTCCACAGAAATCGAGAAGGAATTCCTGAATATGGTTACCTCATATTGTTTTCATTTCCCGTTCTATTAAGTGACGAGCATTGTTGAATGCGCGTGCTTTCTAATATCTCCTCTTAATAAAATTAATCGAATATTGCTATGTCGTCTCGCGCTGCCGTCAAGTGATCATTATTGACCGCCATTGCTTCCACTGTTTCTTCTTAATGATATTAAATGAGCATTATTGAATTCCATTGTTTTCTGCGTCGTCTCGTGCTGTGATAGCAGGTGCGCATTGTTGAATACTAAAGCAGTTCTAAGATCTGCTTTTTTTTTTTTTCCCACCCTGATGAACCAGAGGACATTAAAATAACGAAGCATGGTGGTGAAGTCGCATCCCAATCTGCATACAAATAGACAATGGAAAACTTCGTTGGTTGCTAGATTGCACTCGCCTCGAGGGCTTTTTCCGATTAGCGAAGCCGGCGTTGGGTAAGTGAGAAAATTTGAATTATAATAACTTTCGGCCTTGCATCCAAAAATAGCAGTACGGGTAAAAACGGTAACATATGTCTTAGCTTCCGCATTCACGAAGAAATAGGCTTAAAATATCTATGCGATTTGCATCACTTGGAGACGCAGAGGTAATTCTTTACGCAGTTAATTTAAATTCAATTTTGGAGTGAATTGAAATTCATCACATTTCACAAAAAAGAAAAAAAAAAAAAGATGTTAACTTTGATCAAAATTTCGAAAGGAAAAACATTAATGGCGAAGGAAAAATGACAGCAATTAAAAAAAAAAAAAGCAAGAAAATTTTTTTTTTCGTTCATAGATGTTTGCTTTTTAATAATGATTTTTAATTAAGAATTATTTTTGACAGTTTTCCTTCCACCCCCACGCCGTTCACGAAACAAGCTGTTTACCTGTTTTTCGTTGTTTTTGTTATTAATAATTTTTTTTTTTTTTTTCTGAAGGAAAAAATTACGAAAAATTAAAAATAAAGCCATTGATTTCGGATTTTCAGTTACCACGGTTGATTGAATGGATAGATATAATTTATTTAAACAATTCACAATAGGATCATTAATAATAATTAATTTGTGCTGAAATATTCGGAATATTCAAAAATAAAGCCGGCACCTGTGCCGGCTTTATTTTTGAACATACCAACTCACAACAGGACTTTCGTGGTTTACTATTCAGATCACTGCGGCATCTACTGCCTTTATGAGAAAGCTCAAATATAAAAGCGCGTCTGACTTGAAAGTATTAGAATTTGTCCAATCACAAGATAACAGACCAAGTAGCTTCGGTGTAAAAAAAACACAAGCAGACTGTATCCTTGATTTCGCTCAACAAAGCGAAAACGCTCAGCTTGTTTAGTAGCTGTAAGCCGCCACCTGTCACATTAATTTGTATTCCGGAGATCCCAAACAAAATAATTGTAAAAATGTTTTCTTGTTTAATCAGAGGACACGAAATCTCAAAACAGTTAGAAGGTGGGTTTTCGTGATATTCTGTGCGGAAGAATGTAGGGTGTTTCGGAAATGTTTTTAGGGAGACATGGGTTCCAAAGGTCATTTTGAGTCGAAAATGTTTTATGATGTTTTATTGTAGGGGCCGTAGTTTTAGAGTTAGGAAATGAATGCTCTGGGAATGGTTCCTAATCAAAGAAAGCTCAGTTCATATTAGGAAGTGTAAGTAAATAAGGTAAAGGTTTATTACAAAAAGCAATCCGGATAAATGTCATGACTGAAAACAGGTAGAATAATTAAAGAAAATGCTGAAATGGCCAGAACTGAGCTTTCTTTGATTAGGGACCATTCCCAAAGCATTCATTTCCTAACTCTTAAACTACGGCCCCCCTACAACAAAATGTCATAGAATATTTTAGACTCAAAAATGACCTTTGGAATCCGTATGTCTTCGCTTTGTCTACCATTTCTGAAACACCCTGTATAACAGAAACCTCGTCTGCAAACAAAAAGCGAAACAATCTACTGATATTCTACAAGTTTTGAAGCCACAATAACCTCTCTTTCGACTCTTCAGTCTTTGTTAAGTTTAGCCTAACTTCGGTGCGTTCAATTTATTATTATTTTTTTTCCTTCTCACAATTTTAGATTGGTTTTAGGTGGAAATACCACGGAGGCAGAGCGGAGCCTCGTGCAATTAAAGCCTCTCTTGTCGCCTTTGTGCTGCCGATTGGCCGCGATCGATGCTCGCAGTGTCATCCAGGTCTCGTGCTTTGTTCCGTCTCCGTCGTCTAAATATTTGGAATACTTTCCTGTCGATTCCTTTGTGCTTTACGAAAGTACTTCCTCCGTTATGTTATAACTTTAACGGACGAGAAATCCAGATTATTTTTTTTTTTTTTTGGTCTTCTTCCTTTAGTGGGGGAAGGGGGTGAGGACGGAGGCAGAAACGCGTCGACTTGAATTTTTCATGAGGGCAAATTTGTCGGCTAAGTGGTGTCAGAGAGAATTTGCCGTCGAAGTTCTAAGACACAGTCAAAAACGTTTTTAATTCAAAGTGGGCTGATTTTTTTTTTAATCGACTCTTTTGTCTTCGAAGCTTTCAAAGATTAATTACTAGACAATGTTTAGTCCGGAATTTTTCTCGGATTTGGGAGTTCTATCTGAAGGGTGGCTGGAACTGTGAAATCTTGCGTGAATGTGACTCCCTGAAATGCATGTCTTGAGAAAGTTACAATGTTTGCGAGGAAGGTTGAGGATGTGCTTATCTAAGACAGTGCGTCTCAAATAGCGGTTAGCCACTCCCGGGAGGTAGGAGGGTGCGATTGATATGTGAAGTAATTGGTTTCCAATTTTTAGCGACCCACTTGGGAGCTATTGTGTTTGCCCGTCCGTCCGTCCGTCCCTAACAACTCCCGAGCGGAAGGTCGGATCGACAAACGGACTTCACCATCGTGTTCAGAGGCCCAAACAACGTGTAGAAATAGGGAATTTTCAGGGGCCATCGCCCCTCCCCCCTCTTCATGATCGGGATGTTTGGCATTGGTTTCATTGGATTTCCGCCATTAGCTTAAACGTTAGAAATGCAACCATCTCATTTCAGCTGTCAGCTATAGCTTGATGCTTAAGGTCTCGGACTCATAGACTGATGGTTGTCGGTTCGAATCTGTACATCTACTTTTTTTTTTCTTTGTTTTGTTGTTGTTTTTCCTAA
>JAFIDM010000006.1:31834623-31846351 GCA_023159025.1 Thereuonema tuberculata | reverse complement strand
TTTTGGTTAAATTTGTCGAAGTACGAAGAAACGAGTGAAAGAAAGAAAAAGGAAAAAAAAAATGTAATATTTCTGGTATATTTCCAAGATTTGTAATTTAAAGATAAAAGTAAAAATCCACCCTTTTTTTTTTTGTTGAAGATAATGAAGAATTCGACTGCATTCGCGTACCGAAGATGTGGGTGATGGGATCGTAACCCACCAAATTGAATTCCCAAAACAGGATGAAGGAAGCAATGATGATGAAACCATGTTAATGTTTTTATTTTATTTTTTTTTTGTTGGATGGCCAATGCTTATCGGGGTTTTTTTTTTTTTGGTTGGTTGATTCTAACGTCTCTAATAATATTCATAACTCCCCCAACTACCACGTTTTTAAAATTCCTTGGCACGCAATATTAGAAGATATTAAGGTCCTGATTCAAGCAACTGCAGACGACTGCAAACCTTTTATTTCTTTTACATATTTCTTTTTTCAATGCACCTAAAATTCTGAAAATTTAAATATAAACTTGTGAAGCATCTGGGATTTCTATTTCCTTGTTTTAATTTTCAAGATATTCCGTAATTAATTAAATTATAACTCAAAAACAATCAATTTTTTGGATGTTTTCGAGGTATTACTCGGTATTTTCAACTCAAAAAAACTTAAACGAAAACCTGAAATGATAAAAAATTCGTTAAATAATGTTTTGTATAAAAATAATTTAATCTCACATTTTAAAAACACAATTTTTATTTTTTTAAAAATTAACTGTTGCCCTAATAATAAATATTTTAAATACAAAAACATTATTTTACAAATTTTTTATCATTTCAGGTTTTTGTCAAGTTTTTTTTGAGTTGAAAATACCAAGTGATACCTCGAAAACATCCAAAAAATTGATTGTTTTTGAGTTATAATTTATTTACTTGTAGAATATTTTGAAAATTAAAAATAAGAAAATAGAAATCACAGATGCTTTACAAGTTCATATTTAAATTTTTAGAATTTTAGGTGCATTGCAAAAAGAAATATAGTAAAGAAATAAAAGGTTTGCAGTCGCCTGCATTTGCTTGAGTCAGAACATTATTGTACAATAACACTGTAATAATCTGTTTAATTTTAATGATGGAATTGGCTAAAATATATATAAAGGAAAAAGTAATTTCAAAAAAAATGTTTTAGCTTACTTTCATTAGGAAAACGAGGCGGATGAAATCAATAAGTCTGTACATGTGTGTGTCCGTTTGTGCGTCTCCCCTATTAACTTTTGAACCGCTATGTCGAACTTCTTGAATCTTGGAAAGCATATTTAAGGACTACAAACAAATCTAACTTGTTGATTTCAAATCTTTTTCCAAATCGTTCCATGTTGTTGAGAGATTAGGACGAGAGAGAGAAGGCGAAGTAAATTCCTACAGACACGTATCAGAACCTAAAGGAAAAAAAAAAAAATACTGATTCCTGTGGATGGTTTTTGACGTCAGATATTAATCCTAGAAGCGAATCGATTAAATTTCCGAGATGTTTGATAGGATTAAAATTAATTCGATTCATACCCCTAAGTAAATAATGCTAATTTAATTAATATTTTTGAGCTAAATGGAAATCTATTGTTGCATTGTTCGGCAGATATAAGGATTTGAAAACAAGATAGGCTTTTGTCGTTTTCACTCCTTTTAAAAAAAAAAAAAAAAAGTTAATAAAAAATAGGCTTTCAAGCGTTCTGAGCTCGATCATCGAGCCTAAATCTGGCTGATGAGTAAGGACGAAATGGCTGTCCCAGATTGTCGTCGATGATGGCTCAGGGCGTGAAAGCAAACGAATTTGTGCATTTTTATCGTTTTTTCAGTGTTTCGTGTGCATTAAATCTACTTACATAAATAGTAGCACTTCAAGGAAAGTATCTTTCAGTATCTAATCAGAAAGGCAATTTCTCCTTTTATTCAAGTGCTGCTTTTCCTTTCCTTTCCTTTCCTTGAGTTACTCATATTCACAGCAAGTTAAATTTCTTTGCTTTTTACTTTGTAATTTTTTTTTCTTTTGTACCTTCTGTTCTTTTTAATTCCTTTCAACCTATTCTCGTAGGAGAAAGGCTTTTTTGCTGGCGTCGAGAGACGCAGCAATTTGTTTTTCTTGCCTTTTGTTGTTTGTGGGGTCATCGCCGGATCGGTGGCGACTTTTACCAACAAGATCTTGCCTTTCTGATTTTGTTAAGGGAAGGCAGGGTTGGGCTGATGAGTCCGTAGAAGGACGAAACGGCCGTTCCCAATTCCTTAACATAATCTAATCAGAAAGGCAATTTCTCCTGTTAGTCAAGTGCTGCTTTTTCTTTCCATTAGTTACTCATATTCACAGCAAGTTAAATTTCTTTGCTTATCTTTCAGTTTTTTAACGAATCTCTCGTTTTACAAACAAATAAGAAAACAATCATCGGAAGTGCAGTGGCGCCTCAAAAGCAAAAAACAACAATTAAAAATTCACTAATAAAATATTAGTGAGAAAATTCACGTGCCAGCAGTCCACCGGTCTCAGTGAATTTTTTCAGTGCATAGAAAATAGCCTGCGTACCGAGGCCTCGCTGTTTACCGGTGACTGCTCCTAGCTGATGATCGCCAAAGAGCGTGAAACAGCTGTTCTAGGATATCACGTGGTAAACACTTGTTCTTACCCCGTTTTTGTTAAGAAAATAATTTCATCCGTTATCGCATTTTCCGTAGCAGTGGTTTGATCATTGTTATTGTGTATTAAAATGTCTTAACCTATTTTGTTAACACGTGAAGAATTGTAATAACGTGAGCAGAAGCTTTTGTCGTTGTTCGCTTGTTTTAGTGGAAGACAAACCCATTTCCAGAAGTTTCTGTAATGAATCTAAAATCGGCGTCTTTATGGCTGCGGCGCTGTGTGATTGCGCCCGAAGCCTTGATGTATTGCCGCTCTGCGCAGTTGTCTTATTTTTAAGAGAGAAATACGATGTTTCTCCTGGGACACACACAACGGAAAACATCCTGAAACGGTTCATTTTTTTTTCTTTATTTCTTCCCAAACAAGGAAAGTGTCACTCGTGAAATCAGTATGTTTATGCGCATGCGTTTCCTCCATTAGTAACTTTTGAACGGTTGTACGGCTGTTCCTGAAACATGGCATGCATATTCACAAACTACGAAACGAGCCAAGATTTTACGTTTGATAATTTTTCCGTGTGAGTCACTGTAGAGACAATTTGTGCTTTAATTTGCCAAAAATCCCCGAAGGGAAAAAATAATATTATAAGCGAAACAATCTGTTTCTGTGATATCTAACAATGCCTATTAATCTGTTTAGTAAATTCCTTTGCACGCGCTTTGATACGATGAAAACGAATTGGATTACCTTAAAGTAAGTATTTGCTGATTTTAATTAATTTTGTAGAATAAGAAATCACCAAACACATCAAAAATTGTTAAAAAAAAAACCCTTTATAATAAAAATGTTTAAAAATACATTATGGAAAACCAGAAGGAGAGCTTTCGGAATCTTGTGTATGATTGATAAGGGATTCGCAGAAGATTCCGAAAGCTCTCGTTTTTGGTTTTCCGTAATGTATTTTTAAACATTTTTATTATAAATACTTTTTAACAATTATTGATATGTTTGGTGAGTTCTTATTCTGTTAAATGCAATTTTAACACACGTTAAGCTTTTGTATATTTAATTAATTTCGAGTCTGCATTGAGTCTGTAACTGAAAGTTCAATCGGGACTGGGCTCCTCTTCGACGATAGATAGCCTTGCGGAGCGTGGTGCATCTTCGAAAGAAAAATCGCCCGATTTAAATTTCAGTTCACAACAGCTTATCAGTTAGAGCAGCGGTCGGCAACCCGCGGCCCATGAAGCGTTTTGGTGCGGCCCGCGGGGCGTGTTGGAATTTTTTTTTGCTTATTAAATTAAGATTTTCCTTTTTTTTTTTTTTTGGTTGTTAAAATTTTTGGCCCAAGTGCGGCCCGCAGTAATCCCCACATAACATATTTGGCCCTTTTACAACAAAAGATTGCCGACCACTGAGTTAGAGCATTCTCTCCACATGTGGCACATAATTTTTTTTTCTTTGAGTCTGCATTGAGTTTTTCGGAACTAATCGAAAAATGCACTCAGTATCTTTCATTTTAAAAGAATCTCTAGGGATGTCACTTACTTGTTGGATTATTTAAATTAGCTTAAAAGTTAGACTTCATCAGTAATTGACACAATTCTAGACAACTTGTGGGTTTCAGCTGGTTATTGAAGTCACGGATCATATGATTGTACGAATGAGTTAATAGAATAAAAATGAACGAACTTTCGGTTTAACCGTTCTGGACAGTCGAATGGTTAAGGCGACGGCCTTCCTTGCGGCTGATACGCCCGAAGCTGGGCTCGAATGCCGACGTGGGCTTAGATGTTTCCTTGTCTCTTCTGTTTGCATATCTCTTCCCCCTTTCAGCGACTTGTTCTCAGTTTCGTACCTTTATTCCTGGCGCAGCGTAGCGTCTGTCGTTGAAAATCATAAATTGAAATATGGGCGCTATCACAAAAATAAACAAGCCAATATTCGGTTAAAACCCAACATTTTAAATGAAAAATTGTAATTTGCAAAAGCGAACATGCGTTTCCTTTGCATTGATTATAGCTTAAAAAAAAAAATGCAATATTTTTAAAGAAAATAGATTTTAAGTTCTGACAGGACTACTTCAGTTTTCAGTTAATCATCACTACCTCCGTTGTGTTTATTTTCAATAACTGAAGTTGTACTTCTGTAACAGATAAGAAGTGAATATCCCACTGCGGTATATGAACAACGAAGGGCAACAGCAAGTAACTAATTACTGTCAGTTTTCAGTTGATCAGAGTTTCCATTCATGCTCCACTTCGATTATCGCCAGCCAGTGGTCATAAATCGATCCACGAATTAGGGTTAATTAATTTTAGTCACGAGAGTGCAGTGGAAGCGGTCCAATTTTCTTTTTTTGGAGGCATGAAATACAGCCACTGTTCCGCTGGGACCGGCGGCTATCGAGCAATCCCTCCCCCGCCAAAACCCCATTCCACGGCGTCCCCACGTAGCAACGAGAAGTGTCATCCGGAATCGAGCAGCAAATAGCGCTTTCAGCTCAGGCTATCGATTTATCGGAAACCCGAAAAATCTCCGCCGGCGATTTCATCTTTTGCGGACGAAATGTTTCACGCCGTTCTCCCCAATCTCGAGAAAGGTGAGATTGGAGACCTCTACTGGCACTTGATGATGCGATAACGGCCATAGTTCTATCTCTGTTTAAGCCTATTGGCTCTTTTGTTAATTGCTTTAGATCTCAAAGAGATCTTATCTATATTTTGTCCGATCTGTAAGTAAAAAGGGTAAAATGATGTTCATTTCTGCTTCCTTTCCCACTGGTTTGCGTGTTTTTCTCAACCTGATAGAAGCATCAACTCCTGTTTGTTTACTACGTAAATAAAACACTGCTATTTAGCATTGCTTTTAATTACGGAAGAAAAATACCACAATATTCCATTTTCAACTTTCAAGATGCGAAACAATTACTTTCAATCGCTGTCTAACAATGCACGTTTATTCGTTTAGCAAATGCATTGTTGTATGCTCGTGCGTTGATAAGATTAAAGTTTATAGGATTTAGACCGTTAATTGCAAATGCAAAAACTTAATCAATTTTAGACAAATGGAAAATTTGAAGGTACTAGTTGACCCGTGCGAATAATTCGCATGGTATCTTGATCAGTCACCGAATGGAAATGTGGAAATAAGTAAATGCAATTATTTATTATTGAAAGGTATTTTATTTTGAAGAGTAAAATATTCAAAAAGCAGATATTGGCTTTGTCAGATAATAACGTTATCATATGGCGTACCGACAAAAAAACATCTTTGAGAAATAATAAACTGTTAGTTAAACAGATTGTCAATAGATGGCGCCTTCTATATTTTTATAAAAAGATTTTTAAAATAAAGTTTTTTTAAGAAAACATTAATTTTAAACAATTTGTTTATTTTTCGTCATTAGCGGTGAACGTAATGTTCAAAATGATGTCTCATTCATTGATTTTGATGAAGTATTAAGGAAGTTATGGCGAACCGACAAAAAAAAATCACCTCGCAGAAAAATAATATATAGATTGTTTGTATTCGCGAGTATTATAACTTAAGGCTTTAATAAACAAAGAAACAATAAAAATAATAAATAACAATAAATCTCGATTTTATGGAAAATAGGTTTTACGTTATGTCAGCAACTTTTTGATTTTTAAAGCATAAAAACAAAAAATAAAAAATATTCAAATCAAGAGGTAAGTCCCGGATAGTGTATAATTATACATTAGCTTTTAGTTACGTGATAGACGTCATTGTTTAAAAGATGTCTCAGAGCAATTTTCTTATAGGTGGCGTGAAAATACTTATTTTGTATTATTTTGTTTGGAAATAACCACTTGACTGAAGAAATCATTGAACCTGATACACATTGAACCGTTTTGTAAATCATGTTTTATTTTTATTATTATTATTATTATTATTATTAATTTACCTGATGTTAAATATAAAAGTTCAGGAGGATAAAAGAATATAATTGCGCGTGATTGATTTGTTTCGATCAAGTTGTTACAAAAAATTGAGGAAATAAAAACGCCAGTGTAGTCTGTTGTCAGCTGCCTTGAAAGTCTACCTACTTCTTATTCTAATTCAGCTTCTTACGGAAGAGAAAGATTAAAATTACGAATACATTAAAGAGACACTCCTTTTCTGAAACGACTCACGAAATACAAAACGCAGGAAACCATGGGCAGAAATTACGGACGACTCCGGATACGGGTGTCTCCCTCTACACGCAAACAAAACGGCTTTAACATCCCAATCCATCTACTGACTCTCAATCACTAGTAACAATGAATGTCTGTTGCACTCGTGGCTCGCGCTTTGATGAAATTTAATTGGATTTAGGTCAGTAAACAATCGAATTTGTGGATGAAATCAATTTCTTGTTTTCTATTTGTCAAAAAAAGTAAGTTTATTAATAATAATAAAAAAAAAGCAGTAAAAATTAAACCTTTTCGAATTTTACAGAATTTTAGCGAAGGGAAAGTTGTTCTTTTCGCCGTGGGGTCACTTAGAAACCAAACTTTTAACAGTATAACTCCCCAACGGCGAAAAGCAACTTCAGCAAAAGAACTTCATCTTGTAACAGACAGAAATACAAGTCGGGCCCAAAATTAATTTCCTCCCACGAGAAACGATAGTCTGACAGAAGTTCCAAATTATTTGATTATCTTCTCTTGTAGAATTGTAAAGATTTCTTTCTGTACTCAGCTGGAAATACACCTTTTTATTTATTTTTTGTTCTGGGAAAAGAAAAAAATGGCTGCCTTTTTTTTTCTTAAGTTATTCTCCCTGTGTTATTGGGAACGAATTTCTCCCGAAGGCATCTCCTGCACTTCGGTACGAAACCACGCCCTGCTTCCGGCACATTCTCGAAGACAGAAGATAAACCTGCCTGTCAATATTTTTTTGCCCGAAAATTAATACAGGGTGGTAAAAGTTATGGTGAATCGATTCTTGCAATATGTAAGATTCGTGTTGAAGTTTTGAACCTATGAAAAAACTATTGCTGTCTGGCAAACGTCAGGCCCTTGTAAATTGATTTCTTTGTATCCTGAAATCGGAGAAACAGGTTTTTACAGCAGGGATTTTATTCGCTTACAACGTAACTCATTCCGAAATGCTGTAATAGAGGTAATAAAATTTTTAACACTTAATTTATCAAATAACTTACATTAATAATGCCATGAGTTATTTAATAAGTTAATGGTAATAAAGTTATTAACATTAAATTTAATTTTGTTTTAAAAAAATTTACAAAAAAATTAAAATAAAGTAATAAAAATATTTAATAACAACAACATTTAATAATTAAATTTAATATTACTGGCTATTACAATCTAATCTTAAATGTAATGAAAATACTAATGATAACATTAATTCTTATGTTTTAAATTAATTAATTTAATGTGGAGTAAATTAAACATAATTAAAATTACTTTAAATTAACATTATAAAAGCATTTAATTATAAAGACAATAACAATTAATAATTTTAAATTTAATGAAAAATATTAATTATTTTAATAAAGAAATTTAAAATAACTTAAAAATACCGTAACTAAATTATTTAATAATATTTTTAATAATAACATCAGTAAGTAATAATTAACTTTAAAAAACTGTTGCTAAGTTAATTATAATTGATTAAAATTTGATATTAACTATTTGAATAATTTAAATTAAAAATAGCTGATCAGGCCTTCACAGTTTAAATAAAAATGTAAGCTTTTGAATAATGAGGAATACTTAGTGAGTTTATACATAGAGAGACAAATTATAAGATTTTGTATATTGATATATTTCACTAGTGTCTGAATTTAGAAATAGTTTAAGTCATCAAGAGTAGGCTAACGTTTGTGCATTCATTACATGTGAATATTGAATTCCCGCCTGCACCTGCGGTTTTCACTGGCGTAATAGGCTTTAATAACTCTTCTGACAAATTACGTTTCGATCGAATCGTGTTTTCGAATAGATTGTGACCCCCGAAAGAAAACCTAATCTACTAATGACTCTGTGGAGAGGTTGAAAAGTTCCCCAAATGGCAGACAAAAGTTTTAAACGGATAGGGATTATCATTAATTGATTCCAACACTGTTCCTCAGGGTTCGTCCCCAAAAAAAGGAATCCAAGAAGAAAAACACGGTGTGGTATGCTGTACCACTAGTAGATTAAGTTGGACTGAATTGTTTACCGCTTGTTGTCTAGTTAGCTCTAAAGGAGAACTCCATATTTTGTTGTCAGCACTTAATTAGTAACAATGTTTCGGTTTTTTTTGTAAGCATTACCCACTTAGACAGCGTTTCTATTATTCTTTCTTTCTGTATTTTTTTTTTTGCAAAGCGGTCTTTCTATCTTTCACCATCTATTGACAACAATAACAAGCACACAACGAACCGACAACATAACGAGAGAAACTAATGGAATTTGCAAGCTTTAACAGTTCCTTATTAACTAAATCTTTTTACTTTTTTTTTACTTTTTTTCTGATTGGACTTCGGTGAAATTTCAACGAACTTTCAACGTGAACTTTCAACGAACGCTCTAGTTCAATTGTCCGGGCAAGCATACAACAGAGGAATATAAATAAATAAATAATTAAATAAATAAATAAATAAATAAATAAAATTGTAGAGATGAGCAACGGTATACAATCTAAGAGAAAAAGAAAAAAGAAAAATATATAATGAAAAAAATTCAATGTGTATGAAAAAAGTTATTGAATTAAAAACAACACAAAAATTGATTTAATTATTGATTAATTTTAATTGATTTAAAACATTTAATAAAATACTTAGCATTGTTGAGCCTTTCGGGCTCCTGAGCGGACGCTCCTCTTCAACATAATATTCCTACAAAGATACTAACATACATACATTTTTGAAAACCATTACACAGCCAATGATTTGATTCGATTAGTTATTCAGCTTCTGATTGATCCTCTATCTTCGCTGCGTTTTAGCGTAAAGTACACATGCTAAGTATTTTATTAAAAGTTTTTATAATGTTTATAAAATCAATTTGTGTGTTGTTTTTAATTCAATAAAAATGTTTACTCTTTGTATTTTGAGGTGTATTAGCTTACGTTTTTAAAGAAACGAAATGATGAGATCGCTGTGTCCGTACGTGCGAATGTGTGTTTTGCTTTTTTTTTGTTTTCACCCTATTGAAATTTGGCATGCATGTTCAACCCTCAAGAGACGATTTAACTGTTTGCATTTGAAAAAAATGTTCGTCATAGATTCCTGTGGAAAAGTTTGCTCATGGCAAAAAAATTTTTCCCCAGCAAAAAAACAAACAAAAAACATTGGAACTAGAAGCAACGGCTTTTTAATAATCCACTAATTTCCCCGTGCTTTGATATGATTAAAATTGACTTTATTTCGACAACTTGAATACTTTGTTGTTATTATTCTGTGAAGTTGAACGCGCATAAAGTGAAACACACACACAAAAAAGAGAGAAATATTAATAATGCTCAGATTTCCATTCACGCCTCGAGTTATCATCAGCCGGTATCTGGGACAGCTGTTTCGTCCTTGTTAGGACTCATTAGCCTGATTTACCCATTGATGATCAACTCAAAGATGTGAAAAACTTATTATTATTATTCTGTAAAAATTCAAACCTTGAGTGTCCCCAGCAAAGGCAATATGGCGGATCAAGGACCAAAGCACATATTGCCAAGAGTAAAAAGAAAAATGAGCAAGACTGTGGTTAGGGTTGCATCCGTAAATTACCTAACTATGTGTGTTGTGCTGAGTACCTTCTGGAGTTGTGCATAAGTGTTTTTATGAAATCCTAGTGTCCTGAGGCTGTGGTGCAATGTGTGAGGCACCAGACCAGTGGCGGACAGGACGATGGGTACAACACGTACTCGGTCCTGCCTCCACTGCTTCTGGAGCTCGTGTGCTAGGTCGGTGTATTTAGATCTTGTCTGCGTGAGTTTTCTGCATGTTCTTGCTGATGTCAATGCAATGTCAATGAGATAGGTATTATCGTTTGAGAAAATGAAATATTTGTACGTGTTTATATTCCACATACATTAAAATTTCTAAATCCAATGAAATGACTTAAAAATAAAACAATTAATATTTTAAATGAAGCTGGCATCAAGTTATGTCGGGATCGTATTTACCAGGTGAACGTACAAATAAGGAATACCAACATGTTGTTTTGGTTGTTGTTGTATTTTTTTTAATCGGTAATTAAATTTATATTAGAAGTCGAATAATTATTATTACATCGCTTTTATCACTTGCGAAAATCAAATTTCCGTTGATTCCGATCTTTTTCCTCTACTATCTGCAACTCGTTCGTATTAAGTTTTGAAAACACAGCCAGTGACTCATCGCCATTAGAGCCAATAAACAAAAGAGCGAAAGAATCCGTTCTACTTCGCGAATTCTTTCCTATCACTGTCACCAGGTGTCGCTGACCCAAATAAACTGAATACCTGACCGGCGACAGCTTATTCTTGATGATTAGGATCATCGGTTTATTTGAGAAAAACAAAGCACACGCACACATTCACTTCGAAATATTTTTTGCTGTCGAAAATCTCCTTTCTGCGATAACGCCCACGCCGTCTCAGAACAGAACCCGCTTTTGTTTCTGAACTCTCTAATCGCAGACCGTTTTTTTTAATTCAGATTTAAAAGCGGTTCAACTTCGCCTGACAACTGGGATCCTCCGTGAGTCGAAAAGATAAGCCCGGACTTAATGTTAATCTCGCGCAGAAGATGATGATGTCGAAAAATTGATCAACTTCACGAAGCTTAGGGAGAGGTCAAAGGTCACGCTTCATCAAAACACCACGTCGTCACCTATTTTTTTTTTTTGCATTTTTTTAAGATCATTTAATAACTATGTGTATGTTCAGCTAATGGAGGCTGCGCGTTGGGGGATGGGTCAATTTTGAGGGCAGGGATGGGGGTTGGGAGACCAAAGTAGTCATGGTCGTATTTTAAGTAGGACCGTACAGAAGCATCACATCAAATTTTAAGAAAATCTGTCCAGACATTTTAGCGAGGGGGTCTTCGGGGTTTTTATTTTTGAGGGGATTGGGATGGCCTGAGACCAAAATAAATGGGCCTACCCTTTAAGTTGGACCGTAAATAAG
>JAFIDM010000006.1:31810367-31834613 GCA_023159025.1 Thereuonema tuberculata | reverse complement strand
GAGACCAAAATAAATGGGCCTACCCTTTAAGTTGGACCGTAAATAAGTTGGGCGCCAAATTTTACGGTAGTCCGTCCATCCGTTTAAGCGTGATAGCATACAGACAGATTAACAAAATGTTTGCGAAGATTTCTTGGCATGCTCAATCAATAATTTTTATTTTTCCTAGAAAATAAATATCAGTGCAATAATTCCGTTGGGCTTTTAGCGTAAAAAAATTCCTATTTATTTATTTATTTATTTATTTATTTATTTATTTATTTGTTATTTATAAAAAAAATATGATTCATGATTCACAAAATCAGTTTGTGTGTCCCGCCCACTCATAACTGTGAACCAAACGGTGAGTTCTTCTTGGAACTTGGCAGGTATATTTACAATCTTTTGTATTTATGATTTTGCGTTGTTTTATATCTTTAAAATATATGGAAATGAGGTTGGGCGTTCTTTCAAGAACCTCTTGTTCTGTTTCGCCTTTTCCTTTGTTGTTCATTTCCTGTGAAGTCAGTTATCTTCTGCTTCTGGCTTCTTTGTATTATTTTCTCTTTCTTTTTTAGTTCTTCTATTACGGAATCCAGCCAATGCACTAGTAATTGCTTTACAAGTGACTCACTCCTATACCAGGTCGAACACCCTGCCGTGTTTGGTTTCTTTTTTTTTAGTCTTTTTTTGTTTAATGCGCGAGCGACTCGAAGACATCACACAGACACACACCTTAACATTAACCTATTTCAAGAGGCGATTTTCTTGTTGGCAAAAACGGAACTGTAACAGATATCTGTCTTTGTAGATCTGTCGCCAGCTCCTGAAACCTCAAGAAATTAACGAGCACATTGAATAAGTTTATGCAGAAACACTGCATTTGGTTATTTCGTTTTAGGCCTAATCGGACGAAAAAAAATGGAATTCGCTTCGGTTTTTTCGTCCTTTGGAAAACCATGAGTTTTAAGTTACATGTGTTTAGGCCTAATCCTATACAGAACCATTGTATTTCGACCCTTCTTTTTTTAGGCTTAATTCTATCCGGAAAGGGAAAAAAAATCGTTACAGTTCATCGCTTAACAATTTTAATACCTGTTAAAAGTCTATACGTCTTATCTGAATGATTGGATGAATAAAACCTCTTGTCCAGTTTTCACGAAATTTCCGGATCGAAACATAATTTATCGATCAGGCCATTCTTGTACCGAGGGGTGGAGGGGATTATAACGCCTTCCCCAATGCATCCGATAATGGAAAAACTCCAAGATTTTCGATCTCCAGGATCTGCTTTTTTTGGTTGGAAACTTCACCCCCCCCCCCCATCCTCGAATCATAATCCTTTCCATTTGGAAAGAGGCAAGACGGGTTTTGTTTGTTTGAACTGCTGCGACCATCATAATCCCTCCCAGTTCAAAATCCTGGTTACGTCTGCCATGAAGATCGGTTAAAAATTTAGGCCCTCTTGGCATTTTTCAAAATACTGCTTTTTTCTAAGATGTAATAATAATAATATGGATTTTCAATTTTCAAATTTATGGATTTTCTACCGGAAGTCACGTGACTTACGATCAAACATGAGGTCTCCGAGAAGCGCTCGCGGGTGGTGAAAAAATTATCTCAGAATCCACGATCACGTGATCAGAGGTTTGCTAGTATTATCTGAAATTATTACATAAAACCCAGGATATATCACAAACACAAATAACAGCGTCTAAATACCTTGATTTTGTGGTAATTATTATAAGCATCTTTTTTTTTTTTCTTTACATAATTGATATAAATACTACTTATTACCAAGTAATATTAAAAATTTTCTTTTTTCCTTCGTTAACACTTTACCTTCGTGTAGAGGGATGTTAAATATTGCACACTGTATCCCAAAAAATTCATCATCACCGAATATTATGGCAAATATTTAATGGACCGTGAAGACTCTGTGACGTCAGCGGAATCGGTTTTCACAATCCGGCTTTGTGCAGTTATCCCTGTATTAACTTGCTATCATTGGACTTTGATAGCGGATATGAGTTAAGGTAAAAAAAAAAAAAAAAAAAAAAGTATCACGTTGTTTAGTGCCTCTACAATTTCAACCTCGAAAGATAGCGTCGTTATTTATTTGAAGTCTGCAACAATCACACAACTCGAGATGTTTTTGCACGCGCATTTCGCAGCGCCGTCTCGCGCAATTCATTATTAATATTCTTGTCGCCGGAGACGTCTCACGTCGCGGTAACAATCGCGCCTTTTTTCTTTTTTCTCATACCAAGAGGCTGACTCAGCACCGGTTTTTTATCTGGTTTTCACGGCGGGAATCAAACGTCCCACCGCATGTGTGTTTATTTGTGCGTCGAGGCAATTTAGAAACAAGTGCGGAACCATTACTTTTTTATTTTTTATTTTATATTATTTTCTTTTTGTCTCCAACGGAGAAAACTGTGTTTGACGACTTGTCTCCCTCGGCGAGAACATTTCGCTTTGTCTGTGTTGGAAGTATTTTTCTGTTTTCCAACCTCCCCTCTCACACCTCTTTTTTCATTTTTCTCTTTCTCTAATATATAAACTCAGTGACAGGAAAACTTTATCAAAAAGTTTTCCTAAGGACTTCGTCTGTAACCACTTTTTTCATTTTTGTTTTTAATTTCATTCTCATAAATTTGTACTACAAGTGTAAAACATTATTCTGCGCACCATCTTTTTTATTTTATTTTACTTATTTAATTATTTTTTTTTTTGCCTTATCGGCTCCTTATAATTATTATAACAATACCATAAAAATTAAAAATTACCTATTTCTAAAAACTGTAAAGTTTTTCGAATATTTTGAAGTGACAACTTGCATCACAGTAGATAAAACATACAGATAATATTTTGTTAATATAAAATTACTGACAATTTAAAATGCTTTTATTTATTGATAACATTTATTCTGCTTTCTAAGTTTTTTGAAACTCTGTAATTTTTGCGAACACCCGCCCCCCCAAAAAAAAAATAAAAAAAGCGCGCGCACACAATTTATAAACAAAATTGAGAATTTATTTGTATGCAATAAAAAAATAGTACATCTTTCAAATATCAAATTTTTTTTTTGTTATTATTAGAATCCGCGCGACTTTGACAATATATTAGCTACGATATTCTTTGAGTCTCGCGACCCACTTTTGGGAAACACTGCTGTACAGAAAGAGGAAACGAACATGCTGTGATGCCAGTTTAAACGTTCCTAGGGCTTCATGGTTCCCCTCAATTAATTTCACGCCTTAATTGTGTGGGGGTATTCCTGGTCCTGGATTTCCTGGTTCGAATTAAGAATAATCTAACATATCATCTAAAAATATGTGTTATTTAGTATTAAATTAAACTGAAATTATACCATTGATTTTTTTTTATAAACTTATATTTAGCTATACTTTTTTTATTTTTTTTTTAAATAAAACTTCAAAAATATTTTTACACTGCCGAATCAGAATTTTGAAGTCGAAGGGTTTTTAACTTAACAAAAATTTAAATTTTCTATCGTATTTTAGCCAATTTTCAATTGTTTTTAAATTGACATTACGTGTAGTGTTCTAGAATTTACACGTAATTTCGTTTTGACCTTCAAAAACACTCTTCACAGCTCCACGAATCTTTTCTTTAAAATATTTCCCGCCCTCGGTGTGTCCTTAAAGCCGCATAATTGCCCTTTCTTCATTCTTTCCTTTCTGCTTTTTTTTTCCCCCCCAATTCCTCGCGCAGCCGAGTGCGTGGGTCGCCTCTGACGGTTGCCTCTATCTCGTGCTACGGATGGGCGGCGACCTACTGCCTGCGCCGAGTTCGTTGCCGGTCAGAAGTGTCCTGAATTCGCCGACGAAAACCTGCTTTCAAATTCGTTACAGCGCTGCCTAGGTGCAACACACTTGGGGAAGAAAAAAAACACGTACTCTCCCAGACCACCTCGGATTGTGCGCAAAGCTCATCACGTGGTTTCGAAAGTTTGCACGACTTTGGTTTTTAAGTTTTTCGGCTTCTCGTCCCAACGTTGTACCATATTGTGTGTGTGTGTTTGTGTCACGATTTGGGCATTTTAGAAGGTTTATCCCCGATCTGAAAGCGCTTACGCAGGACTATTTTTGCAGACAAAGCGGCATAAGCAGGATTGCCTCTTTATTGTTTTTGTGCCAGGGAAGTAGTATTTGGACATTGTTGCGCGCGTGAAAACGAATCTAACGCAGCTTGACGAAACGTCAAAAATGAACATGGCGTCACTGTAAGGTGAGGCACTTCAGAAATCACGAAGGTTTTATTTTTGCGAAAAGAATTCGCAGTTTTTACACAGAAATCAGTTTCGAATCTTAGCTAAATTATTCCTTTATTCGTGCCATGAAATCGCAAAGCAGCGAAAGCCCCTTATCAAGAACTTAAGGACACATAAGGAAAGATATTAGTGCGACGTGTGTGACATCGTAAGTGCCGAAGTGATTTGGAAAGGAAGTTAACGGCGCGTGTCCAGTATTGCTGCTTCATGTAAACATTGCTGTGTCCACGTAATCATGGAGGACAGACACGTTATTGCAGCCACGGAGGACTCGCAGCCAGGGTCACTTTCATCAATGGAGGAACACGACGGAAGGTGAGAGCTTCACACCGGAGGTCAGCTGGAAATGGGATTTATGACGTCATGGTAGTCTATGGACCGTGACATCATAATTCCCGTGGCGACACGGTTTTCCTTTTTAATGGAAACGCTGAACTTCCGGTCGTAATGCTTTTCTGACTTTATTGTAATCGTTTTTTTTTAAGGTAAAAGAAAAAAAAAAACAAATAGCAAAAACTGTAACAAAAAGTTTCTATTATAGATTCAGTTTAATTATACATACAGTGGTATCTTGGTTAGCGACGGTAATCTGTTTCAGGATTATCGTCGCTAACCGAAACCGTCGTTATCCAAGGCGCGATTTTAAATTTCGTAAAAATGGGGTACTTATCATTTATTCATTTATATTTGCTACAAAAATTTATCATTAATAAAATGAATAGTATATGAATAGTTTTTAAATGTCAATCTACGAAAAAAAGTGTGTTCAAAGTGTAGACGCCATTTTAATCTGAACCCGACTGTTAGCCCTAGGCAAGCATGGTCTTGAGTTACTTTTAAATTAGTTTAGTTCCAAGTAACTGCAAGTTTATTCAGATTTTTAGAGACCACTTATGTTTACGTGTGTTTTCTTTCTGTTAGGTTGGCTCAGTAATGAGTAGTGTAAATAGAAATTCACTTCACTGTACATTAAGTATATTAACTTACCTCTACAAGCTATTTAAGCGCGGAGGTAATGTTTCTGGCGTTTCCTGACTAGCCCAATAAGTTGAGATCTGCCCGCACCTTTAAACCCGGGAAAGAAATCCAATACTTGGTTTAAAAGAGGTCTGGGTAGGTCCTGGGACCCGCCTGGAGGAGAACTCTGCTTGGCAAAGTTCCCGATCTCCATAAGGGAATTGAACCTCCAGTCAAGCACCTTACCAAGTGGATCTTATTAGTGAAATTAGATAGTTTTAGTAATTTAAACAGCTTCTTATAAATAAAAAATAAAAAAATCATTGGTTCTTACGGAGAAATTGATCAAAGTGCTATTTGTAAGAGGTATTGTTTAAAGCGCCTTAAATTTTCCACTTTGCTACCGAGGCCCATTCACTGTTAAAGTGATCAAATAAAATAGAAAACTTTCATCCTAACAGTAACCTAAAGCCCGACTGACTGCAATTCGGGCTCGACCATCATACCAAGCCAAAAAATTGACTTAGAATCAGATATGAGTTTAAAAAAGAAAATCATATATACAACGAACAATTGAAAAAGGCAATGACCCCCTCAAAGCATCTTATAGGACAACAAATAATAATAATAATGTCAAAAGTTACTAGTCCAGATTTCCCAACCAGTACGTCACCCGCTGATAAAAGAATTTCAGTTATTTAAAGAATGGTTTGGAAAGAAATAGCATGCACTAGATGCATCTGAAATATGTGAGATATTTCAATTAATATCTCATTGTCTTAAACAGCGAATATTAAATACGTTTGGCTAATCCATTACGCGAGATCGGATAAGATTAAAAAGTAATCCAATTTAGACAATTAAGTGATGCGGATTTTTTTTTAATTTTTTTTTATAGAAAATGGAAATTTTGTGCTGTTTGTGTTCAGCGGAATCTAGAATTGGGATGTAAATATTAGATTTTCGGTTTCATCTTTTTGACGAATTTAAAGAAAAGAAAATAAAGAAATTTTAAGGAATAACATTTTAAAGAAAGTAGGTTTTAACTTCTTTTGAACTTTTTATCGATAGCTTAAAATTCATATAAAAAAAGAGCATTCTTTTGTTTTCTTCTGCATTTGTTTTATGTTGTTGTTGTTGCTTCCGTAGACTCAGCCACGTTAGGCTTAACATGAGACCTTTATTGGATATCCAGGGAAAAAAAAAAAGCCTTTTGGAAGAGCAAAATAAATAAAACATCTTCAGTAATATTGTGGGCGTGTCTCAATTAGTTGCTCGAAAACCCCATTAACGTCTTCAAGGACTAATGGATTGCTTCTGAAATATTTAATCTTCGAAAATGACGTTTATTTCAAAACTATAAATTGGTAAAGCAATGCAAAATCAATGCGCTGCTCGTGCGTGCGAGTCTTAATTTTCTGTATTTTTTTATTTGGACAAATATATGACAAACTAGATAGTAATCCTTTGTCAGTTAAAGTGGTAGTACCGGTGAAAGAAATTCTTGAAAGAATTTGAAGCCTGCTTTCCGTAATATGTTGCAAGAAAAAGAAAAAAAAAAAATCTCCCTTTATTTTTAAATTATAACTCCTGCCGATACAACCTTATCCTTGACTTTTAGTGAAAATCAGTTATAAGTTCTAACGTCATTTTAATCAAATAAGAACACGCGCAAATGACGTAGATAATTAAATGGATTAACAAGCATTGTTAGGCGTAGAAATTCATTGTTTTGCTGATAATGCTTTTTCACGCGCTAAATTCTCAATACAAATCCACAAGAAAGCAAATTAAAATTTAGATCGTCTCACGTCCCGTAAATGTTATTAAAAAGCCTGTTCGAATGTTATTAAAAAGTTCGAACGCACACACAGACTTACTGATTTCAGAAGCTAACCTAATTTTCATAATAAGAAAAATGTGTACTTTTTTCTTTTCTTTTCTTTTTATTCCTAAAGAGCCTTTGAGAATCCGAAATATGCCAGTCAGGATCTTTGTATATATATTTGCCTATGACGGCATCATCGTCATTCATGACTGCTTGAGTACATCCGTGTAAACATGGCGTCATTGGGGTCAGATCTCGGCGCCAGCCTCTAAACAATGCTTTGAAAGCGAAATGGCCATTGCACACTTTAAACAGGCGAATTAACACGTGCCGACAACAAAGGAAACCTTGGCAACTGGGCACGAGGAAGTCGACCGGAAGTCGTTATCTTTCATTCATTTCGAACAGGGTGTGTTTGTAGACACCGGGAATTGACTTAGAAGCAGTGCCTCATTGCTGTAAAATTATTCGAACTTAAGGAACAGAAAACTTAAATATATATTTTTGTTTTTTATTTATGTATTTAAGGAATTAAATTTTAACTATTTTTTTCACTAGAAATTTAAATATCTTTTGTGGAAACAGGAAGTACAGCTGATAAGGAATAGACCTTTAATCCAGGGTTCCCAAACTTTTCGCGCGTTTCACCACTTTGATGTTCTAGACAATGTTCACTGTTTACGTTATTATCATTGTTATGTTGTTATATTATTATGTTATTAGTCTACAAAACAATGAAGGCAAAGTTAAAGGAGATTTTTATTCCAGCTCGGTATTATCCATAAATTGTCATTTCCAAAACACAATATCTTTGCGCTGTAATTTTGTAAGATAGGCCTACTATGAGATACAACACCTCAACAGTAAACGTTGTTACAACCGCCACCGACGGCTGTGTGACTGCATTGGCTTTGCCTGCCTCTCAGGTAACTGACAGGATAAACAAAATTCTCACGTTATTTTGTGGATAAGCCATCTTAGTAAACGTATTCTAAAAAAACAGGGCTTTCATTTGCAGATTTAGTCATTCGATTCTTACATTCTCACGGTAGGGTGTTACCGGTTTAGACCTGCAAATCTTAAATCAACGTTTAACGTGTGCGGGTTGAAATATTTATAAACAAGCATATTCGTTAAACATTAACGAATCAGGCGCTGATGATAACCCGACAGTTAGCTGTTGAAACCGTTCTCGATGAGTATTTTATTATTTTTTAGATTTTAATATATGAATTAATCATCTTTTTATCATGTATGCTCATTTATTTTAAAAAAAATGTCCTTGTCTATTAATTTTACATTTTAGAAAGCTAAAATTTTTTAGTAGGTAAAATTAGTAGAACAAGAAAGATAGCAATGGACCACTTGAGGTTTACGCCCCTACCGATGTCACGCATGACGCTAAGCACATGCTGAGAGTCTTATGGGATAAACAAACAGAAAGCCCATAGGGCGAGTATATAACTTAGTGTGAATTACTCAAAAAATCGTCGATTTTTGATATTTCAAGACGGAATGGTTCATTACTGTTCCTTATTGTAATAATTCTGTGAACGCTTGAAATATCCTTCTTTAATATAATATTCCTCTATATCTACACGGGTTAAAACAAAGGACATGGCTTTGTTTATCCCACAAGCCAAGCAGTAGCCTGGTGGGATATTTTGTAACTACGAAGCCCGCCTATCCTCAAAGTGGTCCATTGATTTTTATAAAAAGCGACCAGTAGGATTAAGCAGCTACAGGACAAAAACCATTCACAGAATGAACAGCTGATTTTAACAAAGTTTAGTCTCTCTCAGCTGCTAGTTCTTCGAAAGTTGGCACGCCAACTAAATTCTTTTTTTTTTTTTTAAAGGATAGGGAAATTTAAGAATTTACAAGCGAAATTATTTGAAAAACTCTGCGACACAATATTTTTATAAATGTTCTGTCTGTAACTAAAGCCTATATATATATATATTATTTGTCTATTTATTAAACCTTATAAATCAGTGTATGTGTGTGTGTGTGTGTGTGAGGCCTTCACACCCCCTTCCAATAATTTTTGAACCGCTAGATAGATCTTCTTGAAATTTGGTAAACAAATTCGTGGCCTAGGGACAATTTAACTGTTATATTTGAAATCCTTGCCAAATAAGTCCTGGTCTAGAAATCAGGCGAGAAGGCTAATAAAAATCCCCATAGAAAATCATTGGAATCTAAACAATGGATTTCTATCCTGTTTCTATTAATATCTCATTATCTTCAACAATGGAAATTAATTCATTTATTTGCGCGTGGATTTGGTACTATTAAAATTCGTTCGATTTAGACAATTGGAGTAAATAAAGCGGATTGAATTAATTTTTTAATCTTCTGATAAGGAATTTCAGCAACAATCGCTTCAGCAACAATCGCAACAATTGTGTCTTTTGCCTGCGCAACAATCACATATATAATGCAGCTCTACAACAATCACAATAATCACAACAATTGCGCCTTTTGCCTGCGCAACAATCACATATATAATGCAGCTCTACAACAATCACAATAATCACAACAATTGCGCCTTTTGCCTGCGCAACAATCACATATATAATGCAGCTCTACAACAATCACAATAATCACAACAATTGCGCCTTTTGCCTGCGCAACAATCACATATATAATGCAGCTCTACAACAATCACAATAATCGCAACAATTGTGTCTTTTGCATGCGCAACAATCACATATATAATGCAGCTCTACAACAATCACAATAATCGCAACAATTGCGCCTTTTGCATGCGCAACAATCACATTTATAATAAGGAAATTAAAGCAATATCAATTATATTGTCTTATAGGTATCAGAAGACGTTGCGAAGCATTGTGATTGTTTACTAATCGCTATCACTATCTTGTTTTTTTCAGGAAAAAAAATTGTAGTGCTTACATTCAGTAGATATTATATTTTCAATATAATTTTTTAGTGATGATGTCGTTTTTGTCGTTCCCATATCTTAAAAAAAAATTAAGAAATATCGTTTTAACTTCTTTTGATTTTGTTGATGTCAGTTTGTGTTCAGAATCTCCGTTAATTTGCGATGAATCTTCAATTTTCATGAATAGAAAAAGAAAGAAGAGAAAATAACGTCAGGTTCCCGATAAGGTTTGATTTATTCGCGAAATCTCGCTAGATAATTTTGTGTCCTAAGTACTATTTCACCGTCTGTATTTTAATTTACGCCAGGAAACCTTAATAATACAGCGCCGTAATTCATTTTCGAGATTTCGGATCCTGTCAAGACCCTTTTCTCGTTGCCGGCGTCAGTGACTGTACAATTGACCTTAAATTATCTCTGTTGATATCACTTTTGAAAAGGAACAACAAGTGCTTTCGTTGCAGAAAAGCGTTATTCATCATTTCTTGAACTAGGAGATATGTTATCAGTTCTCTGTGGGATCCCGCGCCTTCCCAATCTGACAACAAAAATGGTGATTTACTGTTTTTTTTGAAGTCAAACTGATTTGCGATGTAACTATTTACATCGGCTGGAATTTAATTTCTTTGTCGTTTTTCCCGCGTGAATTATTAACCTTTAGTTTGATTTAATGATTTGAGGATGATCGTCTCAATCTAACCAAACTCTGACTTAGAAAATTGCTCAGATTCCGATCATGCGTGCCTCTTATTTGGTGGATCGCGAACTTCCTGGCGATCCGCGAAATTCTTAAAACTTAGTATTAACAGTAACTCTACCATCAGTTTATTCTCCACCCAACCTCCCCTTTAGCTAAACGTTTCACAGCTAATACTAGAGTAGTTTTCAAAAAAAAAAAAAGGATTTATCATATATGGTCATTACGTAGCGATCGATTTTGTCTGGAACAAACGTCACCGGTCATGACGTCATCAACTTGAACTCCGAGCAGTCAGTCCAAGATGGCGTCGTTTTGTGATCGCATAAGCGTGACCAAGAAAGGACAAAACTTTGCATAGCCCAGCAAGGTGAATGGTGTGGAACGTAGGTAATTATTTTAATTTTAATTATTATTATGTATTCGTAAATGTAGAAAATACAAAAACCAGAATGTTTTCGTAATGTTTATAAGATTCAGTTACGAAGCTTAGCAATAGATGGCGCTGTTACGTTCTGGAAACATCAATCTATAAGGAAATTACGTCATCAAAAACTCTTTTTTCATGAACTCAACTGTACACCCAGATAGACCGTTTTTCCATCTAGTAATGGCCTTTGGAACCTTCGACGTGCGTAGATGAAATCTGCAGATGAACGTCATCTAATAAACGTACAAATGGAAAGCGAACGCGCCTTATAAATGCTACGGTTTACAGTGCATATTATTCTAATTGCTGGGACACAATTGCAGTTTTAAGAAAAACAACAAACAAGACAAAAAAATATTCGGAATTAGACCTTAAAGAAGCCAAAAATTGTGAAGCCTAGAATGTTAAAAGAATAATAAGAATTGTATAGAAAGCAAGTTTAACGTCCGTAATCATTCACTTTCTCTATCGGTAGTTTTTTTTTTTTTTTTTCCACACCTCGTTCTCAAAGAACATTTTTTTTTCTTTAGAAATTCATTGTCTTTATTCACTGTGTAGACATTTATTTGTCTTCGCAACAATATTTTTTTTTCTTTCTTTCTTCCTTATTTTTTTCCTTTCTTTTTAAAAAGAAACAGAAGCAAACAGAATGTTAATTATCTTCTTCATTTTCTTAGTATTTACTTTAGAAAGTATTAAAAAAAGAACGATCAATTTTCTTTCAATTGTTTTTTTTCCACATTTATATATTTCTTTTTCTTTTTACATTAATCTTTCGTTTCATCTTAGTTCAAAGATCAAATTAAAGTTTCTGCCTTTGCTCCTCGGTGCAACCAATCCCATTATTCTTCGCGCTGTCTATTACTGGCCGATGTTGCTCGCTCTCTCCTGGAACATTCTGACGCCAGCATCAATATTAATTGGCGTTTTCCTTTTAAAGTTTAACCGTTCTACAGAAACAAATTAATAATTAGATGTATACATATATTCTGTTGCGAAATCTACAATATTTATTGGAAAATAAAAAATATAGGCCTAATATTGACACCGGTTTTCTTCATTCGAATTGGAAGATAAGAAATAGATTAAATGATGTTACGTTTCATTCTTACTAGATAACAATCGGCAGAGAACATTGTTCTGTCATTGACTTACTTTGGTACATACAGTATGTAAAATATTCGGAAACATGTAAAAATGCATTTTTTTTTTTAAGTTGTTTAAACAACAATCAGTCATTATATCGATTAAGATATTACTTTGTCTAAGTCGCCGTTAACAATGAAAACCGTATTAGCCTTTTTATTTTAGGCTTCTGATCAAGATTAGAAGACTTATATCCCGTTTTGTCTGGGGACAAGTATTAAAATATCATTAGCAACAATGACAACAATCGCAACAATTGTTATTAGCAACAATGACAACAATCGCAACAATTGTAATTAGCAACAATGACAACAATCGCAACAATTGTAATTAGCAACAATCACATTTATAATAATAAGGAAATTAAGGTACAGTATATCAATTACATTTTCATAGACGTATCAGAAGACGTTGCGAAGCATTGTGATTGGTTTACTAATCGCTATCCCTACCTTGTTTCATTTTTAGAAAATCTGTACATACGAGCGCCACATATTCGTATTTTCACTAATGCTTTTTAAAGAATTATTTGTCAAACATAATGTTTTGTTACAACGCGATATTCGCGTAAAAAAAAAAAAAAGGATGTAGTGGGTAAACGGAGACAGGAGCAGAATAGTTTAAATTCTCACTTAACAAATTTATTTATATTTATTTGTTTATTTATTTATTTAAAGAAGATAGGTATTTTTCTTTTCTTTTTTTTTTTTTTATCTTATATCAAAACTAATACAAAAAAAAGACGCATTGAATAACACGAGTAAAACTAATACATTTTTACCGTGTTCTGCTTGTGAATTAAGATACAATAAAAAGGAAGGAAAAAACTCATCATTTAACTAATAGAAACAGATGACGTTCTTGTTCTGCACGTGCAAAACCATTATTGTATTTTACGCAACAATGCAAATGAGCGCGCTATAACAAATAGTAGGCCGCATAATGCTAATAGCCTATTATTTCTCAGTAAACGCGTTGTGAAAAATCGCGTTATAGAAGAATAGATTATACATTAAATTGAAAAACAACAACAACAATAAAATCTATAGTAATCTTATTTTTTAATTAATATTTTATTAAGTCTACTATTTATTTATTTATTTATTTATTTATTTATTTATTTATTTATTTATTTATTTATTAAATTTATACAATTAAATTTATTTAATTTATACTATAAAATAATAATAATAATAATAATAATAGTAAATAACTTAATTTGTAAATATTCAATTCTTCTACAAGTGAAGATAAAAAACAATTTGAGACGATATCTCGATGGCAGAATAATTTAAAAGACTTCATTTTCTTCTGTAGCCGTGAGCGTAGGTTTTCATATTCTGCTTATTTCATCATCATCATTTTCACCCACCAGACGGAACTTAATTATATTCCTCTTCCCTCTTTATTTTTTTCGCGCTCTGTCGGTAAATTTCGTTTTCTTTTTATTTCGCATTCGCCGAATCGTACGAACCACTCCACAACAAGACAAGCAAACGCTGAATTAAGAAAAGGAGATTCCAAAATTCATTTAATTTCTTTTTATTTTGTTCTCCCTCTATTAATCTTGACGTTTCTCATTAACAAAACTGGGTTCTATAAGATGAGAAAAAAAGCCGCCATGCTGCTACGCCTTTTTTGAAAGGTGCATCAACCGTGTGAGCCTTCTCGCATTTCTAAAACGGGTAACACAAAATCGAAGTGTTGCGTTGAGGGACTGAGAAGAATAACCACTTGTTCGCGGTTTTCTTAACCGCATATTTAGAACGTGAATTCTAATTTTTACAATGACCTTAATTTATTTTTCTCATTTATTCCTGTAATTGGAGGGCATTGTTCTGTCTTTAATGATGTAATCACATCATGAGTGTTGCTGTTTTAAGTGAATATTATATTATTTTTTTTCTTTTTCGAAAGCTCTGTCAAGTCTGTCTCTGTTTTTTATATATACCATTATTGGTGACACTAACGTATACTTTCTTTTAGTTGGGTCTGTGCAACAATTACCAGTGCAATATAATTAAAGATTCATTGTTACAAGCTAACAGAAGAAAGGCTTTGCATCAGGGTTATTGTTAACCTTCTAACTAGTATTTATAGAAAGCTGAGACGAACTAGAGGAAGTATAATCGCGAGGAACGAGAATCATTATGAAAGTTGCTGCGATATGCGAGTGGTTATTCCTTCTTCGGAAAAAGATTGAACTACAGATTAAATCTGCAGTTTTGATCAATGAAATTTAGATCACTTGTTTTTAATTTGAATAACAGTTTTTATTTACTTTTATTTTATTACATAGCGTTGCAATGCCACTCAAAGAAAGAAAGTGTTTGTGTTTTTAATTCATTAAAGTGCTTTTGGATACACAATATTTTTTGTTTTTCCGTCTGGTGCATACACGAATAAATCAGAAGGTTTTCCGACGCGTGTGCAGGCCACATACAGCTGTCCTTATGTTGTCCCTGTGCTTTGTTGATGGTCATCGCAAATGCTAGTCGCACCGGAAACTGCAAACGTTGAAACCGGAAATACACTCATTTGTTGAAACGACTCGCGCACCAGATATTGTAAAATGGTTCTACTAATTCAGAAACATTCGCACAACAACTCACCAAAGGTTCATCGCAATCTGATGACTGGTATAGGAACGCATTCGGGACAAAGGGACAAACAAACATTCATTTTTATATATTAAGAAGATGTATGCTTTTGTTGTTTGTTTTTGATTCTGTTCCGCATCTTCCGTAGTCGTACGTGTTTTTATTTATGTAGAATGTTGTTGTCAGAATTTCAAGTGAACTGTTTTCATAGCCATTTCTTATTCTTCTCCCCCTGTTCTGTTCCTCCTCCACCAACAAGGTGTGGGCGTCCTCTCAGTTACTGATGGCCTTGGGTGAAGTGAGTCCTGAGCGAAAAAGAACTGCCTGATTCACAACTTAACAATTCAAATGCGATTTATGATTGGCTCTAGCCTTGACTCGTCTGCCAGCGATTGGCGAAAATGGAGCTAACTTCGTGCAAGGAAGAGACTTTCTTAGCAACAAAGAAGCCATTGATCAAAAGGTTATTGTAAGAAGCAGATTATTGAAACCTTTTGCTAGGATACAGCGGGAAAAGTAAATTCTGAAGCAGAAATAATATTTCACTCCTTGAATTTGCTTATAATAATTCATCTAGCAATCAGTATTTTTTTTCTGTAGAAATAATACTTAACGATACTGATTGAGAAATCATGCTCAATCACTATCATTCCGAAATGTATTGTCACTGGGCCATCCCCCTGTCTCCCCCTTGTAAGTATGAGATAATCCAAGAAGAGTCGATTCCAAGCGGTTATGGCAGAAAGTGATAATTTATTCCTTTTTGAATGAACTCATTATTTCATAGCGCGCGAACAAATAGAATAAAAGTAGGATTGGATATTGGAGGACCAGCAGTAGTCCAATGGTTAGCGTTCCTGACTGCGAAGACGAAGGTCCTCGGTTCGAATCCCATGCAAGGCGATAAAAAAAGAAAGTTTTATAATCTGATTTTCTCAGCAAGGGAAACTAATAATTAACAATTGCGCCGGACAGACAGACAGAAATAAAAGATTTTAGTAATATAGATTCCAAAATGTTGGATAGGGGCACCGGCTTTAGTGGGTAAATTTTTGATTTTTTTTTTTGGTTGGAGGGCTACTCCAATAGGAAAATGCAGTTCATCAAATCAGTAAGTCAGTGTGGGTCCTAATAACTCTTAAACCACTGAATGGATCTTCTTGAACCTTGGTATGAACATTCGTGGACTTGAGATCGTCTAACTTTTATATTTGGAATCTACCAAATGGATCCTTGTCAAAGAAATAAGCACAAAAAGAAATTCCCACAGAAATACATTGGAATATAAAGAACGGGTTTTCTATCCTGTTGCCGTTAACATCTCATTGTCTTAAGTAGTGAATATGAAATCCTTATTCCATTGCGCGTGGTTTTGATAAAAAATGAATGTGATTTGGATAATTCTGCCATTTCAGAAATTTGAACGTTTGCATTGTTTATATTCCGTAGATGTTGTAGTTTGAAAGTGAATGTACTGTCCGTTTCGAAAAGCGAGAACCACGACAACAGAGACGATTCTACCCCGCAAAGGGGTGATACGCTGAGATGGACACTTTCCTAAGACCTGTTTTTCTTTTTAGTACCTGTTATTTTTGCAATAGTATTTATTCTTTCCGTAATTCTTTCCCGAAAAGCGCAAATAGAACGCAGCTACTAGTAAACTAACACCGTAAAAAGTAAACATCCCATCTTCCTCGTCCCTATTTGGAAGAAATCGCAGGGGACCTGACGCATGCGCAAAAGCGCTGAAGGCTCTCATAAACGAAAACGAACAGTAGGTTTTTTGTTTGTTTGTTTTTTTTGTTTGTTTGTCTGTCGTCTTCAAACTTTAAAAAAAAAAAAAAAAAAAAAAAAAAATTAGATAAAATTTTAAAAAAATAACAGAAAATTAAGAAACAACATTTAAGAAAGTGGGTTTTAGGTTCTTTGAAACTTCTTGTGTTTCTGAAACAGCGTTGGAACTTAGACTTTAATCAGAGTCATTCGAATTCTTGTTTTATTGGTTTGTACTACTTACTATACTCTTTAAGACTCGCCCACATATTCGAAGGACCTGGGTTTTCATGACACAACACACATTTCTCCGAGCTGGAATTCCCTTTTTAAATGTCTACAAATACTTCTCAGGATATTCGGCTTCCAATAAATACTGTATTTATTGTCCGTCTAATACACATTTCTGAACGCATTTCTCAAAAATACACATTTTTGAGTTTTAAACACGTTTTGATAAAAAATAGCAGCATATGTAGTAGTGTAAATAAATGCACTTTTGTGATATAGAGATATGTAATGAAAAATTCTTCTTTTGAAAGATGAGCCCGTCTTTTTTTTTTTTTTTCGTTTTTGGTTGGATAGACCAGTTTTTAGGCTATATTTTTTTGTTTTTATTTATTTATTTACTTATTTATTTGTCATATTTATATCAAATATTTAATTTTTTTAAAACTACAATTGCATATGTATATCTAAAATTTTTAATTCATAAAAATCCTCCTAATTATACATTTTTGAATCAACATAATAAGCTTTTGGGGATTTAAATGCAATGCACACCCTTATATCCAACCTACACGTGACGAGGTGGAGAAAATGGCAAAGATATTCTTAGAAAATAAAATTGGACACAGCGTCGGTGACAGGATATTTAATAATTATTCAAATTGAAGTGGCTTTTCCCGCCAAAGGTTAATAAAACGCTAATTAGCAACGAAATGCTTAAGTCGAAATCGTGCTCAATTACGCAAAGACCAATCGAAATGGTTTTGAATTGAAGTCAAATGAACGACAATTCACTGAAAAATATCTTAGTTTTATTTGATTGCAGCAGTTGCGCGCGTGAGGTCAAATGAAATTAATTTGTTCTTCTTTTTGCAAAATGAGTTGGATATTTGATTTACGTCAAGGAATGGTGGAAGTCGATTCTTTTACGCGTCTGTTAATGAATTTTAATGTTGCTCAGTTTGCAAAAATAACTTCTTTATAAACAATTCACGAATCCAGAGCTGCCTTATTACAAGTTTCGTTTCGCTAATCTGATTACAGAGGACTGCTTAATAAAATACAATCAGCAAGCTGTTGTTGTTGCTGTTTCGTTTGTACTAAGTTTAATTTGTAAGTCCTGGAACAGGAATCTTGTTTAGAAATTTGCATGTAAATTAAATCTTTGATGGTCTTTTTGTAAACAAAACACGGAAATCTTTTGAGTTGAACAAAGTGCTTTGGTGTATTGAGAAAGTGATTCATACGATGAGTAACAGAGCCTAAGAATATGACAAAGAATATTGTTGTGTTGTTAAAACTAACATGGACAGAGACAGGTTAATAGGTAACTACTGACTAACTTTATTTACAGCAACAAAAGTATTTATATTTTAAGTCCGTACTTCTTTCTAACTTCCTTTCTACTTATTTGCATCAACATGTATATTATATTAAGAAGAAGCAAGGAGACAAGTCGGAATTGGCTGAGCACTGCTGGGGCATTGTATTAGTGAAGAGGTTAAGTTGTTATATATGGAAAAAGATGCAAAAACAAGAAAAATAATAGAAACTATAGTTATAAGAAACACTAAAAATAATAATATTAATCGTTATGATGGAGTGGAAGTTGAGAAAGTACTAGTAAATTTGGCAAGGGAGATGGTAAAATCAATATGAATAATGAAAGATTGGTAAAATTTGAAGAATTTAAGCAAATATAGGAAGGGTTAGAAGCAGTTGTTATTCATGAATAAGTGATTATCAGAAATAATAATGTTAATAATGAGCAAGGAATTGTTGTTTTTTTAACTATGTCCAGGAGAGTGTGTATATGTTATGTGACATCTCTGTAACTATTTCATTGTTTAGAAAAACTTGAAAAAGGAAAGAAGATAAGATTCCGAAAATTTGTTGAATAAAATATCTTTTATATTATATTTTTGATGAAGATGATGTTTATTTACTAAGAGGTATATATACAAACAAGTGCTTGGGATTCCCAGAGCTAAAGAACCTATCTCACCGCCTGTGCTGAGGACCAATCGGGTGAGACCTCCATTCCAGGCACAGTCTTAATTCCCACGATGCTAAATAATCCCTTAACCCTTGACCTTGTGAACCACGCATCAATATTAATAAATATAGATGTCACCAATTTTTTTTTCCATTAAAAAAAAATAGCTGCAAAAGGAGTCTGGGGCTTACTTTCTTTACAATGAATTTTGAGAGCTTTTATTGAAGCCAATCAACTGTTCTCTTGAATAAACCAATCACAAGTGCCAATTGCAAAGTTATCGACCATCGTTTCAGTCACTGTACGATTACATCTCTCCGCCACATTAAATTTGTCTAAACAAACTGTTTTTCAAATGCACAGTGCGCGTGTATGCTATCTCTTAATAACTTTTGTAACCCGTGACAGGATCTTCTGCAAACGTGGCATGTCTAATTAAGGACAAGAGAGGATCTTGAGATTCGTATTTGGAAACTTTGCCATCATGTGGGTTCCGTCGAGAAATTTTGTGACAAACCCTTTCCACAGCTAAGCATTAGAGGCGAAACATATTAATCCGTTTATTAATCATTCCGTTGATCCCTGCTTTGATGTGATTAACATTAGTTGGATTTAGGCAGCTGAACTAATTCATTCACAGCAAATGGAAATATTTATACTCATTAGGTATTATAATTTTCAAATTCGGACACTTTTTTTCTTTATAATGTTTTCACTGTTTCAACAACAACAACAATAATAATAATAATAGTAATGATAACAAACAAAATAATAATAATAATAATAAAAAACGAACATTTTAAGGAAGTTAGGCTGTAAGGTCTTTCCAGGATTTCTTGTATTCCATGCGTTTGTCTGTGAGCTGTCAGTTGCATGACTAGGCTTCTACCAAGTACCTAATTAATGTTTGACTTGGTGTGTTTATATCACACCCACAGTCTTGTCTCCTCCCACCTATTTATACACCCACCTCGTGAATCCCCTTAATATTTAACTTAACAATTTGTCACGAAGACACACACTTAACCTTTCTCCCTCACTAGCCCATAGATCACCACCCACACACACCCTACTCTACCCTCACTGATTCGCCTCAGCTGTTTCTCCTGAGTCCACTCTCCTCCTCTCTTTGTCGTCTTAATACACCCGCCATCATACCTCGTAATCTATCTTATCGAGGTCAGGCGGTAATTAATGAATCTATAGGTGTTGTTTTCACTACAACTCGTAACTTACGATATCGTAATTTGAAAACTTTATCTCCATCCCCCTCCACTTTTATAAAGAGAAGTTTTAATAGGAAAAGATCTGCAATGCAGTTATTGCTGTTGTCGAAGCGCCGCCATCTTTTTTTTTTTTAATTTTTCATTCTCTCATCAGGTGGAGCAGCGTGTCAAACATGATGAGTTATAAGACCCCCCCAAAAAAAAATATTGATTAAGTTAAACTTGATTTGAAGTTTGTGTTGGACCACTGATATTTCAGTTATGAATCTGTGTTGTTTTGCTGTTATATATCCGAAATCGACCGCACTGGGTAGCTGTAGCTGAAGAGGGTCAATATACTCGAAACAGTTGTCTTCATATCTCTTTAAATTATTTTTTGCTTTATTCTAACATTAACTAGTAATATTAAAATGTAGTACATGTTATCTTTTGATAAATATTAGTTATTTTCAAATAAGTTTTAATGTTCAATTATAATTTAGAAGTAATTTAAAAATTTTGAATTATAAAATTATTACAGCAACCCCCTATAAAGTAAGATAATTTATAGAGTATTTTATACTTTTATACAGACAATAATATTTGACAATTTGAATATGTATATATAATAAAGCTGTGAAAATGCTTATAAAATATCTGTAAAATATTTGTTATTGTATAATTAACTATTATTTATAGTTCTTTTAAAACAATTCGTAAAGCAGACAATAAAAACGAATTCAGCTGTGGATGTTTTAAGAAAAATATTAAAAAATTAAGCTTATTATTTTAAAATGTTAATTTTTTATTTCCTTTTATGTTTGAGTGTTTGTGGTGAAAATCAGGCCACGGGAGACGTAGAACATTCCAGACTCTTTGATTTTTCTGGGTCAGTCTCACCTGAACGAAATTACCTGTGAAAAATTCCCATTCACAATTTGGCGATAAGAATTTGCTTATTCACAAAAATACATGGAAATCGTGCATTGGAATTTGTAGATTACGCTTGATTTGATGTTAAAAAAAAAAACGGATTTTGGAAAAAAAAAAGTTCTGTGAAATGATGTATAATTTGCGGCCAGCTTTCGAAAACCTGTGTAATAAGATCGAAGAATAGTTCCAAAAGAGCGTTGGTAGTCTAAACTTACTAGTAAACTTTTAAGCTCTCGTACTGTTCATTTGTGGTGATTACCATTGGTGTGCTTGAGGGAACCTTGTTGATATATAAAACTTCCTCTATATATATGAAAATGAAAAAAAAACAAAAACATTTTTAATAAAATTTAACGTGCGTGCATAATTTATGAAATAATGAGTAAAAAGGCCAACACACTTGACTAGTTTAAAAAAACATTTAACACATTAAAAATATATACAGAGGACACGACCGGTTTCGCCTCCGTTATGAGGCTTTGACAAGTGACAAAAAAAAATATATCAATTTTTTTTTGGTTGGAAAGTTTTGCTGTAAACCTCACCCCCGTTTTCAAATTCCTATATATATTACCTCTAAGGATAGCGCGCGTTCGTGATAATTTGGACCATATGAACCTCATCTATGGGCTCTTTGTGTATCAAATACAATAGGGAGTTAAAATTCAGTACCATCCATTTATCATGAAAGTTTCAGCCACCTAAGATAAAGAGATTTTGAGTTACGGTCATTATTTCTCTTCAGCAATAATATACGTGAACATTGTTTTTTTAATGCCATTGCTGTGTTAACCTTCGTTTTTCTTTCTTATATTAAGAACCATTTATAGAAAGGGTATAAAAAGTAAGTGGGGGTAGGGAGGAAAGATTACAACAATGCTTGCAGAGCTTGACCTCGTTATTATCGGCTTTAACTAACTATATTTCCGAAGATCTGAATTCTCAAAATACTAAAAAAAGGATCACATAAGGCCATTTTTTAATTCCGTTACAATACCCTGATACCCTTTCACCCCTATTTTTTCAAGTTCTCAGTCCCAACGTCTGAGGGGACTGCCTTCCTCAAATGGTTCAACTGTAGTTGAAATATTTGCAAACCAAGTAGATCTACAATATCGTGTTGAATTTATCTACAGACAAATCTTTATCCGGATTAAATGGGAAGAAACAAATCCCGACTAATCAGAACTCGAATATTTTAGAAACTAATAATATTAAAATCATGTTGATGAGGGGCGGCCGGACAGGAGCCCGAAAGCTCCATACTGAGTATTTTAACTTTTTGTAAACTAGAGTTTTATCTCGACATTATGTGTTGGCATTTTATTAATTAAAAAACAACTAATAACATGAACACCTGTACATGTTTTGCTAAAAATGAGGTGAAGTGCGTCTAACAATAAATTATAAAGTAACAAATTTGCAAGACAAGCAAATATAAAAAAAAATAATGTACTTTATATACAAGTATCTTCCAAAGAAAAAAAAAATTAAAATTTATTAAATTTTTAAAAGTTGTGATTTTGAGAACATTGTAATATATAATTTAAAAAAAATTTATATAGAAAAAATAATTGGGGGGGGGGGGAGATGAAACTATCCGATTTCCAAAAGATTACGGTTCTATAATTTCTTAAATTACTTAAAAATTTTTGATGAAAGTTTGATAAATATCAAACTTTTATAATTTTAATTAGTATTTTAAAGTATTTTTAAAATCTTAGTATTTTTATTTAAAATAGTATTTTATAATTAAAATTAGAAGCTGTTTTTTAATAATTACCATAAAGTTAAAATTCATAATCTATTTTGATGAGTCTTGGATTTTCTATTTGTATTTATTTTTGTGTTATTTTTTCTTTTGTAGGCAGTTGGAGGCCGATGCCAAGTCGCTTAACTCTCTGTCGGGGGCGTCCACCCACTCGCGGAAGAGTTCGGACACGAGCCAGATTTCGGTGACGTCCGTCAACAGTCAGCAGAGCGCCACTGGCGACACCACTGACGAGTCGGAGGATGTTTGGCAGATTTGGGGGCGAGTAATCACCGACTGGGACTACTACAGCAAAAAGAAATCCTCCTTCGTTAAGGTACCGTCCCCTCTCACCTCTTAGTCTTCATCACCCCCACCTCTTTTTCTTTCTCTCTTCTTGTCTCCAAAGAGTTATGGAAGTTCCGGACAAAGAAGTTCTCGATTGCGGAAAGAGACGACGCGTAAAGATGGAAGCTTTTCTCGTACATGACAGAAAATGAAAGATACTTCTCCAGAAGATGAAAAGCACATTATACCACTGACGAGGCTGAGGCCCAAATGACCCCTCGCCTCCCCCAACTGATTTTCCTCGAACCCCCGTACTAAATACAGTAGAACCCCGATTATCCGAGTTAATGTGGACCAAGCCTAACTCGGATAACCGAAAAACTCGGTTAAAGCGAAAATTGTAAATAAAATAAATCTTATAGGTTTAAATGTATATTTTTAACAAATACAAAAGTTATATAGATACACTACATACAATTCATATTGAAAGAATTCTTTTACTTAAACCTTACCTTTTCCTTTTCTGCACACCATTTTTCTAATTCGTTTCTCTTCCTTTTCCAGTCTCCAACAGTAACAGCTCCGACACCGAGATCTTCCGCTACTTTCTTTATTGATTCACCATTATCTATTCTTTGGATTGCTTCTAATTTTGTTTTTATAGAAACAACAACTCTTTCTCTTATTGCTACTCATTTCAGTAGAATTGACTGAATGTACCACCGTACTTTTCAGATACACTGGACAATGTAACCAATCGAAACCATTCTCCGATTCCAGGTAGGGGATCATATGACTAGACGAACAAAGATTAATTGCGACAAATATTCTGCGAATTCCCTTTCGTTTTCCCGAGTGTTTGTGAGATCAAGTTCAGAATTTTTTTCGGTAGCTTTAAAAATGAAAAATGTAGAACAAAAAAACAAACAAAAAATCCTAAAAGTAGCTCGATTAAAGCGGTAACTCGGATAATCGGGGCTCGGATAATCGTGGTTCTACTATATTTAAAGAACTTCTTCAAAGAATTTTCACTTTATATACAGGGTGGGCATAAAAGACTGGCGGGGTTTCAAAGACGTGTATTTTCTGTATTGCTTAAGGTGTACAGTCATGACATCTCTGAATTGGAAAGTGCAACAGTCCATGTTTGATGTGTGCCACTCAGAGTCCCTCATTGTGCACAGCTTTCGTCACCCGGCACACATCCAAGCGGTAGTCTGAATTCCTGCCA
>JAFIDM010000006.1:31793249-31804414 GCA_023159025.1 Thereuonema tuberculata | reverse complement strand
TTTAGTTGTAGAAGGCACACTATGTTTAAAGATTTTGGAGTTGCTTAATATTTCTCAAAGGGTTTTTTTTTTTTTTTATTTCCCTTAAAACTTCACCAAATCAATGATTGACATATCATTTTGACGATTATGTCCACCGCTAATGAAGAAAAATAAACAAATTGTTTAAAATAATGTTTTCGTTAAAAAATGTTATTTTAAAAACCTTTTTTAAAAACCTTTAGTTGTAAAAGGCACACTATGTTTAACAAATGGATGACCGATTTTGGAGTTGCTTATTATTTCTCAAAGGGTTTTTTTTTTTTTTTTTATTTCCCTTAATCATTCAACAAATCAATGATTGACATATCATTTTGACGATTATGTCCACCGCTAATGAAGAAAAATAAAAAAAATTGTTTAAAATAATGTTTTCGTTAAAAAATGTTATTTTAAAAACCTTTAGTTGTAGAAGGCACACTATGTTTAACAAATGGATGACAGATTTTGGAGTTGCTTATTATTTCTCAAAGGGTTTTCTTTTTTTTTATTTCCCTTAAAACTTCAACAAATCAATGATTGACATATCATTTTGACGATTATGTCCACCGCTAATGAAGAAAAATAAAAAAAATATTTAAAATAATGCTTTCGTTAAAAAATGTTATTTTAAAACCTTTTTTAAAAACCTTTAGTTGTAGAAGGCACACTATGTTTAAAGATTTTGGAGTTGCTTATTATTTCTCAAAGGGTTTTTTTTTTTTTTGTCGGTGCGCCACATGATTGAGACGTCTTTTTGAAGGTTACGTTCACTTAAATCAACGTTTTTCGGCGCAAGTAAGTACCATCCTTATATATTATTTAACAAAGGTGATTTTTTGTCGGATACGGCATATTTCCCTTAAGACTTCATCAAAATCAGTGTTTGAGACATCATTTCAAAGATTACGTTCCCCGCAAATGACGAAAAATAAACAAATTGTTTAAAATTAATGTTATCGTTAAAAAACTTTATTTTAAAAACCTTTTTATATAAATGTAGACACTCTTTAACAGAAGCGACTTATTTTTCAAAAGCGAAACCAAATTTCAAATAATACTGTAGCGTCGTAACTTCTAATACATCCTTTTGGAAATAAAAATGCACTTTAAAAAGATATTTCATCGTTTATTTAATAAGAACAGATAAAAAAACAAACAAGATTTATGTTTTAATAAAAATAAACGACTTATTACAATAAAAAACATAACAATTTATCAACTTCTCATATATTATTTCTCAAAGGTTTTTTTTTTTTTTAATCTCACTTAATACTTCATCAAAATCAATGATTGAGATATTTTGAAAATTACGTTCACCGCTAATGACGAAAAATAAACAAAATGTTTAAATTATTGTTTTCGTTAAAAAACTTTATTTTAAAAACCTTTTTATAAAAATGTAGAAGATGCAATCTATTGATAATCTGTTCATTTATTTATTTCCACATTACCATTCGGCGACTGATGAAGATGCCATGCGAATTATTCGCACGGGTCAACATTTTATAAAAATGGAGAAGGCGCCATCTATTGACAATGGGTTTAACTAACATGCACGACAGCTGTTGGATTTGTTTATTATTTCTCGAAAGTGGTTTTTTTAGTGCGAATTATTCGCACGGGTCAACTAGTAAAATATATTCATACAATTTCATGACATGTGCGGGACTTAATTACAGACCCCTTCATCAGATGATGATAATAAAACGAATAAATAGAAACAAAATAAGTTTTATTATCTTCTGATGAAGGGGGTCTATAATTAAGCCCCGCAACATGCCATGAAATTGTTTGATTATATTTTATTATTTGTGTGTATGGTCTTTTTCTTTAATATATGTAAACACACTAAAATTATGGAAGCATTGAATGTATATTCAATAATGTCATATTTTCTTTCTTTTTTTTTTTGTGTGTGTAAAATGCCATCATTTTCAGCCGCTCGGACACAGCCTGGTGGTCTAGGCGGCGGCCTTTCACGAGGCAGTCGGAACCTGGGTTCGAATCCCGGCGTGGAATGAATGCTTGAAAAAAAATTCCTTTCCCACGACGTATACTTCTTCATCTTTTCTCATCAGGTCTGGAGTCGTACCTTAACGACGTCCTGCGGAGGGCAACGGGAAACCATCTCAATATTTGTTCCCTGCAAATTTCAATGCTTTTTTTTTCTTCTTCGCCTTAATGGCAATCATAGAGATCAGTTTGTACACGGACACTTCGGACCCGACGTTTGCACTTGCTGTGAAACAACATCATCATTTTCAATCTCTTTCAGTCCATCGTAGGATGACGTTCCCTCTGATATATTTATTTTTTTCCTCCCCCTTAAAAAGCTTTTCCCAATCGAATTCAGCAGAATCCTTAAGGGCTAAACGCACTACCCCCGTCTTCCGTTATGTTTCCGTAACGTAATTGCTCAAGTAACGTCGTTATGTCTTCGGGTTCACAAGAATGGGGAACAATTACGTGAAATAAAAATCACGTTTGACCGTATATTTCTATTAATCTATATTCAAAAATTTACCATCCTAAAAATTTCAGGTAAGTCTTGCCCATTCTTGTGACCCTGAAGACATAACTACGTCACTTAAGCAATTACGTTACGGAAACATAACGGAAGACGGAGTAGTGCGTTTAGCCCTTTAGTCTCACCCACCCGTCTACCTCGTGAACGTCTTCCTGGTCTCTTCTCATTCCTCGAATCCAATTTCGAATTTCCGGGTTGTCGTTTCACAATTAAAAAAAAGAAGAGAAGAGAAATAACATTTTATAGAAAGTAGGTCTTAAGTTCTTTTGAACTTCTTTTGATAACTGTCGAAACTCGTTTGATTCCTGGCTTTTCTGTCTTGATCTTTTTTTTTTTCCGACTTCTTCTTTTCCACCTTCTTCTGTTTCGATCAATGTTTACTTAAGGATGTTGGAATCTTCATTTAGGGGATCTTGAACTTGGAGCGATCTCCGCGTGCCAGTAATTTTTTGGCAGAAAACCTGCCGCGTCATCATCGTCATCATCGTATTCTTTTTCATTCGCTTTCTTTTTTTCTTACCAGCGCATTCGGTTCCACGAAAGAAAATCCATTCACTGGATCTTTTTTTCTGTTTCTATGAACAGGAGAGCAATCACAGTTTTCTGTGAATCTTTCCAAAGTTACTGGACTGCGACGCGAAATTGAAGGCAATTGCTGCAAACCGCATTCCCACACTTTATCCGTGGTTACGGTCGAAAAAAACTGAAACCTGATAACTACGAGGGCTGCGTCCCCGGCTCACCCTTCTCTCGCCAGTCTTCCTGCAGTTTATACATAGACAGATATTTAATAGATATTTATATTTGTTAAAAGTTGTTCACCTTTCAATAATGAAACAACGCCCAATGTATCTTTGTGACTGCTCTGTATCTGTCAGAACCGTCGCGATACAGGTGTGATGTGTGCACCGCACACGGCCGCCGACCTTCACGGAGCGCCGGCTATGAGCTGCAAACTCTTTTTAACAGTTGTTTTATTAAATATTTGCCGTAAATACTCTGATTATAATTTATAAGATAAGGTTAATAATTTAATCTTACATATATATTAAGCTAATGTCTAACAGATGGATGTTGACGATCCCGTATTTTCGTGATTTCATGTAATTTACGCGAGAATAGTCTCTATCCATGTCTTCTCACAAAATATTGAAATATTTAAATGAATTATAATACGGAGAAATGCATGAGACTTTTACTACATTTTAATAAAGTTTTAATAAATTGAAAACAGTCAATAAACAAAAAATAAATTCATTATGTAGCATTTTCCTAGTGACAGATATTAAAAATAATAAATTCCTTGAGACCTGCTAGAGGCTAATGGCGAGATCTCGTGTTTTTCGTAATTCTCGCGCAAACGTGATCGTCAACATCTATCTGTTAGACATTACGTACAAGGTTAATTAGGCTATATTTTGAAAAAAGGGCGCCGATATACCACGCGACGGCTTTGATCACTGTACGTAAAAACCATGCAGTCCGCGGAAGGTTAAAAGGAAAAAAAAAATAATCATTGTTCTTTAATTAACTTATTCTTAATTAGTTTTTAGTTACCTTCGTATTAATAATTATTACGAGTTATTTTTCATTAAAATAATATTGTTACTTGTTACATATAAAACGCCAACTAATTTTTTCTGAAGCGTATTAGTTATATAAACCTCCGGGAGAGGGCATAATAAGCATGGACAAAAGAACAACCGGAGAAAAAAAGAAAAATACTGTTTAACAAAAAAGAAAGTTTAGGCTTAAAAGGGGCTATTTAAGTAGTATTGAAATAATTAATAATTAAAGGGAGCTGTGAAATCTAATCCAAGGTTGCGTCTCTTGACCAACAGATGGCGTGACCGATAATATTGTCGGAATATTATGTTATATCAATAATAATATTGACGAAATATATGCGTTATTAGCACGAGTCACAGTACAATGTCTTGAGAGAAGGAAAAAAAATAATCTTCATAGAGAGAGTGGGTTCTACAAGACTTGTTAATACAGTAAAACCTCGTTAAGTCGTCACTAAAATTTTATCATGTCCTTTACAAGCATTTCTTTTATACTTTCGTTTAAAGTCAAGAATTATCCCTTGATCTAAAGGCTGAAGAAGTGCAGTTACATTTGGAGGAAGAAAAACGATTTCGATCGCTTTTAAATTTTCGGGGCTTACTCGCTATGAAATGAAATCACACTCAGTAGCGGTCAAGAAAAACGTCTACTCTTGATAAGAGTCGCAGCGAGAAGTGTGTAATTTCCCAAGTGAATTTCCCACGTGAAAATTCCCCGTAAAGGCTAGGATTTCTTAGAGTGAAGGGGCGGGGCTGAAAAGATAGCAGGCAAAATTGAGAATAAAGATGCTTTTCGCCATTTTTGAGGGTGACGAGTTATCGGGAGTAGAATTAAATTTGGTGACGAGTAAAAGAGGGTTATTTTACATTATTGTCTGTGAGACTTTGTCGGGACCAAAGGAAAACGACGACTTAAACGGAGTGACTACTTATCCGGGTGACGACTTAACGAGGTTTTACTGTATCTTTAAAAATGCTTGAAGCTGTTCTTAGCTGTAGATTAGGATTCTCCATTTTTTGACGGACTGTAAGCTAGTAACGCTCTTTTCAAGACGAAAATCGAGGTACCATCACGAATCGGATTGGGTCGCGGTGAGGTTCCTGAGGTGCGTATTATCAGTAGCTGCTCAATGCGGTTGCACGATATTATAAACTACTCCTTACAATGGAGTAAGAATCAAAGGCATTTGGAGACCAGGAGACGACAGCACTGGATATTCGAAGAGTAATAATGTAAGGTAGTGGGTAGAGTTATTCTTCAAAACAAGGAGGTTGGAATAGGAAAGGCTATAGACAACATTCTTTTTTTCTTTCTGTCGAGCCTGTAGGCTTACATTTATGTAGTAAGACTATATAGCCTACCTTATAAAGGTGTGTGTATTGTTTTATTTTTTGTTACGCTTTATATAACGAATTGATGCTTTACATAATTTTTATATTTGGCGGTGTTGGTCTATCCGCCCGGTAAAATGGAACATTTTCCGGAGATTGCGCCGCGACAGTAACTTGGATTCTGTCCTCCAGATGTATCACGTCGCCATTATCACTTAATTGCGGTGTGAGGATTTTTTAACTTTCGAATTCTTATGCTAGGTTTCACGCCCCGGTCTTTTTGATGCCGCCAAATTTCAGAAAGGCGAGATTTTGACGGACTGCATCGTCTGCTTAGTCGTCCATACCTGGGATGTTATTCGCGCCTCCGGTGCTTTCTATCTGGGCATTAATGCAATTTCTGCAGCGGGGGCGGCTTAGGAGCGTCTTTGAAGCGCTGTCAGCGCTGCGTGATTTCGGCGTAGCCGCCGATAAGGCTCGTGACAAGTTCCATTAGCGCACCCGGCTCCCGGAAGGGTCGGATTATTACTATGTTGCCGCCAGACTAATTCTAGGCAAACTTCGTTTCTCATTAAAATTCCTCTCGGTCGCAGCGCTTTTGCGCGAAGACGGTGATGCGTTTTAACGGCGTTTCGGTTCAGTGAACTTAGGCCTCGGTCGTGCGGTTCCCTGCTTCCGACGTGAAATACCAAGACACGGAGGAAAGAAGCAAAAATAAAGAAAATCCCTGTTGTTATTTTTTTTTTTCTGTGTTTACGCTGAAAAAACTGGAGCTTGAGGGTGTCATGTGTCGCCCGCTCGCGTAACGACGTATCGACAAGTTAATGAATTTGACTGGAATGAAATTAAAGATATCGCGCGCTTCTGCTCCTCGAGGTCTGTTTCAGTTGAAGGGAATCTTACGACAGCTGTTTAGAGTTCAGCATTGCTCGTCAGTTAGAATTACCAATTGTTCATCGCCTCAGTTGCTAGAACGAGATAAACTTGTATGTACCGTATTGTTGTGGCCACTATGAAGTTTGTTTGGCTAATGCAGGAGGGATGATTAGCAGTTTCTGGCACTTTGTTTTATTAGGTTTGTTGTTATGAACCAATTATTTATTTATTTACCGTATTTATTTATTAATTTTTTTGTGGAAAGTTTGTAAAAAAAAAAATTGCTATTTAAGCAAAAAAAAGCTAAGCGATATCTAGTCTAGTTTCTGTTTTTGAGCCGCTGAACAATGGGTAACTGCGGCTGAAGAAAGCTAATACAGAAAAAGCCTGTACCAGTGCCATTCTTGAAGATGCAGATGCACAGATTCTTCATCATTTTAGTACTTGGCTGAGTAGTCCTTTATTTTTGTGTTTGTTTATTCTAAATGGGGCTTCGCGCCGCTAGGCTGGTGATTGCAGGAAGCTCTACCTCCTATGCTGCCAGTTTTTATTTGAGGATACGGTTGTAGTTATTCTCACCGCTGACCTGATAGAACATGAATTCAACCATGAATCCAGTTCATCTCGAATTCTCTGTTATTTCTGTTTTTCGAATTCTCTTGCTGGAACTCGATTGGAAGCATTTACATGACGTCACAAAAGCAGAATACTGGATATCGAATGGACGCGACCGTTATTTTTTTTCCATTATTATTATATACAATAAATTGTAGTTCTTTGTATTGTATTAGCAGATAATCTAGAGAACTGCTGTTTAATGTACCTTTTCTGTTGTCAGGATCGTAGCATGTATTCTCTCTTTCAACAGAGAAAGACCTCCTTATATGGTGACAACTGATCACTTACGTTTGTCTGGAAATCATGATGTTAAACATAGAAATGGAGTTACTGCAGCAGGTTACCGCCAGTACACGCGAGGGAAGAAATTACACAGCCTAGCCAAGTTATTAAAAAAATTATAAAATTATTTACATAATAATAGTAATATAAACATATATTCGTAACTGTAAAACTTTAAAAACTAGAACGTTTTCGTTGTCATTTAGTTAAGAATTTTAGCAATAGATGTCGCTGTTATGTCTTGGAAACATCAATCTATAAGTGGATTACGTCAGCAAAGGTCTGTCATTGGTGAAACGAACAATAAATGCGTATATGTCTGTATGTCCTTTTAAAAAAAAGGAAGCTTTTAAAAAAAAAAAATTTTGAAAGCAATTTTCTTTTTTGAAATTGGACTTGCACAGGTGCTGATAAGTTTTTTTTCAGTTTAAAAAAAAACCAACAGAATAACGGAAAAAAAAAACAAACAAACAAACTGCATTGTTTTAAGGAAGTCTGCTTAAACCTCTTTCTAAAATTCCTTATTTTTTGGAATGATCGTTCTCGGCCTCCAAAAAATCTTGTCGCGCAAGGTAAAAATGATTAAAGTATTGCGGTTAAAAATGACGTCACATTTTGAACGCTTGAAAAGTTGTCAATTACCATCAATACAGGTTCAAACTACTTACATTGACCTATTTTCCAAATATCCTTAGTAAACGGAATGGCGAATGAAACCTCCCTTGATTTTTTTCTTTCTTTTTCACTTATTTTCGGGAGGAAGGCTAGGTTTTTAAAATCAGCATTTTTTTTTGGGTGGTTTGTATTCTCCTAATACGTTCTGAATCAGTAAAGAGTTCTGTATGAAATTTTGATGTACATACTTGAAAGGACAAAAGACGATCATTCTTTCGTACGGGAAGTTTTCTTTTGTAAAAAGAAACTTTTGTGTTAATGATAAAATCTCTCATTTAGACACGAAATAATTATCTCTGACGAGAAACGATGAATTGCTCTCGATTTCTGACAATGAATTCTAATCTATTTTAATAATTTTCTCGTGCTTTGATTACATTAACATTATAGTTCAGTTCAGGAAAGAAGAGCTTTTGATGACGTAATTTCCTTATAGATTGATGTTTCCAGAACGTAATAGCGCCATCTATTGCTAAAATCCGTAACTGAAACTTATAAACATTACGAAAACATTCTGGTTTTTGTATTTTCTACAGTTACGAAGAAATAATAATAATTAAAAACGTTCCACACTCTTCCCCTTGCTTGGCTATGCAAAGTTTGGCCTTTTTTTTCTTGGTCACGCTTATGCGATCACAAAATGTCAGTCCATGTTGGACTGACTGCTAGGAGTTCAAGTTGATGACGTCATGACTGGTGACGTTTGTTCCAGACAAAATCGATTGCTACGTTGGCAATCAATCGCTATATGGCAAACCCTTTTTTTTTTTGCAAAATACTATAATTAGATTTCAGTGATTTTAGCTAATGTGTACGGTTTTAATCATTGTTCGGAAAATGAAAATTTTTGTATTCGTATATAAATCAATATATACAAAAGAAATATAATAAATAGATTATTATAATAGATTAAAAAAAAATTAGAAAATAAAAATTATATAAAGAAAAATTTTTCTTAAGATATTTCCACGATTTAGGTTTTTTTTTATCATTTTAAGGGAAATAGGTTTTACGTTATTTTTGAAATTTAGATGCTAAAAAAATACGTCAGCAACTTTTTCATTCAAAATGTAGGCCTATTAGATTCTTATAGTATTTTCCAAAACAGAAGGATTAGCCATATATGGTCAATGCATAGCGATCGATTTTGTCTCATAAACAAATAAACGTCATCAGTAATGACGTCATCATCTTGAACTCCGAGCAGTCAGTCCAAGATGGCGTCGTTTTGTGATCGCATAAGCGTGGCCAAGAAAGGACAATTTCAATAAAATAATCTTCAAAAAAAAACCCATAAAATTATTAAAATAATAATATAGAAATGTATTCGTAATTGTAGAAACTAAAAAAAACTAGAATGTTTTCGGAATGTTTATAAGCTTTCAGTTACGAATCTTAGCAATAGATGGCGCTGTTACGTCCTGGAAAAATCAATTCATAAGGAAATTACATCATCAAAAGCTCTTCTTTCATGAACTGAACTGTAGGAATGCATTAACAGGTAGTTCTTGAAAGAAGTGTAGCGGTTTTTGTGTCGTTTGCCGTTGGTATGTCTCCCAAACCAGGGAAAAGGCACAAGGTTTTTTTTTGGAATGGTAGAACCTTTTACAAGTTACTGGGATACGCCTCTTCGTATTTAAAGTCCTGAAAACGATGCAAAGTTAAACGAAATCTCCTACCGTAAGAAAAAGTGTCCCTGATTGAGTAAAACTGAATGAAGCGTTATTGATCTAGGAAGGCAGCTTCAAGAAAGCAGATATTAAACTTACACATTACAATAAAATGCTATTTAACTGAATGAATAGGATTTCCACTCGTGTCCTTTTTACTCCAATACAGTCGATCGTATCCGTTATATTACTGGCAATACATACAGCGAGAATAATTTATCTGCCTACACTATTGGTTGTGACATATGGCTTCGATGACAGGTTCAACTGATACATTAAATGCCCCTACTCTCTCTCCCACAGTCCGCATCTCGAAACACCGAGAACGACTTTTGAGCATTATTATATACGTTATTACACTATGAATTATTGCTTTGATCAGCTCATTACAGTTTGATTCAAACAACTTGATATTTGGTAAGCGAGTGCAAAGTTTATAATGTGGGAATTCGAATTGCGGTCCAACGTCCACGGCCGCCGAAATTGGCGAGCGCACAATGGAAAAGCGATTGGAAGTCATTGGATCGCTGTTCAATTGTCAGTGCAACGCCCGGTAACAATCGAAGCGATCCGAGATTAAAATATCAGTAATCAAATATCTAACGCGCGCGTGCAGCGATTGTTGGCTTTATTGTTGCCTAGCAGTTATTGTTTGTCGCACGTGGTCTCGTGCTGACGAATTACGCATCTTAAATAAACAAAAACCAGCTAGAAATAAATGGAAAAAAATCGTTATTTACTACGGCACGACATATTAATATAACAGTACTAAAGAGTATTCGGAGCTATTCGTCGTCTGTTTATTGTATAAAATTTAAAATCATCAGATCATTCTGTATGTGTATGTATCCCATAATAACTTTGGAACTGCTACATAGATCTTCTTGAAACGTAGTATGCCTATTTGAGGACGCCATTTGCAAGCCATATTTAATTTTCTTTTTTTTTTTTTCTTTTCTGTAAGTGCGTAGTAAATCTCTGCAACCCAAGTCGCGAGACTTCTGTGTATTTCATTGTTTTAAATAAATGCATTTTAATATCCTTTCAACTAATCCACTAATTAGCGCGCGGTTTGATATGATTGCAGTTACTCTGATAATTATTATTATTATTTTCAAATTAGAAATGGTTGGGCTTCCGGATATCTTGCACTTTTATTAGTTGTTAAGAAGCTTTTGAAAGAACAATATTTACCGGATAATAAATTACAATATTTACCGGATACATTTAATAATATGATTTTTTTTGTTCTGAAAATTAATGAAAATTCCCAAATATTTTAATTTAAGTTGCCCACATTTATTTAATTGTAATCACACCAAAGCACGCGCAAATATAATTGGATTACTAAAAGAATTAATAATTCATTGTTCGACATCTATAGAAATTCTTTAATTCTCTTTCATTGCGAAATAATGACAGTTATTGTCAATTTCACGCGCAAATTTCTCGACAACATCTGAAAAATTAAAAAAAAAAAAAAAAAAGAAGAAGAAAGATGTCTAGCATTTGAATTTTTAATAAATTTTGTTTCCCAACATCCTTCACATATTTATTTATTTATTTATTTATTTATTTATTTATTTATTTATTTAT
>JAFIDM010000006.1:31780279-31793239 GCA_023159025.1 Thereuonema tuberculata | reverse complement strand
TATTTATTTATTTATTTATTTATTTATTTATTTATTTATTTATTTATTTATTTATTTTGTAGGAGTTAGTGCGGAAGGGCATACCGCTGCACTTTCGTGGTCTGGCATGGCAGCTGTTGTGTAGTGCCCACACCTCGCAGGCCAGGGAGCTGTACGCCGACTACATGAAGCAGGTTTCTCCCTGCGAGAAGGTGATCCGGCGAGATATCGCCAGGACCTACCCACAGCACGAATTCTTCAAAGAGAAGGACGGGCCCGGTCAGGAAAGCCTCTTCAACGTCATGAAGGTCAGTACAGAAATAAAGAAAGATAGTAAAAATAATATTAGTATTAATAATAAACAAACAAATGGAAGTGATCCCAAGCGGTCTTTCTGGTCATCACAGAATCCGTGGTTCGAATCCCGTATAGGGCATAGATGTTTCTTTTTCCTTTTTGTATTCGTCCGACCTAACTTTTGTTGTTTCTGTTTCTTTCTTTCTTCATTAAAATTCCTCTTTGTTCTTTTATAGTTAAAGTCGTACTTGCCCCTAATAATATATCTTAAGTTGTAGCGTCATCAATAAGAAACTGAATGATTCATGTTAAATTATTTTCAATTAATGGCCTAAGGTGCAGTCAGCCAATATCTACGGTCCACGGTTCGGAGCTGGCACGGATGGTTGTTTCTTCCACTTCTATGGGCTCTTAATGTAGACTTTCTTTCAGGTGAACCCGAATAACGATTTACTCGGCAAAATAGTCTACACGTTCCGCCCCTCTTTCAGGCGAAATGTATACTTCTAAAAAGGTTTGGAAATTGAAGTAGCCATCGTTCTTCATAACCAAATTTTATAAAGAGTACCTAAATTTCAGATAGATGCTCTTCATTCATAATTAGGTTCGACTACGGTCTCAATCAATGATTTAACACACTTTCCATTTTCTTATTTTTTTTTTATATTTTATTCTTTAGTTTAAGTGTTATAATTGGTTAACTGTTATTCACGTATTTTAAACGTCATCGAGAAGCTAACATCAACACCCGTTATCTTTCCTGGGCCCCTGACCATTTAGAAATACAATAATATCCAACGCCAAATCTCAATAAAGTTTCTTAAAACGTAGCAGTTTCTTAATGTTCTCTCTTATTTTTTTTTAGGCCTATTCCCTTCATGACCGAGAAGTTGGCTATTGTCAAGGCAGTGCCTTTATCGTAGGCCTTCTACTAATGCAGGTAAGATTTTTTTTTTTTTTTACTTAGGTTTTATTTTACTTACAATTCGATAACAGTATTTAGCCTAACAGTATGCGACAACCTATCTGTGCCTAGCATGATCTAATCTTGTTTCTTTGCGGGCACTGCTAGTAGAATCCTCGTCGTTTGCTGCAGTAAGCATTTATGATAAGCCAAGATGTAAAGCAAGATCATAGTCAGTAGAAAGGGATTCCCGGACAGCTGTTTCGAGTTTTTTAATATTTTTTTCAAACCTTCACTTGGATTGTAAATTCTAACTAAGAGTACAGTATTTAACTTTCCATTAGATTTTTTTTTTTTTTCTTTTTAAAAAACCCCAAAAAAACCCATACCCTTTGTAATCCACTTTTAACCATCTAAAAATTTAGCTCAGTAACATAAAAGAAAAAAAAAGATGTAGAAGTAAAAGATATCTATAAATGAAATTAGAAATCTAAGCATTTGGATTTAATGGCCATTCTTGTTTTCGGCAGATTGACATCTTTAATTCAAGTCTATTGGTTGTCTTTTAGGTTCTTGAAATTTGGAAATAAAGAATGTACCGCTATTAGAAGGGGTAATCACGTCAAATTTTCTTTTACTTCCCTTCAATCTCTCATAGTCTCTTAATATCACGAGTCGTTTTTATATGATTGAAGGCGGTTGAACGTGATACTGACGATGACGTATTGCCCATGAAGAGCAGTTCATCGTCCCGTTTCAGTAATTTTCATATACGAATGTTGAAAAATGCGCATTTATAAACCCAAAAGACTATGTTTTTTTGATCTTTAATTTTTCCTTTATTTTATTTTATTTATTTTACCTTTCGACAAATTCGAAAAGGTCAGCGATAACTGACATAACTTTTATAAGATACCCGCCTTGAAATCACAGATCACTTTGAACATGGTTGATCAATAACGAAGCTATGGGTTATTCAGAGAATACCTGATTGGCTTCAGAAAGCTCACATAATTCTTATCTGGACTGGTCTCGTAAACAAAGGTAGATTAATTCATTAAGGGACTTCCCATTCCTTAGCGACAGATACAAGCAAGAAGATTTTAGAGGGCAAAAAACGGTGGATGTTTAGGACTACGTGGTTTGGAATCCACTTTCAGAGTTCGTCGAGCATGTCTTATTTTAACGAAAGCAGGATAATTAATCACCCGATTCTTAAGAGACCCTCCTTACGACGCTGTTGCTAAGGTGTTGAGTGCATTGGTCTTCGAAGGTGGGGCCGCTCCTTATGTCCATCTATAGAGCGGTGAATCGGGCCCTGAGTCATCGGTTCACCAGCGTGTACAGGAAACCGGTTCACCAGCCCAGCCATGGCTCACAGCTGATGGAGGTGTGCGTCATTTGCTGTCAGATATTCGGGACACGTTTTTCGCCGAGAGAATCGTGTGATGATGCGTGGAAGACGATTTCGTGGAATTTCGGCGATAAATATTTACGGTTTTGCGTTTTTCGTGGACTCGAACAATACTCGTATATACACGATTCTAAATAACATATCAAGAATCAAAATGGCCATCCACGCCCTCTTAACGCCCCCTAATTTGTCTGAAGCGGTGCGTCGTAGCCTACCCTTTCGATTAGAAAATGCCCGTCTTCACGAGACAACCAGAGGAAATTTTTTTACTTGATTTCCACACTTTCGTATATCTGCACATCCTAACTGAAATTTACATAATAGTATCTCTAAAATGATATAAAATTCATACACCCACATAAAACGATCGTCTTCAGCATAAAACTACGTAAAAAAAGTTGTCATACCTGTTCGTTTATTTCATCTTTCATCATCCTCCGTCTCCTAAACGCCGCATCAACAGAAAAAAAAAAAAAAAAGCAATATTTTTGCATTTACCTTTTTTTTTTTTTTCCATTTTTTATATATATTTTTTAAAGTGTTCGTCTTCACGAGAGAATCGAGGAAAAATTTTTTTCTCTGTTACTACTTCTAAAACTAAATGAATACATTCTAATGAAATAATAATAAATAATTCTAATAATAATTCTAATAATAAATATAAATGTATCCTTAACAGCCTCTAAAATCCATATACTTCAAAATCCATATACGATATTTCCAATGCATCTTCTCGAACATTCTTCATCAGGTAAAATTAATATAAAAGGGGAAAAATATTTAAGTCATTCCTCCTTTACATAATGAAAAAACTTAATTCTAGTAAACAAAATAAGCATATTAAAAAATGAAACAATTGATTAGCATCATATAAATTATCACAACGGACTATAAACCAATTGTTATCATAATAATAGTTGCTTTTCATTGTTTTCTTATTCATTGCTTTTATGGAATTATATCGATAGTTAAGTATTTTTGAATAAATGTATTTTATTTCTCTTTCAATAGAGGGGGAAGAAAATAGAAAAAAACCAACGGATAAGCAAAAATGAAATTCATCCATGTCTGGAAGCGATGCCGAGCGGGACCACATTAATTTTTGTTTTTCCTTATCTTTTACTACATTCTTACAGTGACAACAGACATTCTTACATTCGTTTCAGTTGATCTTTTCGAAAAGTTGGAACATAACCTGCCCAATCCTCGTGTTTCTCAAATGCTAGAAAACATTCCAAACTATACCCCTTAGCTTTGCTGTGCAGTGTTTGCGCTTTTTTTTTTAGCAAGTTTAATCTTCTCCGCTGTAATTCTACAGTGTAAACCTCTTTTGGGGTCGGTTCCCGAAGTGGTAACGCGCTTGATTGCTGGCTGGAGGAGCCGGGTTCACTGCCCGGCAGTTAAAGGAGGACGAGCGTCGGGCTGTCCACCCGACCTCAACCGAGTCCCGTTAGACAGGAAACGACGGAACCTCGTCGACCTTACGTTATCAAATTCCGAATTTGTTTCCAGCCAATCAGGATATTTTAGTACAGTTAGCGGAAACATACGTGACGTCACTGTCAGTAAATCACCTGCAAACAATAAGTGAAAAGTGTTGTTTTCAGTTAGCATTTCGTAGTTAGATGGAGACATGGATGGAAACTTAGGACACCAGCACCACCATCATCCTCTTCGACCTCTTCTCCATTCCACTGTCGAAGGAAGTACATCCATCTCCTTTCTTTCATTCCGTTCTGTCTCATCCTCTGCAAACTTTTTCATTCCCATCCGTCCATTGGGATCCAATTTAGAATTCCTTGGTCAGCGCTCGACCATTTTTCTTGCTAATCCTGACTCGAGAAGCACCTCTTATTCCAATCATTTCTCTTCCTCCTTTTTCTCCCATTGTTCATTCAGTTACCGAATTTTTGCGCCTTTTTTTTCCATTCACACATTTCTTATTTGTCGCTCTTTCAACTTTTTTTTTTTTTAATTCTCTAAATTCGGTGGAAAGGAAGCCAAAATCCTTCAGACAAATTCCTATTTTTCAGATTATTCTAAATATCCAACCACAAAAATAAAAAAAGAAATAATCTCAAATCAACTGTGGAAATAAAACAACTTCTTCTTCTTCTTTGAGTCGTTTAACACGCGTCTGGATCCGGATTGCCACGGAGCCAGTACGCTCTTGTACGTGTTATGGCTTGTCCAACACCTTGTGTTACATTTTTCCACTTTACTCTGTCAAATGCCAGTTCTTTTCCATCCTTCAGATCTAGTCCATGCTTAGCCAGATCCTCTGTCACATGTGTGAGCCATGTTTTCTTGGGTGCAGATTTTTGGACCTTCCAATCAGTGGGTCGTGGTGACCAGAGTAGTTTGTGTGGTAGGCAATAAAACAACAATGGGTGAGATCAAATTGTTTACCAAGTGACATCCTGGAACAGCTGTTTCAGGCATTTTGGCGATCATCAGCCAGGAGCGGTCACCAGTAAAGCAACGAGGTCTCGGTACACAGGCCAATAGGAATAATCGTCAAAAGCGCCGTGGTGCCTCAGAAGAAAAATAAACAAAATTTCGGAAATGGGACCCCAGAACCTTCGTAACCCCCCCCCCCTCTCCCCCAACCTCCAACATATTCGCCCCTGGCATCAAGATTGTTTGTGAAATTTTGATGTAGTTGATTGTTCTTCCCTGTACGGGTTGGAAGGCGAAGTTGATTTTCGTCCGTGACCCAAACAGTTGGCGAATAGTTGATGGTCCATTTATTTACGAGTTATTCAACAGTTAAAGGTCGTTATGCAGATAAGGAAAATGCTCTTTCCTTATTGGCTCTTTGCCATCAGGACTAATTTACATCCTGCGGATGCCATTTAAAGCTGCTCTGGTGGGAGTGCTTTTGGTCGGGCCTCAATTACATGTTGATCACGTGTTAAAAAAAAAAAAAAGCAAGCGAGGCACGAGTAGCCGAAAATTTCGGATTAACGGGATGTAACGTAAACCCTCGCTTTCCGAAACTGGAAGGAAGTGATATCGTTTTTACACCTATTTTCCTACGGAAAGCTAGGCTTATGTGTGTGTGCGTGTGTGTCTCTTTCCCGATGTCTTTTGAACCGATCTAGGACTTAGATTCAAAATAATAGAAATACTTTAAATTATAGAAAAACTGAAAGTCACTTAAGAAATAACCTGAAAGTAGGCTTTAAGTTCTGTCGAACTTGTTGTTTAAGTGTTTCTTAATGCTTTCTGTATCATTTACCAAAAAAAAAGAGGCACATGCCGTGCTTTTAGACATTTTCTTTTTTTTTTTTTTTGAGTCCATCTAAGCCACACCCTGCCACCGCCAGGTATCTTTGAGTGCGATTGCGAAGCCACACCCGCCGCCCCCGACTGTACGTTTCTGGCATTTCGGCGTAGGTGTGGTTGTGGTCGGGATCCTTCCGGAAGATTGAGTGAAGCCCGCATCCGACCGTCGGTTCACTTACTCGCTTGTAATGACGCTTCTAATGTGATTGCCAGCAAACATTTGTGCCGGCGATGGATTACAAGGAGGTCCGAATACAACGCCAGAGGGCGTAGAATCCCCAGTGGCTTCTAATCTGGCCTCGTGATTCCCCGAAATTTCACCCCATTTCCTGGCTTTGGATTTTAATATTGAATTACCAAATCCCGCTGAGATATTATCGGGGTCAGGACATTGTTTAAATATTTCCAGCCTCCCAAAGATTGAAAATCACTGATATAAGAATGATAAATATTTGAAAGAAAAAAAAGATAACAAACCAATGAAGTGCCTGAGAGAACTTGACGTCTGGTTTCTTTAGATGGTTGCTTTTTTGTATTTTTCTTTGTTTTCTTTAAGTTATGGCAACAAACAACAAAATCCTCCATTTCTTTTTAAATTGTAATTAGTTCGCACTCTGCTTTCAGAATAAAAAGAATTATATATCCAAATGCGTACGCGACCATCACCCAAAAGCCATTCACCCATATCAAAGCACTTTAATTTAAATTAAGCACAATTAATTTAACTTGAATTGTCTAAATCGGATTAATTTTACTCGCGTCAAATCACGCGGAATGAATTAAATTAAAGTGCATTAAAATTTCATTGTTGAAGATAATGAGATGTTAATTGAAATAGCATAGAAATCCATTGTTTAGATTCCAATGCTTTTCTATGGGAAATTTTGTTGCCTTCACGCGCTAATTTGTCGACAGTGACTCGCACGGAAACATTTCCAATGCAAAAAAATTACATCGTCTCTCGTAAGTAGGCACGCCGTGCTTCAAGAAGAGCCATTCACAAGTTCAAAAGTTACTACGTGGAGATGTATAGACTACATATATACAAACCCTCGCGTGCCCACAAAATGCCAACTTTCTGTTGGGTATTTCCTTATAGCCGTTTTACATTTACCATTTCACTCGCCATAATGCAAGCCATAATGCAGGCCATGTCAGGGTAGATGGCCAGTGATTTAGCATACTGTTTTACACTTACCAATCGCCTTCCATCACACGGAAAATTTACACTTCTCAATTGTCATCATGCCTACGGTGTATTTATGAAAAAAATTGCATTGATTAATATAAAAATCATGTATTCAATGCATTGAATAGATGAAAGAATGGCATTAATTAATTAGAATAGGAAATATTCATTTAAAAATTCATTTTTCATCGTTTGGTATTTCTTTGTTTTTCAGTTTCGATAGTTCTCGTTAAATCTCGACCATCCCACGATATGTTTTCGAGATTCCAATCGCTCGTCGATTCAAATTTTCAGGCCGAAATTCTGTAATGATTTTGATTACTAATGTAACGTTTTCTGAAAGCATCCACGAAAACATAAGGAAAAGATGACCTCCGATCATGAAAATCATTTTTGTAATCGGTAATTTCGAATAAATAGATACAAATCGATTGGACTTAAAGTTCTACAATTCGTCACCAGGAGCGCTAGTGTCGATGTCCAGCCATCTGATGTCGCGCCATCTCTTCGAAAATAGAGCACGGGCTATCTGTCGGAATGTGCTCGACATATGAACCGCTAACTGCAGAAAGGCATCATGTCCAAGTTTTACGATTTTTTTTTTTTTTTTATTAAAATTGTGGCTAGGAACAAGACGCAACGTTTAATATAGAAAGGAAACACGTCCGCACAGTAGTATTGGCATGACAACGACTTCAATATTCTATTTACCGCAGAAGTGTATTAGGGTTTACTACGTTTTTTGTCTCTCCTGTGAAATTGGCAAAATTGGACTTGTTTCCTTGCTGCAGTTAGCGATTCATATGTGATGGCGACCATTATGGCGAGTGAAATGGCAAGTGTAAAGCGGCTATAAAAGGATGGAAAACAAAAAAGGAGGATCAGGATGGACGCTCCGTCTAATATAAACAGATTTTCAAATAGACTTTCTATTTTCAGGCTTCCCATATACTGAAAGTATAGTAAACTGCAATTAACCAAATTACAGTTTGAACAATTCAACTCATTAAATTACAAATCACGTGCACAAGCCGCACGAACAACAATCAGGTTTCATAGCAACACAGATGCATTGTTGGGTTTCAATACATATTCATTGTTTTCCCCATATTGTTTCTATTTCTTTCATAAGAGAACATACGTATATTATCTACATGTGCAAATTTCTCCTTATGGTACATTCGATTCTGCCCCTAACAGTTTTTCGCAATGCCGAAGAGATTTTTAATCCGGATAAAGCTAACTACACGGCTGTGTGTGCTTCCGCAACTGAAAGAATTTAAATTAATAGGTTTTTCAGTTGATTTAACGTTGATTTAACCTTAACGAAGATGTTCTTGAAACAACTCTTGAACAAAGAAAACGCACACATTTTTTGAGGAGCACCATGAGCTGTTATCACTTAATTTCTGGAGAACTCTAGCAGATGAGTGTTAATAAGAATGAAACAGATGTCCCATTTAGGATAATGATGAGATCGTCCAATTGGGTGGATGACGTTTAAATTAACCAAAAATGTTCTGTATTCTGAGGAAGAGAACCGTTTACTTCGGCTTCCCGAAACATGTGATTTTTTGTAAATATTTGTTTTATATAACAAATTCAGGGTGGTTCACGAAGAAACTTCGGGAGCTCATTCTACATGTAAAAGTTAAGAAAAAAAGTTACATAAACATAGGTCCGAAAATGCTTCGGTATCGAGTTACGGCTAGCGAAAGATTTCTCCCATAATGTAGTACCCTGGGTGAAAAGAAGACTTGCTGGAAGTCTGGGAAGGGGCGAACTCAGTGGTTTCTTATGGTTGTTGACCTGAAAAATCTAATGAAACATGTCGCAGAACTATCTCCCAGTGGTTTGAAGCTTATCCCACGTGGAACCTACAAAAACGTTGGCAACACAATAACAGCTGTTCAACAATAATGTGAATTGCATTGTTTTGATTTATTGTGAGAGCTAACAACTGAGGTGTAGTCAATGTGCGTATTATGTACTACATTATGGGCGAAATCTTTCGCTAGCCGTAACTCGATACCGAAGCATTTCCGGACCTATGTTTATATAACTTTTTTTCTTTACTTTTAAATGTAGAATGAGCTCCCGAAGTTTCTGCATATCTTCGTGAATCACCCTGTATGTATAGTGCGATATTGATCGCATTATCAATGTTTGTAAGGCTTTGTCTTGGTTAAAACAGCCCTGATTATATAAACCAAACCTCCACAAACGTTATATAAAAGAGTAATTATTTACATTCTTTTTCCTAATTGAAAACATTTATAAACATTCTGAAGGTGGAACACAATTATCCAGACGAATTAAAATCTGTCCAGATCTCGTTTCGTTCGAGACATGCTTTCGATTTCTCGTCTGTCGCGCGTGGAGAGAAAGCAGATAAAGAAATGGGGTTCTTTTTTTTTGTCTGTAGCGTTCCTTTTCTTTTAATGAGTGTCTGCAGGAAATTGAACCCAGGGATCAGCCGCTGATTGCGTTTGATCAAGAGATTGATGGAAGTGTTCATCAAAGTGGAGATGTTCCAGGTTGGAACGCCTCGTGACTGGAAGATCCAGTTTCACAGATGTTTTATTTCCAACCTAAAATGAGAACGACGCTGTAATGCGTTTTCGGAGTATTATGTATTGTTTGTAAACGTTTGAATGTTAAACACTTTATTTTTTTGTGTGTAATTTCTCGTTTTATTGTGAACCTACGTTCTTAGAAAGTGAGGTTCATGAGATCAGACGGTGTGTGTGAAACCCCACCATGACTTTTGAAGCAGGGAACGGGCTGTCTTCAAACTTGGCATTCTCATTTATGGATAATGTAGCGTTTATATCTAAAACAGGGTAGGGAAAGCGATTAGGAAACCAATCACAATGCTTCGCAACGTCTTCTGATAAGAAAATATCATTGATATTGCTTTAATTTTCCTTATTATTATAAATGTAATTGTTGCGAATGCAAAAGACGCAATTTTGTGATTGTTCTGCTTAATGATAATTTAATGAGATTTTAACGATTCTAACCTACGGGACAGACAAAACGGGAATATTAGTCTGCTGATCTTATCAGAAGACTAAAATTGTCCCTATTTGTTGAGAAATGTGAAAATTGCGATAGAAAAGCGTTAGAAGTGCAACAGTGAATCCTGTCGATTTCTAACAATGCTTGTTAATCTGATTAGTAAGTCTCGTGCGCGCGTTCTGTGATATTAAAATTTAATTGGATTTAGACAACTCAATTCAGTAACAATGATTTTAAGCGAATCACTTTTCTTTTTTGCAGTTTTATTCAAATGTAGGAAAAAGATGCGGCGACAATAACGATTTCATTTCGCCGCCATATTGATTCTGTTGGGAGGGTGGGGACATTTCTACTACAGGGGTGTGATTGCACACTTGTCCAAAATTATGCAGGACAATTTTCAGTATGATCCAGAAGCAGACGAAGCCATCTTGTAACCACTTCACTGAGAAAAAAAAAAAGACTTTATTTTGGGTCTTTTTCCTTATTTTAAAACGCTGACGTTATCAAACTCCTTTGCTCGACGCATGGTGTGTGTTTCTGTTATTCTTTTGTCTCGCACTGACTCGACGATGTGTCAATATTTCTGACCCAAAAGCCTCCGTCTCCCACTCCCACCCACGCTTCCTTATTTTTTTTTTTGTTTTGCATCCCACATGGGGCAGCGTGTTTGCTTTGGCGCTCGTGCTGGGAGAATGTCAGGCGTTGTGGTAATAGGATTAGACAGGCTGCGATAGTCGATCGATTTTCACGACCCTACAACTTTGTTTACTTGTGCGAGCAGCAGCTTACCTTCAGCCCAAGGGGTGGGTTTACGAAGCGGTGGAATTAAAAGTACACGAGGATAAATCTAAACAAGAAGATGATTTACCAGAGCTTCTCCTTATAGGTTCCTCATTACTTATTAAGTACCGTAGAAAGTTGCTTAAAGGTCCCGTCTTCTCGTGATTTTTGTCGTGGCGAAATTAAAAATTCGGGATCTCTTCGTCCATTGTTTATAAACAGGAGGAAAAAAAAAAAAAATCTATACAACTATTATAAAGCTGAAGAGTTTGTGTGTTTGAACGCGCTAATCTCGGGAACAACCAGTCCGATTTGAAAAATTCTTTTTGCTTTAGATAGCCCGTTTATTGAGGAAAGTTACAGGCTATGTAATATCACGCTACGACCGATAGGAGCGGAGCAGTAAACATAAACGTCAACCAACGGGTGCGGCGAAGGAGCGGCTTGGACGCACGACGAGAACCGAACATTACTCATAATGTGTACGAAACAGATACGTATAATCACAATTTAACGCGGGTGAAACCGCGGGGCACAGCTCGTCAATAAATAAAAATCGAACTGAATTGCACCATGCAATCTTCGCGTCGTTTCATCCGCTGGTAATTTTTTTTCGGGAATTATCTTACACAAATTCATTACGCCTATTAATATTCTAAGCCTGTTTCCAGGTAGAAAATAACGTGAGATTCGAGGAGACTTTTGGTTAGATCGTACGGATTTCTTTTTGAGGGAAATAAGCCTTTCATTCTATCAGGAACTTGTGTGGATGGTAAGGTCTTCAATTGCAGAGTGCAATTCCGAAGCATCTACAGCAAGGACCCAAAGTAAACAAAGAGTGGGTTTAACAAGTCTCCATCAATGTTGATGCCTCACATAAAGTTAAACGCCTTTTTCACTGAACGGCTAAGACTGTATTTTTAAGAACGTGTTAAAATTTTTAACGCAAGTTTGTGAATACTTTGTTCTCTCCATCCCTTTCCCCCTCCACCCACCGACCCACTTGTGATGATTCAAGTATTCACAAAACGATTGCGCTTTTGTCGTAACTTTGTGCAAAGTCATTTCGTCGGTCTTGGGTTTACGACGCTTCCTCGACGGAAAATGATGTCTCTGTTGTGACACTAGATGGCGTCAGCAGCTTCATTCCCAGAATGAAAAAAAAAAAAAAAAAAGGAACGGGTTGGGAAATTGCAGGGAACCTTTTCACCCACACTGATAATTCCTTTGTCCTCTACAAATCCCCCCGCCCCCGAAACCTTTTTTTTTTTTATTATTATCCTTCCATTCTCTCGTTTGTCCCTCCGTTCTTCACTGATTCGGAAACGTGCTTTAATTAAAACGGACGGTTTTATGGGTCCCCCATTAAGTGGAAAATCACGTTCGAGAGTATTATATATATTTTTTTTCCTTGCGCGTCATTTAGAGATTTTTTTTCTTCCGCTCACGACTTTTCAGATATTTATCCACTTTTCTTTTTTTCTGAAGCATTTATTAACACTTCATTATTCCTTTTTAAGACGTTCGAAGTAAATGAGAAAAAAGAGAAGAATTGTCTGAGGGAAGTCACTCTCCTCGTTCCGGTCGTTTGACACCAGAGGTCGTCTTTGTCGAGTCTCGCAAATGCAGGCGACTGCAAACCTTTTATTTCTTTTATATATTTCTTTTTCCAATGCACCTAAAATTCTGAAAATTTAAAAATGAACTTGTGAAGCATCTGGGATTTCTATTTTCTTGTTTTTAATTTTCAAAATATTCTGCAATTACAGTATTTAAATTAAAACTGAAAAACTTCAATGTTTTGAATGTTTTTTAGGTGTTTCTCGGGATTTTCAACTCCAAAAAATTTGACAAAAACCTGAAATGATAAAAAATTTGTAAAACATTGCTTTACATTTAAAATATTTAATATTAGTGCAGTAGTTAATTTTTTAAACAATAAAAATTGTTATTCATAGTATGTGTAATAATAGAATTAATTATTATAAGACCATCCACACAAATAAGAAAGATATAATTTATAAATCAAGACATAATAACAGTGACATGTTTCGAAAATTCATCGTCAGACTGTAAATAAATATA